>SJYX01003712.1:437472-513277 GCA_006410675.1 Oreotragus oreotragus | reverse complement strand
GTATCTAGGTTGGTCATAACTTTTCTTCCAAGGAGTAAGTGTCTTTTAATTTCATGGCTGCAGTCACCATCTGCAGTGATTTTGGAGCCCAAAAAAATAAAGTCTGACACTGTTTCCACTGTTTCCCCATCTATTTCCCATGAAGTGATGGGACCGGATGCCATGATCTTCGTTTTCTGAATGTTGAGCTTTAAGCCAACTTTTTCGCTCTCCTCCTTCACTTTCATCAAGAGGCTTTTTAGCTCCTCATCACTTTCTGCCATAAGGGTGGTATCATCAGCATATCTGAGGTTGTTGATATTTCTCCCGGCAATCTTGATTCCAGCTTGTGTTTCTTCCATTCCAGTGTTTATCATGATGTACTCTGCATATAAGTTAAGTTAATAGACATCTGTAAAATCCTATTTTCTCTTTCCCATGGATGAAATTACAAATAAGTTTAATAATTCTTGGTTACTCTTAGATAATAATAATAAAAAGTCCCTTACTTGATTTGAGACTCAAGCACACTCTTGGTTTTCTCAGTCTGATATGGCTCGAAATTACAAAGCTCTAAACCCCTTAATCCTCCAATAACCCTCTCCAAACAAATCCTTTTTTCCCCCCTCTCAATCTCTCCTCAGTTTCTTACATCACTGAAGTAAAGGATGAGCCAAGCCTCTCAATAGTCACCCTCCGTTGCAGGTACTGAAGACAAGCACTAACTTCTTTGGCATGGATGGGAAGAGGAGATTCTCTGTATTTCTTCTCTGCCTTTAGTTTTTAGCCCAAACTGCTTTCAGTATTTAGTCCAATCTAAGAATTCCATTTTGTCACCCCATTTCAAAAGTTATGAGTAAATTTTAGCTTTTTGTTGCTTTAGCTCTGTTGAGTTACACAGACTTTACAGCCTCTTGAAACTGCCAGTTGTTTTTTTTCATGTTAAGTTCCTAAGTCTCCCCATGAAGAACTTGTGAGGAGGCTTAGGGGTTCATGTGGGGGAACATTCCATTTATCCTCATGACATTTATTTTTTCTGGATTCTAGGTGGCACCATAGCTTCCTTTTTATCTCCTGCTTTGGGAAAAGCTCCATCTGATATTATTACTGTACCCTGTGAGTTCTCAATATCTTCTTTCTAAATGGAAAAATCACCTTCCACTCCCCTGGTTTAAGAGAGCCAAATTGCTACAGCCTTGATCTGAAATCCTGACTCAAAGTGGAGAAGGGGGACTTCCCTGGTGGTCCCGTGGTTAAGAATCCGCCTTCCACTGTAGGGGGTGTGGCTTCCATCCCTGGTCGGGGAACTAGGATCCCACATGTCTCAGAGCACCTGAGCCCACATCCTTCAACCAGAGAGGAGCCTGCACACGCAACTAAGACCCAACGCAGTTATAAATAAATAAACTTAAAAAAATAATAATAAAGTCGAGAAGGAGCACTCCACAGGAAATTTATGCCCTAAATTTCAGGAGACTCACCGACACTATTAGCCCTATTCAGGCCCCAAGTCTATGCAAAAGTCTTACACCCCAACCTTTGTCTCTCTCTTACCCAATCAGCGTCTGGCATCTGTTTTCTTCAGCCAATTAGCTTCTCCAGGAGTTCTATCCGTTTGTCTTCTCCTTGTTCATCAGTGGGCGGTGCCTTTGTCCTGAGCCCAATCACACCAGAGAGTGGCCTGCCATTATCTTCTGGGACGGCAAGTGGGCGGGTCGGGACGATTTATAAGAAACCAGCCGGGTGTTTGGAAACCTAGGTCGCAACCCAAGAGGGCTGAGGACTTGTACGGGAAAGAAACTGGCACCCGGGAGACTCACCCTCCGAAATGCTGGAGCAACACAGGTGCTTTCCGCCGCTGCGGCAGGGGGCGCGGCGGAACACACAACGCCGGTCGCGGGGAGGCAATGTGTTGCAGATGCTGAAGCAGCCCCTGTCCAGGGACGCCGTGGTGATACTGCACGTGGTGAAGCGGGATCTTTTCAACCAGATCGCCCGCGAGGTGACCCGACTAAGTCAGGAGAGTGCGGACCTACGTGGCGAGCGCCGGGCAACCGGGACTGCTGAGATCGGTTCCACCCTCGGGTCGCTCCTGTCCTGGAGAGTTGCGCTTCGTGCCCGCGTCACCTCCTTCCTGACGCGTGGCCGGCAGGTGGCCCGCGCGCTGCCCGCGCTAGTCTGAAGGAGTGGGCTCCTCTTGGGGTCCCCCTAGGACAGGCCCCGTTGCCAAATGCTTGCGAAAAATCGTGGATTTACAGACATAGCTAGTTTATCATCCAGGCTGTAGCAGAGATACGTGCACCCAGACCTTTGGTGTGTTGCTGAAAAAAAGGAGGTGTTTCCAGAGTAAATACCAGGAAAGGAAGGAACATTGGAAAATCAGGCAAAAATGTCATGGACTCGGGAAAAGTTCCAAGCAAACGTGAGGTTGGAACCCAGGCACCTGGACCAACCTCATACCTCACCCCCCGATGAAGATGGAAATAAAGGAAAAATCTGAACTTGGCGTTTTATATGCTGCTTTGTGGGGTGGATGTGATGGGTGAGGAAAGCTCAGATAAAAATAGGGTTCCTCTAGTAGAGGAAATGTCCTCTCTCCTCCTCTCTATCCCTAGAGGGGCTCCCTCTAGTTATCTTCATCTCTCTTAGTTATCTTCATCCTCTGCACCAGGATGAGCTGCTGCACTTGTGTATTCAAATATAGATGAGGGATGAAGAAGCCAGAATGGCAAGTAGAGGGTGCTGATAAAACACTAGCCATCCAAGTCAAGCTTACTAGCAGAAGAGGAGCCTAAAATTAGGACGGAAGAGTCTTTCCCCACGCCTAGACAGGGCTCCTGCATGTTTCTACTGTTTCCTGGCAAACTAGGACTCCATTTAGAATTCCCCTTTGCTTTTCTCTCATCCTACTTCACATCATGGGTTTATTCTTTCTCTCTCATCTCTCTCTTATTCCTATTTTTTCTCTCCACTTACTGTCACTTCTGTTTTACTTCGAATTACCCATTTTCCTTCCTTTCTGGCCCTCAGCTTATTCTTGCCCCCCTTTCTCTCTGTCTTTTCACCTTTTCCTTGTCTGTCTTTCATCTATTTTCTCTGTACCTAGAAAGTTTTACATTTGGGCTGAAAATGCAAAGCCCTATTTATCTAAAAGGCCTGGTAAATGAGGAAGAGAGGTTACCTGCTAATAACCCCAGGAGTAAAATAATGTGAAAAGTGTGTTTGGTAGGTGAGGATATGTGTTGAGAAAAAATTTAGTTGTGAGGCCTGTCTCTGTTTATTCCAACCCTTTCCCTGGGATGTACAGATACTCAGCATGATGTCTAAAATAAAATGCTTGCTCCCCAGCCCTCTCCACCAAGAAAACCCAAGTCTGGCTACAGCATCTGTTGAGATGACTATTTCAAGATAATTAGTTAAAAAAAAAAAAAAAAAGATAATTAGTTAAAGTCTTCATATTCTGAAGACATTAATTTCAGACTAGAAAGCAAAACTGAGCTCCTGGTGAACACTGGAAAAAGCAAATAGGATCTGAAAGCTGCTTGGCAGCAAGAAGTGAATGGTGTTCAAGTAGCATACATGAAAATTTTTGGAAACAAATGAGGTGGTTCACATCTCCACTGAGACTTAAAAATAAGTCTATATTTTCTTGGTACATTCTAAGATCATGTCAACAGAATGAACAATGACATGGGCGGGGGGCTGTGGCTCATGGGGAATGGCTTCTAGCAAACGTTCCCTTGCCATGTACCCCACTGTAGTACAACATGGAGAGAGCAGGAGAGATGGCAGAGCACTGTGGGAGGCTTTTTAGAAGTTATTATAAGACTCTTTTTGTAACCTGAGCATCTAGACCTACTGAGTCCCCTTAGTTTTTCCTTTGCTAAGTCATGTTCAACACTTTGTGACCCTATGGACAGTAGCCTGCCAGGCTCCTCTGTCCATGGGGTTTTCCAGGCAAGAATGGAATGGGTTGCCATTTCCTTCTCCAGGGGATCTTCCTGACCTGTGTCTCCTGTATTGGCAGGCAGATTCTTTACCACTGAGCCTCTAGGACTTCAAGTAGCACATTCTTATTTGTCCTTTAATAAACATATTGGGCTTCCCAGGTGGTGCTAGTGGTTAAGAACCCACCTGCCAATGCAGAATATAGCCAAATAACTTTAAAGCTTTTCTTAGTCCTGCCCAGACAGTCCTAAAAAATGTCTCTTCTTGCTACCTGGTAACATTTCAGCTTCTCTCAGCAGGTATTCTAGGTATTTCAAGTATCTTGCTCTAACACCACCTCTCTTTCTAGTTCACTCCTGGTCCACTTTTGACCCTACTGGAACTCCAGCCAACACCTGTCACTGACCCACTCCACCTCTCTCCTCCCTCTTCTTTTTGCCCAGCTTCCAGTCCAGGTTCTACCATTGTAGCCATTCCCCGGGCACACACCCTTATGTCCCTGTCCCCTTTCATTCAGACTTAATCATTTGGCAAGAAGCCTTTGCTACTGTCCTTGTAGCATTTATATGGAAATGTGAGACCAGTCTTTTTCTGGGTACAACAGCTTGCCACTTCCCTGCACTTCCATCCCAGCCATGTCCATCTTTTCTATCACCAACTTTCTCACAACTTTAGGGATTCTTAAGCTGAGATTCCAGTGGAGAGAATTCAGATACCTACGAGTTTTAAAGGAAAACAATTTATATATCTGTCTATCTTCAAAAAACTCTGGCTAAAATCGAGCCTCTCCTTCCATTAACAAAGAAG
Source organism: Oreotragus oreotragus (assembly GCA_006410675.1). Lineage (NCBI taxonomy): Eukaryota > Metazoa > Chordata > Mammalia > Artiodactyla > Bovidae > Oreotragus > Oreotragus oreotragus. Next base: position 508,543 of record SJYX01003712.1, on the reverse strand, counting down.
ACAGCAAACCACAGTAGTATTAGTAGGACCTACTGTCATGAGTAAAAATCATAGATACTTTCATACCACATTACAGTTTCAGGTATTTCAGAATGTCATTTATACTTATCACTAACTCAAAATGCTCTGTATCTTGTTATTTAATGTGTTAATAAATAAGCACACATATTACTATAGCACAAATTAATTTTAGTATTTTTATAACAATTTCAACATACTTAGTTTCCTTTGTAACCCCATGTATTTTGTCTTATGTATTTAAAAACAATGTGAGGGAACTTTCTTGACATGATCAAAAGCATATATGAAAATCCCACAACTAAAAACATAGCCAATGCGGAAAGACTGAAAACCTTCCCGGTTAAATCAGAAACAAGACAAAATGTCCATTCTCACCATTACTATTCAATATTGCAATAAAAATTCTTGCCAAAGCAATTAGGCAAGACAGAGAAGTAGAAGGCATCCAAATTGGAAAGGAAAAAGTAAAACTTGCTTTCATTACATATGACATGATCCTATATGTTAAAAATCCCAAACACACACACACACACACTACTAGAGCTAATAAACAAGTTTAGTTTGGCAAAACTGTAGAATACAAGATCAAAACACACAATATTCAGTTGTATTTCTGTATACCAGCAATACCATTTACAATAACCCCCAAAGAATAAAATACCTTTACATAAATTTAACTAGAAAGGTGAAAGACTTTTTACATTGAAAACTTTAAAACATTGCTGAAACAAATTAAAGGCTTAAATAAATGGTATGATACCCCATATTCATTGCCTGGAACACAATATTGTTAAGAGTCAAAACCACCCATAGTAATGTAATCTGTAACAAAAAAAAAATTTTTTTTTCAGAAATAGAAAAGCCAGTTCTCAAATGCATCTATAATTACAAGGGCCCTTGAATAGCCTCAACACTCTTGAAGAAAAAGAACAAAATTGAAGGACTCATACTCCCTGATTTCAAAACTTATTACAAAAATATAATAAATGTCATCAAAAGCAGAGTGGTACTAGAATTAAAGGAAGACATATAGACTGCTGGAATGGAACTGAGACACCAGAAATAACCCCATCTACCTAGGGTCAATGAATTTTGAACCATGGGGAAAGAATAGTCTCTTAAACAAATGGTATTAATATAGCTAGACATCCACATACAGAGAATGAAGTTGGATCCCCTACCTCATACATACCAAAAGTAACTTAAAATAGATCAACAACCTAAATATGAGTAAAATAATGAAACTATTGGGAAAAAACTAGGGATAAACCTCTATGACCTCAGATTTGGCAGTGGATTCTCAGGGAACCAAAAGCATGAGCAACAAAGGAACAGGAAAATCACATATAATCAAAATGAAAAAACGTGTGCATCAGGAACATTAAGAAGAACGAAAAGACACGGCTTCCCTGGTGGTCCAGTGGTTAAGAATCCACCTTGTAATTCAGGGGACACTAGTTTGATTCTCGGTCTGGAAAGATCCTATGACATTTAGCAACTAGGCCCAGGTGCCACAACTGCTGGGCCCACACTCTGGAGAGTGTGAACTGCAGCTACTGAGCTCACACACTGCGACTCTTGAAACCTGTGTACCTAGAGCCTGTGCTCAGCAACAAGAGAAGCCATGGCAATGAGAAGTCCACGAACCACAATGAGGAATAGTTCTTGCTTACCACAGCTAGAGAAAGCCCGTGTGCAGAAAATAAACAAACCTTTTTTAGAAAATGAAAAGACAACCTACAGTAGAATGAAAAAAAAAAAAAACAACTTGCAAATCATATAGATAATAAAGGTCTAGTATCCAGGATACACAAAGAACTCTTACAACTGAATAACAAAAAGACAAACAACTCAAGTTTTTAAAATGGACAAAGGAATACACATTTCTCCAAAGAAGACATACTAGTGGAAAACAAGCCCATGAAAATATATTCATCTTTGAAAGTCACTCAGTGGTGTCTGCCTCTTTGCAACCTGACTACAGTCTGTGGGATTCCCCAAGCCAGAATACTAGAGTAGGTAGCCTTTCTGTTTTCCAGGGGATCTTCCCAACCCAGGGGTTGAACCCAGGTCTCCCACACTACAGGTGGATTCTTTATCAGCTGAGCTACCAGGGAAGCCTGAAAATATCGAAGTGGGTAGCCTATCCCTTCTCCAGCAGAGCTTCCCCACCCAGGAATCAAATCAGGGCCTCCTGCATCACAGACAGATTCTTTACCATCTGAGTTACCAGGGAAGCCTATATCAAGCTTTATGGAAACGCAAATCAAAACCATAGGAAGGACCACTTCATACCCAGTAAGAGTGGCCATACTTTTTTAAAAAGGCAAGGGGGAAATAGGAGAAATTGGAACCTTTCATATGTGGCCATTGGGAATGTAAATTGTTCAACAACTGTGGAAAATAGATTCCAGTGACCCAAACAGAATTACCAATGACTCAGCAATTCTATTCCTAGTTATTTAGCCGACAAGTTGAAAATAAGTACTTAAGCACACGTACACACAAGTTTATGGGAGCACATTCATAAAGGCAAACATTGCTCAAATGTCTGTCAATGGAAAAATTGTGATGTATCCATACAATGAAATATTATTCAGCCATAAAAAGGAATAAAGTACTGATATATGCTTCAATATGGGTGCATACTTCCTTGGTGTGTGTGCTCAGTGAAAGAAGCCCTGCATAAAAGACCATATAGAATATGATCATATATAAATACCATTTATAAGAAATAGTCAGAAGAGGTAAATTCACAGAGATATAAAGCAGATAGGTGATTGCCAGGGGCTAGATGAAGGGAGAAATAGGGAATGCTGAGGACTGAATTGTGCAATTCCAAATTTACATGTTGAACCCCTACTCCCCAATGTGATGATATTTTAAGATGGGGCCTTTGGGAGCTAATGAGATTTAGGTAAGACCGTAAGAGTGGGCCCTCAGAAGCATAAGAACATAAATTTTTATTATGCCACCCAGTCTTCAGTGTTTTATTACAGGAGCCCAAGCTGACTAAAACGGAGTAACTGCTTAACAGGTACAAGGTGTCCTTTTGGAACGATGAAAATATTTTGGAACTTTTTTGTGAATGTATTAAATGCTACTTTGAATAGTTAATTTTATGTTATTTCTATTTCTTTTCAGTTTTTTTAAAAAAACCAAACCCACGGGAAGTATTCCTCACCACATGGCCAGAGAGGTCCAAAGAAATGCTGGGGAGAGAAACAACGCTGGATCATTGCCATCAATACAACACACCATGTAATGTCTGTTTTCAAATAAATCGAAACCTTGATTCTGTGGTCTCCTGCACCTAGCATTCCATATTGCTGATCCCCTTTAAGGCAGAACACCTCCCAAATGGCATCAGTATGTCCTGTCACCATCTCCAGTCTCTCCTCCAACCTCACCAGAACCCTGACCCACTGGGTTCTCAACTTACTCCCCTTGGCAGCATTGGACTTCCCATCACTGTTTTTCTCCTCTACCTTCTTTTCTCCCGCCGCTTCTGCAAACTACAGTCTCCTCTTTTTCTTTCTCACTGGCCATTCTTTCTCAGCCTTCTATGCAGCTTCCTCTTCTCTCTCAACTTCCTGGAATGTCCCACGGCTCAGTCTTTAGCCTCACTTTCCAAGTGAGCTCATTCTATTTTATGGCCTTTTTTTTTTTTTCTTTTGCCCTTTGCATATACAGTATCTTGGTTCCCTGACCAGGGATCCAACCCGTGTTCCCTGAAGTGGGAGCACATAGTCCTAACCGCTGGACTGCCAGGGAATTCCTTGTTTTATGGCAGGGATACAGATAAGTACAGTTTATTAGCTAATGAGTTTCCACTTTTATATCTCCCACAGTACTTCAGATGCTTGTATCTATCTGCTACTTGACACCTCTAATAGGCATCTTAAACTTGAAGATCGAAAACCATGCTCTCTCTCCACAACCTGCCTCCTCCCTAGCTTCCCTATTGGCCAATCAATGGCAACCCACTCCAGCATTCTTGCCTGGAGAATCACAGGGACAGATGAGCCTGGTGGGCTGCCATCTGTGGGGTCGCACAGAGTCTGGACATGACTGAAGCGACTTAGCAGCAGCAGCAGCAAACACCTCTTATTACATGCCACTTCTTCCTTCTCATGCATCAAAAAATCTTATTGACTCCACCTTCAAAACAGATCCAGAATTTGACTGTGTGTCACCATCTGGCCTGCTGCCCCATGGTCTGTCCAAGGGAGCTTGCAGTAGCCTCTCGACTGTTCTCTCTGCTTCATTCTTGTGCTCTCCCATCTACTCTCTATGCAGGCCATATCTTACCAACCTCAGCTCTCCTCTTCACTCAGTGTCAATATACAGGCTGGACCCAGGCAGTCCCTGCCACGCTGTCTGTTTTGTATTCTTTGCTGGACTTTGCATCTGCTCTTCTCTCTCCCCACAGATATTCTGTCTGGTCATTCACTGACAGTCTACTCAAAAGCCACATCCTGAAAGGTCTTCTGAACCACCTACCTCTCCCTCTATCCTTCTTTTTCTATTTTTCTTCACAGTACTTATCACTCCCCCACATATAATTATTTTGTTTACTTTCCATCTTTCTTTGCTGGAATGTGAGCTTTTGAAGCACAGATAAATATTTTGTTTTCTTCTCTGCTACATCCACGGTCCTTACCCCCCAGGCCCTCAGGACTTTCTGGGTGAGCTAGAAGGAACGAAGCCTTATCAAGCGTGTTGAGGAAAATGCAGCTAGCTCATTGGGGCACACGAGAGACTGTGAGGTAAGGTCAGACTGGCAGGAAGTTCTAAAGGCCAAGTAGACCACCAGAGAAATTAGAATATTATCATCAGGGTTGTGGGAAACGTCCCTCCCCTTCTCCCAGTGCTTATGTCCTCCCTTCAGTGAAGGCTCCAATGTGAAAGAAAAGATTATCTAAAACTTGGAAATAGAAAAAGATTATTAGTGACAAAAATTTCCCACTTTGAGCCCTCTTTTCAACTAAACCTTGATCTTGGGCTTCCGTGCTCTGCCTTGTATGGTCTAATTTTAATAAGAATCCTTTTAGGGTACTAGCGCAAATCCCCTTACCTTTAATATCTGATCACCCCCCACAGCTAAACAAATTCCTCATCCCCCTCCCCATCTTCCAGGTAATATATGATGACCCCGGCCTGCCTTCAGCAGAAATATCATTAAATCAGTTTAGCAAGAATCTCTCTACTCTTGATGTCTCCTCACAGCCATTTTCCATCCACCAACCTCGCCCTGCTCCTTAGCTATAAATCCCCACTTTTCCTTGCTGTATTTGGAATTGAGCCCAGTTCTATTATATAAGGTCTCTTTTCTCCTACTACAATAGTTCTTGGATAAAATGTGTTCTTACAGCTTTCACTGCTGTCCGGCTTTGTTTCTCTTGAACACAAGGTATCCTTACAGTGGAGTGCTTGGCACTGTCTAGCACTTTTGGGGGGATTATCTGAGTCCATGTGCACTTTTGACTGGCTTCTATTGACTATTTTAGAGTTCTGTATGGGTAGAAATTAATCTGTAGAAAATCGATAGTAATGCAAAGAGTTTCTGTGTGGGAGCAAGGCCAAAGATTCTTATGTATCACAATACAAATAAAATTTGTGAAAAGAGACACCTGATTTGTTTCTGGTAGAAAAAAACAACCCCAGGGTAGAAACCAAACCTTAAATATCATACCCTTGATAAATTAACCCATCTCACATCTGTTAGCAAACTCTTTTCAAATTCCCTTGTCTGACAATTAAAAAAAAAAAAAACTCTTCAAAATCTTCTTTGAATTGGTTATAACATCATACCCTCATTAATGAGTTGAGTAAGATCTTGATACGTGCATCACATATATTTGCATGGGAATCATGAGTTTTACTTTTTGAAAATTATTTTTAGAAAAAGGCAATGAGATCTTACTTGACAATCACAGTCTAAAAATAGACCTCCACCATGTCATTGCTCTGCTTTCCTTTTGTCCTGTATGTTCCTTTGGGCTGACTATCCCCTTCCCTAGCAGTCAGTTTGCCAGGGTAGGGACTTCCTCCTTGTTCACGGCTGTATCAATTTCCAACAAAGGATCATCTAGTCAAAGCTATGGTTTTTCCAGTAGTTAGTCAAAGCTATGGTTTTTCCAGTAGTCATGTATGGATGTGAGGGTTGGATCATAAGGAAGCTAAGCACAGAAGAATTCATGCTTTTGAACTGTGATGCTGGAGAAGACTCTTGAGAGCCCCTTGACTGCAAGATCAAACCTAAAGGAAATCAATCCTGAATATTCATTGGAAGGACTGATGCTGAAGCTGAAGCTCCAATACTTTGGCCACCTGATGCAAAGAACTGACTGATTAGAAAAGACTCAGATGCTGGGAAATATTGAAGGCAGGAGAAGGGGACGACAGAGGACGAGATGGTTGGATGGCATTACCAAGTCAACGTACAGGAGTTCGAGCAAGCTGCAGGAGAGAGTGAAGGACAGGGAAGGAAGCCTGGCCGTGCTGCAATCCACGGGGCCACAAATAGTGGGACAGGACTAATCGACTGAACAACAAAAACATATCAATTAAGACTCGGTGAATAAATGAATGAATGAGTGACTGAATGGTATGTACTCTGGAGCACAAGAAGTGGGACTTTCCAGCTGATGCTAAAGCACACTTGCTATCTTTGTACTCTTTTGTTAAATCTGCCCCCACCCCCGAAATCTTTTCCAACTAGGCCTTGGAATTTCATGCTTGTCTCTATAACATTCAGTTTTAGCAAAAATCCTGCTAAGAATGTTTAACCAGAATGCTCCATCCTTGATTTTTATCACTCAGTATATAATGGGGTTCCTGGTCCTCTACCAGGCGATATCTAATACCCTGGTCTACCTTCAGCAAGAACCCAGTTAGCTATCCTTTCGGACAGAATCCTCTCTGCCCCGCGCCCTTAGTAATTTTTCATCCCCTGAATGCACCCTACCGCTCTCTGGCTATAAATTTCCAGTCTCGCTTGTTGTCCTCAGAGTTAAATCCAATTTCACCTCTCCCACTGCAAGACCATGGTGCAGTAGTAACCATACATAGCTTGGTTCCCATCCCCCACACCACCCATTTAATAAAGTCTTCCTTACAGTGCTTTAAGGGGTGTCATGAGTGAGCAATGTTTTTCTTTAACACTGATAGGCCCCCATTATCTCTAGCCAGGACTGGCTGACTTGGTAGAGGAGGAGGTGTGGATCTTCAAAGGATGGGTATGCCAAAGACAATAAGGAAGAAAGCCCTAATAATTCTGAAACAACAGCAGTCACTGTTGCTTTTTCTGTGGCAAGCTATTTCCATATGCTTTCCTTGTATTCACTCAACTAGCCAGTTTTCCCCAGCTAGAGCCAGGCACGTGCGGCGGGAGCCCGGGATCTGGCAGTGGCGGGTCGCCCCTTGGGCAGAAACCTGGCACTTTCTTTCTGCTTTTGCTACTATAGTTTCCTTCCTTTGCTGGGTCGGATGGTCACTAAACCCTCTGGTTTTCTAGCGGGATTGTCCTTGCTTCTTGACTCGATTTTCCTGCCAACCGGAGGGGCTAGGCAGTCGGCAGGAACTGCAAACCCGGCATTCTCCAAGAGCTCCTCCGCAGCCCGCCGCAAGGTTCTCCTCCGCCCTGACCTGCTGGATCCGCCGACAGCCTGCCCAGGAAAACCGGGCAACGCACCAGGCTGTCGCAGAAAGCAGGCCGTTCAGGAACACCTTCCCGTCAGCGTGTCAGGATGGCCGAGTGGTCTAAGGCGCCAGACTCAAGGTGTCTACCTTCCCCGAGGGCATTCTGGTCTCCGAATGGAGGCGTGGGTTCGAATCCCACTTCTGACAGGCGCGTTTTTGCAACCTTTCGCGAACGTATACCAAGAACATTTCCCGCTACGGCTGGTGGTTTTGTTTTGTTTCTGAGACGGCGGCCATATTCAGACTTTACGTTGCTTCGGTTCTCTATTATCTGTTTTCTTCGGCTTTGCAGCGGCCGAGAGACCGGCCAGGTGGAAGACGGAGGCTGTTTAAATACCGGAGGTTCAAACAACCGCATTCAGCAACCCAGTTTACGTCACATTTTTTACAGTTTGTCTAGCTTACTGTAGAGGGCTCTCTTATGTGTTCCCTGGTGGTCTAGTGGTTAGGATTCGGCGCTCTCACCGCCGCGGCCCGGGTTCGATTCCCGGTCAGGGAAATCATTGTTTTTTTTTCTTTCAACTTGACACCAAAAATAGAATATTGGCTACCTTTCTGTTTAGGAGAACGTAATTACCAGAGGTGAGGATTATTCTGGTTAACGAGTGCCAGCTGTCTGTGAATAACTGTCCTATACCTGCTGCTGCTGCTGCTGCTGCTGCTAAGTCGCTTCAGTCGTGTCCGACTCTGTGCGACCCCAGAAACGGCAGCCCACCAGGCTCCCCCGTCCCTGGGATTCTCCAGGCAAGAACACTGGAGCGGGTTGCCATTTCCTTCTCCAATGCATGAAAGTGAAAAGTGAAAGTGAAGTCGCTCAGGCGTGTCCGACTCTTAGCGACCCCATGGACTGCAGCCCGCCAGGCTCCTCCGTCCATTGGATTTTCCAGGCGAGAGTGCTGGAGTGGGGCGCCACTGCCTTCCCCGGTCCTATACCTACCATACCTTAATTAAGAAAGGAAGAACAAGGCAGACAGCACTGAATGATCCCAAAAGAAAACTCTGGTGCGGCCACAAGTGCCAGGTCTTCCAATGCCCAGGATTAAAAAAAATCTCCCCGAATACTCAATGATTAAAATGACCGATGTCACCTAGAGGGGGCTCACCGCTCACGATGACTCAGGCAAGTTTTACTATAAAAAGGAGTCAGGAAATTCTTCCTACCCCAACACGTACCTTTTATTTTGAAAGTAAACTGAAATAAGTAAAATAATGACACAACGAACACCGGTGTTCTTTCTACCTACATTTGACATAGGTTAATATTTTGCCACATTTTCTCTTTCTCTCTAGACGTAATCAGAGCTTCCTCAGTCTCCCACCCGTTTGAAAGTTGCATACATATTACACTACTCCATGTCACATCTGAGAAAATCAACATTAACTTGTCATCAGATGCCAGTCCACATTTGAATTTACCCTAATTGTTCCCAAAATATCTTTTATAGCTGTTTTTAATATTTTTTTTAATTCTAGAAATTTCCACTGCTCATTTTTCTGTTGTGACTCCTGTGGAAAATAATCTATTTCAATAATAAAAACTCTTCAGCCACATTTAAGTTCTGTCTTCTTAGTATTTGTATAATATTTTGACCCTCTATGCTTAATTTGTTGTTTTTGAAAGTATTCATTTCTCCCTGGGTATCTATTCTAGACCTCCAGGCCAGGCTGTTAAGATATAGCCTACCTCCATATTAATTACAGCTTGTCTCACCAAACTATCCTTGAACAAATAATTTTGCCTCTGCTTTTCTCTTTCTTAGCTGTTGGCTTTTTTTTTTTTTTTTTTCTTTTTTCTTTTTTGGTAATTCAGCCTTGTGTGAAGTCTTGCATAGCAAATGATGACCGGTGGTCAGGTTGCGCTGAGTGCAAGTCCTGACTGGACTTTTCAGAAGGCAAGCTGTCTATTCTCTCTAAGCTTTAGTTTTCTCATCTGTAAGACTAGCCAATTAAAGGATGAATAAGAAAGAGAATGAAATTTCATCTAACCTTTAAGTTTCATTTTAAAATTTTCCCTCATCTTTAAAAGGAATTGGAAGGAACTTGCTGCTGCTGCTGCTAAGTCGCTTAAGTCTGTCCGACTCTGTGCGACCCCACAGACGGCAGATCATTGGGCTCTGCCATCCCTGGGATTCTACAGGCAAGAACACTGGAGTGGATTGCCATTTCCTTCTCCAGTGCATGAAAGTGAAAAGTGAAAGTGAAGTCACTCAGTCGTGTCTGACTCAGCGACCCCATGGATTACAGCCTACCAGGCTCCTCCACCCATGGGAATTTCCAGGCAAGAGTACTGGAGTGGGATGCCACTGTCTTCTCCAGAAGGAACCTAAGTATATATGTTATATATGTGTGTGTGTGTGTGTGTGTGTGTGTCTGTGTCTGTGTAAAGAATTAAAAAAAGCTGGGAAGACATATACTAAATGTAACTGATTTTCTATAAGTGGTAGGATTATGAAAATTTTTAATTTTCTTTGTCCTAATGTCAGGCATTTGCTGATTTTTCTACCATGAGTATATACAATGTAGAAGAGTTATACAATTGTATAAGTATATTGTATAAGTATAAATTATACAATTGTATAAGTATATACAATTAGTAGAAGAATAATACAATTTATTTGAAAAATTGCTCACACGTTACACAAAAATCAATTTAAAATGAATCATAGATTTAAATGTAACACTTAAAACTATAAAACTTTATAAGAAAACATAGAAGAAAACCTTTAAGACCTAGTGCTTAGTGAAGAGTTCTTAAAAATGACTTGTAGGAAAGTATTAAATTGAACCTCATCAAAATTAAAAACTTATTCTCCAAAAGGCCTTGTTAAGACGATATAAAGACAAGCTACAAACAGAAAAAAATATATATTTGCAATCCACATCTCTAACAAAGGGCTCGTATCTAGGATGTATAGAGAACTCTCAAAACTCAATGACAAAAAAAAAAAAAAATCCAATCAGAAAATTGTTGTTGAAGACAAGACATTCAATGTTGTTGAAGTGCAAATTAAAATCACGATGAGATATCACCACAAGCTTTTCAGAATAGCTAAAATAAAAGGCAGTGATAACAGCAAATGCTAGTGAGGATGACGAGAATCTAGATCACGTGTTCATGGCTAGCAGGAATGTAAATGGTACAGCCATTTAAGAAAGAGTCTAGCAATTTTTTTTTTTTTTTACAGAACTAAACATGCAGTTACTATATGACCCAACAATTACATTCTTAGGCATTTATCCCAGAGCAATGAAAACTGATATTTACACAAACACCTGTACACAAATGTTCAAAGCAGTCTTATTTATAACAACCAAAAAATAAGGAGCAACTGAAATGCCCTTCAACAGGTGAATGGTTAAACAGGTGGTAGTACCATCATGCCATAGAATGCTGCTGCCGCCATAGAATCCTACTCAGCCCTAAAAACAGATGAACTACTGATGCAGGATATAACTTGGATATACCTCAGGGAGTTACACTGAGTGAAAACGTCAATATCAAAAGGTCACATACTTCATGATTTCATTCACATAAAAATTATAGTGAATGAAAAACTATAGTGATAGAAAACAGATTACTGATTGATAGGGCTTGGAGATGTTGGCAGGTAGGAAGTGGGGCAAAGTGATTAAAGAGGCATAGCAACAGGGAAATCTTTATGTTGATGAAATAGTTCTGTATCTTGCTGTGGTTGTAGTTAGAAGAATATACACATGTGAAATAATAAAATACCTAGGAATAAACCTACCTAAGGTGACTCAATGGACATGGGTTTGGGTGGACTCCAGGAAGTGGTGATGGACAGGGAGGCCTGGTGTGCTGCGGTTCATGGGGTCACAAAGAGTTGGGCATGACTGAGCGACTGAACTGAACTGAAGGAGACAAAAGAGGTGTATACAGAAAACTATAAGACACTGACAAAAAAAAAATAAATAAAAGATGACATTAACAGATGGAAGATATATCATGCTCTTGGTTCGGAAGAACCAATATTGTGAATATGACAATATTACTCAAAGCAATCCACAGATTTAAGGTAATCCTCATCAAATTGTCAATGTCATTTTTTCACAGAACTAGAACAAAAAAGGTCACAATTCGTATCGTAACATAAAAGACCCCAGAATAGCCAAAGCAATCTTAAGAAAGAAAAATGAAGCTGGAGGAATCAACCTTCCTTATTTCAGACTGTACTACAAAATTACCGCAAGGGCTTCCCTTGTGGCTCAGCTAGTAAAAAATCTGCCTGCAATGCGGGAGACCTGGGTTCCCACTCCAGTATTCTGGTGGTCATCTGTCCATGGGGTCGCAAAGAGTCAGACACAACTGAGCGACTTTCACTTTCACAAAATTACAGTCATCAAGAGAGTATGGTACTAACAAAAAAACAGAAATATAACCAATGGAACAAGACAGAAAACCCAGAGATAAACCTACACGCCTATGAGTACCTTATCTTTGGCAAAGGAGGCAAGAATAGAAAATGGAGAAAAGCCAACCTCTTCAAGAAGTGGTGCTAGGAAAACTGGACAGCTACATGAAAAAGAATGAAATGAGAATACTCCCTAACACCACGCAAAGATAAACTCAAAATTGCTTAAAGACTTAAATGGTTTCCCAGGTGGCTCAGTGAGGAAAGAATCTGCCTGCAGTTCAGAGGACACTGGAGGTGTGGGTTTGATCCCTGGGTTGGGAAGATTCCCTGGAGAAGGGCATAGCAACTCACTCCAGTATTCTTGCCTGGAGAATCTCACAAACAGAGGAGCCTGGTGGGGTGCAGTCCATAAAGTCACAGAGAGTTAGACATGAGTGAAGCTACTGAGCACACAAGGATATATACAGCTCTTAGAGAAAAGCTTAGGCAGAACACATTTTAACATGCACAGCAAGACCCAATTCTGGTGGTCATCTGTCCATGGGGTCGCAAAGAGTCAGACACAACTGAGCGACTTTCACTTTCACAAAATTACAGTCATCAAGAGAGTATGGTACTAACAAAAAAACAGAAATATAACCAATGGAACAAGACAGAAAACCCAGAGATAAACCTACACGCCTATGAGTACCTTATCTTTGGCAAAGGAGGCAAGAATAGAAAATGGAGAAAAGCCAACCTCTTCAAGAAGTGGTGCTAGGAAAACTGGACAGCTACATGAAAAAGAATGAAATGAGAATACTCCCTAACACCACGCAAAGATAAACTCAAAATTGCTTAAAGACTTAAATGGTTTCCCAGGTGGCTCAGTGAGGAAAGAATCTGCCTGCAGTTCAGAGGACACTGGAGGTGTGGGTTTGATCCCTGGGTTGGGAAGATTCCCTGGAGAAGGGCATAGCAACTCACTCCAGTATTCTTGCCTGGAGAATCTCACAAACAGAGGGGCCTGGTGGGGTGCAGTCCATAAAGTCACAGAGAGTTAGACATGAGTGAAGCTACTGAGCACACAAGGATATATACAGCTCTTAGAGAAAAGCTTAGGCAGAACACATTTTAACATGCACAGCAAGACCCCCTATGACCCACCTTCTAGCGTAATGAGAATAAACGGTACGTAACTAAACTCAAAAGCTTTCAGATAGCAAAGGAAACCATAAACAAGATGAAAAGAACCCTCCGAATGGGAGGAAATAATTGCGAATGAGCAACTGACAAAGGGTTGATCTCCAAAATATGTAAGCAGTTCGTGCAGCTCAACATGAGAAAAACAAACAACCCAAACAAAAAATGGGCAGAAGGCCTTAATAGATATTTGTCCAAAGATGACATCCAGGTGGCTAATAAGCACATGCAAAAATGATCAACATAGCTTATTACTAGAGGAATGCAAATCAAAACTACAATGAAGTACTGCCTCCCACTGATCATAATGGCTATCATCAGAAGATTTACAAATAGATAATCTTAAGGGAATTCCCTTGTATGTTATTTATTGTGTTCCCCTTGTTGCTTTTAACATTTTATCTTTGTCTTTAATTTTTGTCAGTTTGATTACTGGGTGTCTCAGTGTGTGTGGGGGTTCATCCTGCCTGGGACTTTGCACTTCCTGGACTTCGTTGACTATTTCTTTTCCCATGGTAGGGAAATCTTCAGCTATTTTCTCTTCAAATATTTTCTCAAGTCTTTTCTCTCTTCTCCTCCTGGGACCTTTGTAATGTGAATATTGGAGCCTTTAATGTTGTCCCAGAGTACAATTTTTTTTCTCATTCTTTTCTCTATATTTTGTTTTGCAGCAGTGATTTCCACCATACTACCTTCTAGGTTACTTATCTGTTCTTCTGCCTCAGTCATTGTGCTATTGAATCCTTTTAGTGTATTGTTCGTCTCTGTCTATTCTTTAGTTCTTCTAGGTATTTGATAAACATTTATGGCACCTTCTCCATTTTCCCCCCCAAGATCCTGGGTCATCTGCCCTATCATTATTTTGAATTCTTTTTCTGAAAGATTGCCTATCTCCACTTCATTTAGTTACTTTTCTGGGATTTTATGCTGTTCTTTCATCTGGGAGATAGTCCTCTGCACTTTCATTTCAGGTTGATTTCCTTTAGAATTGACTGGTTTGATCTTCTTGCAGTCCAAGGGACTCTGAAGAGTCTTCTCCAGTCTTCTCCAGTACAACTCTCACATTCATACATTACTACTAGAGAAACCATAGCTTTGATTATATGGACCTTTGTTGGTAAAGTGATGTCTCTGCTTTTTCATACGCTGTCTAGGTTTGTTAACGCTTTTCTTCCAAGGAGCAAGCATCTTTTAATTTCTTGGCTGCAATCACCATCCACAGTGATTTTGAACCCTAAGAAAATAAAGCCTGTCACTGTTTGCATTTTTTCCCTATTATCATGAAGTGATGGGACCAGAAGCCATGATGTTAGTTTTTTGAATACTGAGTTTTAAGCCAGCTTTTTCACTCTCTTTTCTCACCTTCATCAAGAGGCTCTTTAGTTCCTCAAATTTCTTGGCTGCAATCACCATCCACAGTGATTTTGAACCCTAAGAAAATAAAGCCTGTCACTGTTTGCATTTTTTCCCTATTATCATGAAGTGATGGGACCAGAAGCCATGATGTTAGTTTTTTGAATACTGAGTTTTAAGCCAGCTTTTTCACTCTCTTTTCTCACCTTCATCAAGAGGCTCTTTAGTTCCTCCTCACTTTCTGCCATTAGGGTGGTATCATCTGCATTTCTGAGGTTGTTGATATTCTTCCAGCAATCTTTTTTTTTAAATCAAAATACTGAGTTTATTTCACATGTAGATTTTTGTCTTCCCCACCATTTCATCTGTCTGATCACCACTACTACTAATCCTATCATAACATTCTATACGTACTTAAAACCAAGCAAAGGGTGGAGTTCCATCTTTAAAAACTAAACAGGCATTTTGGACAACACATTCTTGGCAATGGAACTTGGACAACATTTATCAGACATGATAGGGAAAGTTCTCATTCTGCATTATAAAAAGGACAACCAGATATAAACTGTTACAGAAATGAAATAAGATGGAAAATTTTTAACAATCTGTTTAAACTATTTTCTTAAAGAGACTTCTTCCACTGCCAGAGATCTTGACTAGCCTCCTGGTCAGTCATCAGGAAACAGTTCTTCACATAATTGATAAACTTGGCTTCCACTTTGGGAAAGGAAACACCTCTTTCTATATTTGCTTGCATTTTTGCTCTAATGTCTTCCACAGAGCTAGGTCCTTTCAGTGTTTTAGGTGCTTTTTCCTGTTTTTTTTGAAGGATTCTTGACCTTTTGATCTTGGTGTTGACAGTTTGAGTCTTTTCCATTCTGGTTCAACTTTTGTGCATTTTTGGCTTGAGTATCTCATACAGATTTCTTTACTGGAGCTTTTTCTTCAACTTCCTCATCAAAATTGTCATCATCATCATCATCTTCATCTTCATCAGCAGCAAGCTTTACTTTTTTCTGGGGAATCTTGCTACCACAGAACACTTTCCAGATATACTTAGGCATTTCACATCCTCCTTCTCTTCATCTTCTGACTGTGCATCTTCCTCCACAGCTACTAAGTCCTGGTCAGTCCTGGTCAGCACCAGCTGTCCACTGATATGCACAGTCCCTGAACCACACTTCAACTGTAAGACCACAGGTGGTATAATTTCAAAGCCCCCAAGGGAAACTGTTGGCTATATAGACATTTTCAAAGTTGCCAGTGTTACTTTAATTGGACTGCCTTCATAATTCATTGCCTCTGCTTCAACAATGCATAATTCATCCTTTGCTCCAGCCCCTAAACTGACCATTCTTAAAGATAACTGGTGCTCATTTTCATCATTATCCACCTTGAAGTGATAATATCTGTCAGCCTTTAGTTCACAACTGAAAAGATAGTCTGGAGCCTCAGGGTGCTCATGTCCATCTCCACTGAATCCTCCATGGGTTGGCAACACTCACTTAAGTGGGAGAGAAGCTGGATGGAATTAAATGACTACTGTTCGAACAAGCAGTCATGCAGGATAGAATCACACCAGGTCCCAGCCATCTTGATTTCAACTTGGGATTCATCCTGCCTGGCATTTTCCATGATGTAATCTGCATATAAGTTAAATAAGCATGGTGACAATATACAGCCTTGACATACTCCTTTCCCAATTTTGAATGAGTCCATTGTTCCATATCCAATTCTAACTGTTGCTTCTTGACCTGCATACAGATTTCTCAGGAAGCAGGTAAAGTAGTCTGGTATTTCCATCTCTTTAAGTATTTTCCACAGTTTGTTGTGATCTACACAGTCAAAAGCTTTAGCGTAGTCAATGAAAAAGAAGTAGATGTTTTTCTGGAACTCTTGCTTTTTCTATGATCCAATGGATATTGGAAATTTGATCTCTGGTTCCTCTGTCTTTTCTAAATCTAGGTTGAACATCTGGAAGTTCATGGTTCATGTACTGTTGAAGCCTAGCTTGAAGGATTTTGAGCATTACCTGCTAGCATGTGAGATGAGCCCAATTGTATGGTAGTTTGAACATTCTTTGACATTGCTCTTCTTTGGGATTGGATGAAAACTGACTTTTTCCAGTCCTGTGGGCACTGCCGAGTTTCCCAAATTTGCTGGCATATTGAGTGCAGCAGTTTCACAGCATCATCTTTTAGGATTTGAAATAGCTCAGCTGGAATTCCATCACCTCCACTAGTTTTGCTCATAGTGATGTTTCCTAAAGCCCACTTGACTTCACATTCTAGGATGTCTGGCTATATGTAAGTGACCATACCATCGTGGTTACGAGTCATTAAGACCTTTTTTGTATGGTACCTTTGTGTATTCTCGCCATCTCATCTTAATCTCTTCTGCTTCTGGTAGATCCTTATCATTTCTGTCCTTTATTGTGCCCACTTTTGTGTGAAATATTCCCTCATATTTATAATTTTCTTGAAGAGATCTCGCTGCTGCTAAGTCACTTCAGTCATGTCCGACTCTTAGCAACCCCATGAACTGCAGCCTGCCAGGCTTCTCCGTCCATAGGATTTTCCAGGCAAGAGTACTGGAGTGGGGTGCCCTTGATCTCTAGTCTTTCCCATTCTATTGTTTTCCTCTATTTCTTTGCATTGTTCACTTAAGAAGGCTTTCTATTCTTAATATCTTCTGCTTCTGTTAGGTCCATACCGTTTCTGTCCTTTATTGAGCTCATCTTTGCATGACATGTTCCCTTGGTATCTTTAACTTTCTTGAAGAGATCTCTAGTCTTTCCCATTCTATTGTTTTCCTCTATGTCTTTGCATTGATCACTGAAGAAGGCTTTCTTGTCTCTCCTTGCTGTTCTTTGAAACTCTGCATTCAAATGGGAATTCTTTCCTTTTTTCCTTTGCTTTTCGCTTCCATTCTCTTCACAGCTATTTGTAAGACATCCTCAGACAGCGGTTTTGCTTTTTTGCATTTCTTTTCCATGGGGATGGTCTTGATACCTGTCTCCTGTACAATGTCATGAACCTCCATCCATAGTTCATCAGGTACTCTGTCTATCAGATCTAGTCCCTTAAATCTATTTCTCACTTCCACTGTATACATATGTTATAGTATATATAATATATTTATACTTATATGTTAACACATTCCTAACTATGAGAGCGATTTCTCTCTTTTATTGTTTAGATAACTGAATTTAAATAAGTAATCAGATTGAGTTCATGTCATTAAATATTGCTTTGGGTTTAAAGAGGAAAGAAGGCTGTCTGATTGAATTTGCTTTCAGCACTGCAGTAGTGCTTTGCCAGAGGTCTCATCTCCCTGTAATGAAGGTCTATTATCTTCTCTCGAGTGAGTCCCAGCAACCTGTGTGCAATACACAGAGGACATCTTTGCATTAGACATGGGGTATGAGCCCAAACCAATTACCCCAGGAAAGATACCACATTTACTCCTCGGTGGATTTCTTCCTTCAGTGTTGCTCTTTCAGAGACAGGACAGAGGGGAAAAAAGAGCTCTTTGTAAATACGAAATTTAAAAGAATAGCTGGAAATCTCTATGTTGGGAGCCAAGTATGCTATACCACATTGACTTCCTTTTTAGAATACCAGAAAATGAAAAACATATGGGGTGACTTGTTGAGCTGATTTTTGTTCTGTACTCTATTCTTGTTATGGATTCATTTTCAGAATCAAACATTCTGAATGCTTCTTGGTGGATGCATGTGGGTTTGAAAACATCACAGCATGTGGGACCCAGTGAAACAAGAATTTCATTTGTTTTCCTTGGCTTCTGTTTGTCATGATCTGTTCAATATGACAGACTAGGAAATGGTAAATTTTAGCAATGTCTTAAGGCTGAGTCGTGAACTTCACTTTGGTGAGGATAAGAAGTCTGGTAATGAGAAGTGAACTGATATTCTAGTTGGTTGTTTCACTTATGCAACTCATACTGTTGGATTTTAGTTCTCACTGTTGAGATTGGAGCACCTCATTATGTGTCCAGACGCATCCTACTTTACGTTTTCTCTGTTTGTTTTTTACCCATTCTATTCTATCAGAGGCACAGAGAGTTAGGATCTATTAAGATAAACATATATAAAGTTGTACCAGCCACTTATCGTTACAATAATGCCATGTAACAAGCAGCCACACTATCTCAATGACATAAAGCATTTATTAAGTTCTTACGTATGTGGAGGTCATCAGATCTAGACTGGGCTCATCTAGGGCAACTGGCTGGGGCTGCTCTGCTCCACATGTCTCTCTTTCTCCTCTTGGGACAGAGGGCTACCCCTGCCGTGTTTTTCTTGCAGCAGCACTAGAAGTGTAAGAGGGCAAGCTCAATCATTCATGTGCAGATCAGTGTTTTAAAGGGGAGGTGTCGCAATATAGCCATTAGTGTTCTATTGGTCAAAGCTTCGTACGTGGATAAATCCAGAGTCAAGGAGCAGAGAAATATTTCATCCTCTCTACTGGAGGAATTGAAAAGTACCTGGTTATAGAGAGTGGTAAAGAACTAAAGCCATTGACACAGCTTACCATAAGGCTTCTTGCTTTTTCTCATACTCTTGATAAGAATAGAACATTCAAATAGAATGAATTGAAGGGATCAAAGGAAGAAGTCTACAAAGTAATAATACTGGCCTATTAAATTGCTTGATTAAATATGTAATTGGCTAATTATACACTTTTCTCCTGCCTCTGTTTGCTCTGTGGAGTAATGATGAGAAAAAAGAGAAAAAGTCACTCAGTCGTGTCTGACTCTTTGCAACCCCATGGACTATACAGACCATGGAATTCTCCAGGGCACAATACTGGAATGAGTAGCCTTTCCCTTCTCCAGGAGTTCTTCCCAACCCAGGGATCGAACCCAGGTCTCCCACATTGCAGGCGGATTCTTTACCAGCTGAACCACAAGGGAAGCCCAAGAATACTGGAGTGGGTAACCTATACCTCCTCCAGCAGATCTTCCTGACCCAGGAATCCAACCAGGGTCTCCTGGATTGCAGATGAATTCTTTACTGACTGAGCTATCAGGGAAGCCCAGAGTAATGACATCTTCTTTATTTGTTATATTATGCCCAGGATCTAGAATAGTTGTTGGCATGAAAGCAAAGCATGCATTATTTCAATGAATTAGTGAACTTTAAAGTTAGGCTTCTCCCAGAATCAGTTAGGAAAACAGACTCATTGATTTTTTAACTGAGATATAATTGACGTATACCATTTTATTAGTTTTAGGCATACAACATAATTAGATAGATAGATAACAAATAAATTTAGTTAACATCCATTACCACACATTGTTGCAATTTTTTCTTGTGAAGGCTAATAAGATCTACTAACTTAGCAACTTTCAAATGCACAGTACAGTTTTGTTAACTATACTCACCATGCTCTACATTATATCCCCAGGAATTATTTACAATGGAGAGTTTGTACATTTTGATGATCTTCACCCATTTCACTTGCACTCCGCTTCTGGGAACTAACAGTCTGCCCTCTGGATTTATGTTTGTTTGTTTGTTTTTAAGGATTCACTATATAAGTAAGATCATAGAATATTGGTCTTTCTCTGATGACTTATTTCACTTAGCATAAGAGGCTTTCAAGAAGCATCCATGTGTTCTCAAATGGCAGAATTTCCTTCTTTTTATGGCTAAATAGTACTCCATTGTATTGAATATACACCCCACATTTTCTTTATTCAACTGGTGGATACCTAGGTTGTTTCCATGTCTTGGCTACTGTGAATAATGCTTCAGTGGATATCAGTATGCAGATATCTTTAAAAAAGTATTTACTTATTTATCATTATCTTTTTTGAGCTAACAAACTTATTCTGTCTTGCTCGAATGTTTGAGATCTTGTCATTGAGTCTGATAATTAACTGGATATAGTTGAAATACTTTTAACAGTTAGTGCTTAAAAGAAATTTTGTGTTTGACAAAAAATGGTCTAGTTTTCAAGGAAAAAGAAACGTATTTGTTATTATTTTCATCAATTAATATCTTGATTCCTCTCTCCCTTTTCAATGGCTTCTTCCTATTGATATATAAAATAATCAAGTTGATTATATCCTAAAACTTTGATCTGACTTCTTAAAGCTATCAGCTCTCTTCTTTCCACTGTCAAATTTCTTGAAGGCATTATGTAGACCTCATGGGCTGTTTCCAGTTCCTTAGCTTCCACCTCCTCTTTCACCTGCCGTATCCCACTTCTGCCCCTGCTTACTGAGGATCGAGTTCCTAATCCAAAGTTTTTTTTCTTTTTTTTAAAAAAAGAATTTATGTTTTATTTAAGAAATATATACTTTGTAGCATATTTTAAATGTTTCCAAAATGGCCTATATAAAGAGCTCATTAACAAAATATCCAGTAATCACTTCTAGATAATTCAGGATGGAATTTCAGTTTTACTTTGTGAACCCAGGTCAGTTCAGTTCAGTCGCTCAGTCGTGTCCAGCTCTTTGCGACCCCATGAATCGCAACACGCCAGGCCTCCCTGTCCATCACCAACTCCCGAGTTCACTCAGACTCACGTCCATTGAGTCAGTGATGCCATCCAGCCATCTCATCCTCTGTTGTCCCCGTCTTCTTATGCCCCCAATTTTTCCCAGCATCAGAGTCTTTTCCAATGAGTCAGCTCTTCACATGAGGTGGCCAAAGTACTGGAGTTTCAGCTTTAGCATCATTCCTTCCAGAGAAATCCCAAACATTAAGCTAATAAGGGACTGTTTTACTTCAGGAGGGCTTGCAACACAGATGACACAAACTTTTTCTTAAGGTGTGTCATCCTTTACCTCTCTGTAGTGGTGGCCACAAATTAACTATGCCTTGGGCCTTTTTTCATTTTGCATTTAAAGTATTAACCATTTCTGTTCTCAACACTATGTAGGCCTCCTGGAATAAACAGATGCGTAGAACACAGTGCTTGGCATACAAAGATTTGCATGGACAGCTAGTTTATTGAAGAGTCACAACTTTATAGGAGTCCTACCATGAAACTTTAAAAATGCTTCCAGTCACTGACGTTAATTTTCAGTTGAATTCTCTTTTTCCGTTTCTTAATGATATCTTAAACGATATAATTTTCTGGTCATTTTCATTGATTGAAAATTCAGTCCAGGTCAGAACTTTAATCTCAGACTTGACTTAAATCTTCTGTCCTCTCCTCTGCCTGTGGCTGACTTAACCAGCTGCTCTCAGGATTTGCAGAGGGTGGGGGCTATCCATCTGCTTTTCACCTCTCATCCCCCTTCTTCATTTTTGGGTGGCGGTGGGTCTACACCTCACCAGCACCACCCTCCCCTCTCCTGGGGGCCTGCATAGCTCTCATCCGCACTTTGTTGGTGTTGCTGTTTCTGTGACCAGCACTGACTGATGTCTGATGGCCTGAAATACGTGGTCCTCCCCACATGGCCACGTATGCCTTTCCAGGAGTGGGTGCTACGGTTCCTCCACATACCCTCTAGGTGCCCTCAACATCCCCGAAAGTACTGCTGCATCCCAAGCAGATTCTGTGTTTCCCTGGGCTGTCCCTCTCTAGTTCTAATCCAACTTTAAGAATCAGCTTAAATGGTTCTGTAACTTATATAGCTCTTGCTGTCACTCTTTTTGGAATTAATTTCTCTGTCAGCACTATTCCTGTTGTACTTCATTTTTTTTTTTTTTCTTAGAAGAGTTGCCATTTCTCCTTTAACTGTAGTGATTTATAGGATGCTTCTCTTTGGTACAAGTGTGTAAATTCCTTTAGCGCAGAGACTGAATCTTGTGTTCCCAGCGCTTTCTTACAGTTGGTGGAATAGAAACTCACTCTTAGAGGGCTCCCAGATGCTGAGTACGCGATCTTATTCAGAGATTCAGCAATTTGGGGCATAATGTTTTAAAAGTCAGACTATTGCTGCATGTGTAAGTGCGTTACATAGTTCTTATTGCTATCAACACTCAATAAATGATTTAAACTGTAATATCCATTTTTGGGGGATGGTAGATATTGGATCTGTTAACCCAAAATGTAGTGGGTGCTCTTAAGGCGGAATGCGTTCCTCGTGGAGTGCAGGGGAGACTTCAAAGCCAAAGGTGGTTGGTCCCAGGGAGTGGCTTTCAGTAACGTGGCTAAATGCAAGCAGCCTACTAAGCCCTCAATCTTTCGAGCAGCTGCTGAGCTTCTGTGTTTTGTGTGTCCCTTTCTTGTGGGTGACAAGTACCAAATCTCTAAGGCACGCAAGGGTATGAAAATGAGAGTTTGGGGTTCATGGCCTCAGCTGTTTGAATTTGTCACCCTGCTCAAATGGCACAGATTCTCGTCTCCCTTTAGCGTGGTCTACCTCGGCTTCCTACAAGAATGTGATATTTTCCCCGACCTGCTGGGCAAATGCATAAGTTGCTTCATCACTGAATTTACTATGAAACCAACTGTTTTCCTAGTGTGTGGAATCAATGTAAACAAAACCAAGAAGCGTGGTTTGTGGCTTATTTAAAATACTGCTTTCTGTATATTATTCCTGCAAACTTTCTGCTTTGGGATAACAATCTGCTGTGTATTAGTAACCTTGTGGGAAAATGCTGAAGCAATTTGCCATCTTCTCTTAACAATAACACTATTCTAGCCCAGAAGGGTGATATGCTTTATGCAGCAGATATAAAATAATTTCTGAACTCATAAATTAAAGCTATTCTCCAAGTCTTATTTCGGATCACCATTTTGCTTCCTTATGTGTCGCAGTGCATGAAAGATGCCTCTCAGCCGCTCTAAATGTCAGGTTTGATGTGTGTGCCTGATTTTATTGTTAGCATTAAAATCTATGGACTAATTAAAAAAAAGAAAAAAGATATAGATTATGAAACAGTAATGAAATGGCAGTGTATAGAATATATAGGCTCTACAAAATAACTAGTCAATTCCTATTATATCCATCTCTTTCATATTTTCTCCAAGAAGAAATTGAATCAGCTGACCAGATAATTTCAAGATCCTTTTTTTTTAAATTTCCATAGTACACACTCATTAAGTTTGTTAATATCACACATGACTTTCTCTAAGACACTGACCAAGCTACTGTTCTACTTAGAACTTCAGTCTCTCACCTGCATCTGCCAGAGTGCATTGTTTATGGTGCAGAATCAGGTGAGCTCCACATTGGAACTGACTAGATTACAAGGGTGTGGATGTATATTTGTTCTGTGAATATGTATCTTTCTTCCTCCCTTCCTTGCTCCCTTACTTCCTTCTCTATTTGAATGCTTAGTGAATATTTTCCTTATTCTTATAATTAAAATATTTGTCAATATGTTTCCTAGCATTGGTTTTTTTCCCATAGATTTTGCTGGAAACACGATGAGACCATTCGTTTGAATACCTGGAATTTGTTTCAGTCTAAGAAAGCTTTCCTTTGATTTGTCTTTTATTATTCTTTCTGTTCCAATTGATTTAGTGAAATACCAAAATAATTGGCTGTCTCTCAATTCTTTTGTCTACAAACATGTCATCTTTGCTCTCATTTTTTAAAAATTTGTTTTCTTTCACATTAATAGAGAACATCTGAAGTTTTCCCTTCACATCACTGCTTGTATTTTATGAAGCATAAATTTTGCTCTTTATTGCCTTTCTGCTCAATTTATTTTATCCCTGCCTTGTTAGATTTTTTTTAAACATGAAATTTTGAAACATCATTTATTTTTAAAATACCACAAATGAAATGAAAGCCAAAGGACAAATATTTGGTGGAGGAAGAAACCCCCACCAGTATTGAGGTTTATAAGCTTAATGAAAAAAAGCTCTTTCAACTGAGTAAAGTATCCACACCTGTTTTAAGGAGCCTGCAGTCTTTGCCTTCTGTGCGTCTCTTTCATTATCACACGAAACATTTCATTTCTGACCCTTCTGGTCAACAAATGTCGGGCGTTTTTCCTCACACCACCAAGTAATTCTCTGCAAGACCAGCTGATTTTCCTGCAACATAATTCTGACACTATCCCCCTGAGGCCTCAGTCTCCTGAGACTGTCCCCCGCTTCAGATGCCAATCACAAGTGCAGGTTGTTGCCTGTGCTTCAGTGCTTCTGATCAATTATTACGTCTGAGGTTCCCATGACCCCTTCCTTGCTGCTGCTGCTGCTGCTGCTGCTAAGTTGCTTCAGTCGTGTCCGACTCTGTACGACCCCATAGATGGCAGCCCACCAGGCTCCCCCGTCCCTGGGATTCTCCAGGCAAGAACACTGGAGTGGGTTGCCATTTCGTTCTCCAGTGCATGAAAGTGAAAAGTGAAAGGGAAGTCACTCAGTTGTGTCTGACTCTTCATGACCCCATGGACTGCAGCCCACCAGGTTCTTCCGTCTGTGGGATTTTCCAGGCAAGAGTACTGGAGTGGGGTGCCATTGCCTTCTCCGGACCCCTTCCTTAGGTTTGATTAATTAGCTGGAGCAGCTCACAAAACTCAGAGAAACACTTACTTATGTTTACCAGTTTATTAAAGGATATGATAAGGGATGGGCTTCCCAGGTGGCTCATTGGGTAAAGAATCCCCCTGCAATGCAGGCAGTGCAGGAGACGTGGGTTCACTCTCCGGGTCGGGAAGATTCCCTGGAGGAGGGCACAGCAACTCACTCCAGTACTCTTGCCTGGAGACTCCCACGGACAGAGGAGCCTGGTGGGCTACAGTCCATGGGGTGATTGCAAAGGGTCAGACATGACTGAAGTGACTGAGCACACACACGTGCAGGATCAATGATACAGATGAGTGGCCAGTGGAGGAGGTACATAGGGTGAGGTCTGGGAGGGTCCTGAGCACAGCTTCAGTCCTGGAGTCGGGTGCATCAGCTTTCTGGTATCTGGATTTACCAGCCTGGAATCTTCCCGAACCCCACGCGATTGAGATTTTTATGGAGGTTTCTTCATTTAGGCATGAGCAATCATTACCTCCATTTTCAGTCCTCCTTTCTCAAGAGAACAGGGGGCGAAGCTGAAAATTCCAAACTCCTAATCATGTCTTGTTCTTTGTGGTGACAAGCTCCCATCCTGGAGCCCACCCAGAGTCGCCTCCTTGGAACAAAACACACTCCTATTAACCAGGAAGTTGAAAGTGTTTTAGGAGCCCTGTGTCAGGAACTGGGGTCAAAGACCAAACATGAGAACAAAAGTTGCTTCTGATACTCTTATCACTTAGGATATCACAGAAACTTTAGGGGTGTGTGCTATGGCCTGGAGGCAGAGACGAATGAATATTATATATATACACACACACATATATTGTTTTCTATATTTTCACAATTCTCTAAGAGAGAAGCTAGCAGAGGCAATTGCAAGCAATGGATGGAAGATGACAAATAGACAAATTCAGGACAAGTGCTAAACCGAATCAGTAAAAATTTTAACCAATATAATACTTTTTAAATATAAACTTTCGAGATTAAACAGTAGATACAGTGCTGAAGTATATTTGCTTAATGGATAGTCACAAAGCTTGCTAACAGCAGAGCAAACTTTAATAAACTTCTTGAAACCACTTTATTCATATATGTCAAGAAACTTAAAAAGGAAAAAAGAATCCATTGATCCAGCAATCTTACTTGTGGAAAGTTATTGTAAAGAAATTATCAAAGGTCTTATGAAAATTATAAGTACAAGGGATGCTTGTTATGCTTTAAAATTATAATTAGCCTCCCATTAAAATAAATAAAAAGTTAGAGAATAAAAAAGTTAAATATCCGACTCAAGAGAATCATACACGATAGAATACATACATGGTGTAATATGCATCTTTTAAAAAATCTGTTTTAAAAGAGAATTTATTGATGTGGGAAAAACATTTTAATGTTAATGGAAATAAAGGATAAAGATTGTGTACGATTCTCATTAAATAACCTGTTGTTTTCTGTCTACATACACATGCACACACACATGCACACACACACACACACTCTTCATTTATTATTATTACTATTTAGTTCATCCTTTGATCTTTTAACCACAGCCCATTCTCTTCTGAATTTCTCCTTTTTCACGGAAGGCATGCCATCTTGTGTCCTATGGAAGATTTCCTACTGTAAATATGTTTAGATATCTCCTTACTTTGTTTTGCAGTACCTTTCTCCTTAGGTTATGAAATGGGTTTTTTTTAACGCAGTCTTGAGATGAGAGATCAGTCTATGACTGATGATGGCCAGTGAGTTACCGTTGGCCTCATCCTTGGACCACTTGAGTGCAATCCCACGCTTAAGTTCTACAGTGCCCTAGAAGTTTGATTCATATATCTTGCCCAGTGTTTCCTGTCTGGTGACTTTCATCTAGTACAGCTCAGCTGGGCTGAAATGGTGATTTCTCTTGTGCTTTCCCCTCACTGCACCTTTCTCTGACACTGGGAACAAATGGAATCATGAGAAACTTACATGGAGGGATTGTGTTTAGAGATATGTATCACCAGTTGTTGCCAATCTTGATGCCCATTTATTTCTAGCTTGGTTTTTGTTAGCGAGGAGAGAACAGGATAGGGCAGCTGGCTTGAGGAGCAAGCAGGAAAAAGAGTAGCTGGTCAGTTTTGTTTGTGGTCACCTTTGTGTTTGTGAACCAGAGAAGAGATGGTAGGGGAGGAACACAGGCTCTCTAGGCCCGCATTAGAGTTGACACTGCGCTTACTACCTATCGATTGTGATTTCCCTATTTGTCTCATTGGCTTTGTCATTAGTGGCATATTATTCCAGATTCGTAGGGCTCCCATTACTCTCGTTTTTTTATGTGACTTTTCTCATGTTGAGAGGCTATCTTCATACTTACAAAGCTGGAAACTTAATTATGAAGTTGGAAAAGACTGCTTCAGGGGCTGCTTAATGAAATACAATTTTAAGTAGGAAGAAGGAGAAAAAGATGTTTTTAGTCCTTAAACCATTCTTCCGCAGTTAGTGTACTTTACTTGCTCTCGTATGAGAGAGAAGATGGCATATCTCTGTAGCTTGGGCAAGCAGTACAGCTTATTTTAGCAAAATGATCACATGTTCCCATTGCACTTGGCTTTGCCACATTATGTCATTGTAATCAAATGAAGCTGCTCGTCACAGAGAGTAGAAAAAAACATAATTGTATGGAATTATACAGTAGCTTCATGTTGAAGCTATGCCATGATGTAAATGTATGGATTCATGATGCTAACTACTGTAGCTCTTATAATGTGCCAGGTACTGTTTTGAACATTTTGTATTTATTAACTCATTTAATTCTCCCATTAACTCTATGAGGTAAGTATTCTTTTTAAAGTCTTACAGATGAGGAAACTGAGGTATGGAGAAGTCAAGTAACCTGCCTTAAGTGTTATAGCTGGTAAGTGTTGTAGAGGTAGCATTCTAGGGAATTTCCTGGTGGTCCAGTGGTTAGGACACTGCACTTTCATTGCTGAGGTCATGGGCTTTGCAGTGTGGCTTAAAAAAAAAAATAGAAGAGCGTTCTAAATTTTTTTCTCCTAAAATCCCAAATTCAGGTTTTTTTTTTTTTAATTTCTTTAGTAATCTAAATATAAGTGAAGAAACCTGGAGAAGTCTTTGAGAAGAAGGATGGAAAAGTTTGTTGATTGTCATCTATGTCTACATCTAACCTATAATACACAGAAACACAAACACAGAACTTTATATGTATTTTTTTAAAACTTATTTATTTATGTCTGCACTGGGTCCTCATTGTTTTGTGAGTGCTTCCTCTAGTTGCTGTGAGTGGGGTCTTCTCCTCCTTGTGGTTCACAGGCTTCCCATTGTGCGGCTTCTCTTGAGGAGCACAGGCTCCTGGAGGCATGGGCTTCAGGAGTTGTTGTCGCACATAGGCTCAGGAGTTGTGGCTTGTGGGCTCTGGAGCTTGGGTTCAGTGGTGTGGCATATGGGCTTAGCTGCTCTGTGGCATATGAAATCTTCCTGGACCAGAGTTTGAACCCATGTCCTCTGCACTGGCAAGTGGATTCCATCCATTGTACCACCTGGAGAAGAAAATGGCAACCTACTTCAATATGCTTGCTAGGAAAATCCCATGGACAGAAGAGCCTGGTGGGCTACAGTCCATGGGGTCGCAAAGAGTCAGACATGACTGAAGCAGCTGAGCACACACGCACCACCAGAGAGATCCATTGTATGTTAATGTTGAAAAGGGTACTATTCCAGCACAATAACCTCGTTCTATTGTTTCTCTTTTCTTCCAAGTATTTTGAAAGTAATTTTTATAACTTTGCCTTCTTTGGTATATAGAGATAACACCAGTGATTTCCCAGTATCATACTCATAAGAATGAAAAAAGTTGCATTGGCTGATTCTTTATTTTCTCATACCACTTTCCGTAGACCATCAATAGTTTGAATTTGTGAGATGGATAAACACAGTTTTGAGCCTAGGTTTTGGCCATAAAAGAGAGCAAATCATACAGTAATGTTAAATTCATGGCTTGGATCTTTTCAGAAACATTCTCTAATCAAATCAGCTCCTGGGAACAGATTATTTACATCTGGAAGGCACATATTATGTAAATGCTTCTCCTTCCCATGTTTGTTTAGAGGGACTCAGAATTATCCCCAGGTGGAGAAGTCTACATTTTATTGTCTCCTGGGTGTAGCAACCATGTGTCATTTGTCACACTGTGGAATGAGCTACCCTTCTGGAGAGGACAGTTTGAAAGGGCTACCCCAGAAGGGCCTTCATTGTCTTTGGTGACTTTTTTTGTTTTTTCCTTTTCAAGAATTCCTGAATCTACTAGAACATTCTTGGGATGCTTTAAAAAATGTTTTGGGTTGTTTTGGTAGGCATCATGCAATAATATAAAAGATGAGGTATGGCATGCATTCATAAACAAAATTAACTTTAAAACCGAAGGTCCTTTTTTCCCCCTGAATATTTCAACCATTTTATAGTTCTCCCAAGTATTTCTTTAGTTTTTTGTTTTTTGTTTTTTTTTACTTTAAAAATCCAAAGATGTATGAAATATTTGAGAAAAGAGGCAGTGGAAGAAGCATGCAATAAATGAACAGATATTTTAAAAAAGTTTGATTCAGACATATAAGATGATGGAGTGTTAGAAGTGAGGTCTTTCAGTTTACTAAGAAGACTGAATCACAAAGAATTGATTTCTCTAAAATGACACAGTCAGCAACTAGGCCATGGGAAAGAGACTTCAGTGCGGTTCACCTTCATTCCACCAGGTCACAGTCACTTGAAGGTTGGGAGAATAACCCAAGTTCTGGTAAGAAAGATGCCACATTGCTGTTCTCTCAGATATTCAGTTCAGTTCAGTTCAGTTCAGTCGCTCAGTCATGTCCAACTCTTTGCGACCCCATGAATCGCAGCACGCCAG
Organism: Oreotragus oreotragus; assembly: GCA_006410675.1. Lineage (NCBI taxonomy): Eukaryota > Metazoa > Chordata > Mammalia > Artiodactyla > Bovidae > Oreotragus > Oreotragus oreotragus. The sequence continues at coordinate 478,577 of SJYX01003712.1, read as the reverse complement.
GCCTCCCTGTCCATCACCAACTCCCAGAGTTCACTTAGATTCACGTCCATCAAGTCAGTGATGCCATCCAGCCATCTCATCCTCGGTCATCCCCTTCTCCTCCTGCCCCCAATCCCTCCCAGCATCAGAGTCTTTTCCAATGAGTCAACTCTTCACATGAGGTGGCCAAAGTATTGGAGTTTCTGCTTTAGTATCTTTTCTTCCAAAGAAATCCCAGGGCTGATCTCCTTCTGAATGGACTGGTTGGATCTCCTTGTAGTCCAAGGGACTCTCAAGAGTCTTCTCCAACACCATAGTTCAAAAGCAGCAATTTTTGGCACTTAGCTTTCTTCACAGTCCAACTCTCACATCCATACATGACCACTGGAAAAACCATAGCCTTGACTAAACGGACCTTTGTTGGCAAAGTAATATCCCTGCTTTTCAATATACTATATGACAAATAGCAGAAAGACCCTACCTAAGTCTGCTTCAGCTGCCATAACAAAATACTACAGTTTGGGTGGCTTAAATGACAGAAATTGATTTTCTCACCATTATGGAGTCTAGAAGTCTCAGATCAAGGTCTGGTGGGGTTGGTTTCTGCTGAGAGCTTTCTTCCTGGCTCAAAAATGGTCACCTTTTTGGTGTATTATCACATGACAACAGAGGGGGAATGAGCTCTCTGGTGTCTTTTTCTTATAAGGACACTGATACTATTAGATTAGGGCCCCACCCTAAAGACCTCATTTATCCATAATTGGTTCCTTAGAGGCCCTAGCCCCAAATACAGCCACACTGGGGGTTAGGGGGTTCATATGAACTCTAAGGGTTGGGGGGGGTGCAAATACTCAGTGCATAACAAAACTGTAGTGTTTCCTAATCATAGCAGGGAACACATTTAATTTTATCTGATTCATAGGCAAGAGGAAAGAAAGTTAGATCTTGTATGAGACACATCTGGATTTGATCCTGTGGCTCCTTTATTTAGTACCTATATGACCATGGATGAATTATTTACTCTTTCTGAGTCTTGGTTTTCTCATTTGTAAAATGGTAATGATAATGCTTCATGACTACTGTAGAAAGCAGTTAGCACAGTGCTGTTCATTTGGTCAAGTGCTCAATATATGAAAATGATTATTATTATTAGCTTGTAGATTTAGTATAGAGCAAGGACTCAGTTTGCCTTATCTGAGAAAAACTATTGTAAGCAAATATTCCGTAGTCTTTAAACTATTTTATGATATGAATAACTTTAGGAGAAGTAAAGCTATAATTATGTGTGTAGTTAGGGAAGAAGCAAAGCTATATATACCTTTAAAAATGGCTTTAAAATTATTTTCTTTGGCCTTAAGATTCTTGACTGTTTATAACACTTTTTCTCTACAAATCTTTGAATTTTTAAATCATTTTATACCAGTGAAGAGTTATCACTGACTCACCTTCTTCTGGGGATCCCAGAGGGTAGAATCAGGACCAAGTGAAGGGCTTTTGTGGAAGAAAGATTTAATTTCAACTAAAGAAAGAACTTGGAGAAGGCAATGGCACCCACTCCAATACTCTTTCCTGGAAAATCCCATGGATGGAGGAGCCTGGTGGGCTGCAGTCCATGGGGTCGCGAAGAGTCGGACACAACTGAGCGACTTCCCTTTCACTTTTCACTTTCATGCATTGGAGAAGGAAATGGCAGCCCACTCCAGTGTTCTTGCCTGGAGAATCCCAGGGATGGGGGAGCCTGGTGGGCTGCCGTCTATGGGGTCACACAGAGTCGGACACGACTGAAGCGACTTAGCAGCAGCAGCAGCAGCAAAGAAAGAACTGCAAAAGTCTGAGCTGTTTGAATAAGGCTCTCGTGAGATGGTGAGTTCCTTATCTCTGAACAAGGACCACTGGCAGGAATATTGGAGGGTTTCAAGCAGAGGACAGGAAGCTGCTTATATAGGACTTCAGAGACTTCTTCTACTTTAAACTTCTCTGATTACAGAATGTCATTTTCAGGAAGTCTTTCACTTTAGAAAAGGATGTACAAATGGCAGTTACCTCAGTGTCTCTGGCTTATGACTTAGAAAATAGAACTCTGATTGGTCTGTTCAGGCAGCCCTGGAACTTGAAGTTCTTTCAGATGGTTCCTTATGTCTTCGGGCTACTGATGATGACTTTGGAGCTAAATATAGCCTAGAAAGTACCATTGTGTATCCAGTCACTCTGAGCCAGGGCTGCAGACTTCCTTCTTACCTTGGTGTCTAACACTTCATTAGGCTCTGGACATGATCCTGTTGTTAGATGCCAGCACAAGCATTTCATTACAGATTCAGGAAATGATGAAGAGATAAATGTTAAAAAGAATGTTTCCAAGGAAGATATTAATGGAGTGTTAATGCATCTCACTCTCTTCCCAGAGGAGAATTCTCTAGAGGGTTTTGGGTTTATGAGAGTGAGAGTTAATCCATGCCAATAGAATCTGTAGCTTCATTTAGCAACAAAGTAAATATGAATATTAATTAAAATACGGGGTTTAGTACTTCCTTGTAAGCAAAATTCCTTGAAAACTTCCATCTGGAATGAAGCCATATGCTTGCTCAGTCATGGAAACCTAGAGCCAGAAAGACTAATATATACTTTCCCTAGCTCTGAAGGCAAGACAATAACAACATTGTATTCTCCAAACTGAAGAATTGTCCGCAGCAGCATTTTCATGAAGGGAGCTTCAAAGGAAACTTGTGAAAGAACCTTTAAAGGAGTTTCCGGAGCTCAGTCATTTTTTAAAAGCTGCTGTGTGTTTTAAAGGTATTAGTAAATAGGCTTCATGAATACTTTAAGTTCAAAAATCAATTAGTCTTTACCATTTCGGCTTGGACACTGTAAATCACAAAGCCATTCTGAATATTCTAGCTGTCTTATTAAAATCCAGCAAGGAAATGTACATACTGGCCTATGTGTTGTGCCTGCCTTGAAATTTCATGCTTTTAGGATCAGCATTTATTTCTAAAGACAAAAAATGCTTTAAAGTGTACAGCATTTTTTCACATTAGAGTTTCAAATGTTTTTGAGATGTTCTAGAGAATCTGAAATGCATCATACACTTGACCAGTGTACAGATGAAAAACTATGCTTGCTGTATCTCTGAGTTGTCCTTAAAATGACCTTTTATATTTGAAATCACTTGAGGGTAGGAGAAAGAGAAAGAAAAAAGCACAGAAAAGCGGAGTTTGTAAAATGAAATGAAAGTTTTTGCCTTTTTTCCCACCAGTTACCAAACAAATGTTCTTTGCTCCTGGGACTTGAGATGTGGTTGATGAATGGAACCCTATGAACTTCATTTTTGCTCACCGTTTAGTATGAGCATAAACTTCATCATCAGTTTTTCTGCCTCACTCTTGCTTTACATTCTCTTCTCTTTTTCTCCTTTCTAGATTTGTGGCAGGTGGGTATAGGAGCAAAGGACTTGATATTGTACAACCAGGATGCTGGGGAATGGTGAACAATCTGGTTGTTCTAGTTCAATTTATTTTAAGGTATCCTGAAATATGATCATAGGTATGGGAGGGGAGAGGGGCTTCTCTCAATCACCATATCACTTAGGTTAATGGTCCTATCCTATAAGATTTAATATATGATAGTTTTTTTTTCTATTTGGTTATTTAAATATAGCAGTATGTACATGTCAATCCTGAACTCCTTAATTATGTCTCCCCATACCGGGTAACAACAAGTTTGTTCCTTAAGTCTGTGAGTCTGTTTCTGGTTTGTAAATAAGTTCGTTTGTAACATTTTTTAAAAGATTTCGTATGTAAGCAATATCATATGATATTTCTTTTTATCTGTCTGACTTACTTCACTCCGTATGACAATCTCTTGGTCTACCTGTGTTGCTGCAAATGGCATTATTTCATTCTTTTTTAACATGCTAATTTTAATAGTTGCATATAATGAAAGTAACTGCGCCAACCCTTGTTTTAAATATTCCTGACGCTAGGTAAAAGTGTTGCAGTATAATGAACAGTGAAGCGGGGACAAAAAGGATTCTGATAAAGTTAGGCTGGTTCTACTTTTTCTTTTTTAATGTTGTGACCTCTGTTGTTCTCAGAAAAGCAGCTTGAAGCTTGAAGGGCTAATAGGAAACCTTTTCTATATTATAGTATAAAAAGTTCTCAGGCTGCAAGTTTGCAATTTATCCTAACACCTGCTGTGGTAGGCCCCAGGCTCTGAGTCTGCCTCTAATTCCAGGGGCCTTATGGTGTGTGTGATTTCAGTTCCTTGCTCATACAGTGAGAGGATTTAAGTCTCTATAGCCCAAGTTTTGTTTAATAAGAACGTTTTGATGAACTGTGTGTAGAGCTATCTAAATGAATTTTGGTTTCAGCTATTACCTGGGCATCCTTAGTGCTTTAGTACACTCTGTAGAACAGTTGGGAAATGCCAATAGCACCTATGAACCAGAAACATTGCCTGAACTTTTACCTTGCTTATCAAATGCTTTACTTTCAAATAGTTATATTGATTTTTTTAAAAAAACTGATGTCTGTCTTATTCAAACATTATTATATATAGCTGTTGGGATCAATATAATCATGCCATAGCTCACCCTTTTGGATTACTTTTACTTAATATTGAATGAAACCTACCCTCTGCCCGTAACCCCTGCTCTGTGCTTTATATAAATAATTATATTATAGCAAACTACATTTAAGGAGTATAGTGTATCCTATTTGGACAATTAGCAATTGGTCTCTGCTTTCAAAAGATAATAATATCTTTAATATAGGTAATAATATAATCTTTTCCCATAGAAATTAAATTTCTGTTACTTAATTTGATCTTCATTTGGGTACGTTTTATGAATTATTAATATTAAATTTATTTAATTTCAAACCAAGTAGTCACCATTTGAAGTAGAGAGTTTTCTGGATGGAACTNGTGCTGCAATTCATGGGGTCGCAAATAGTCGGACACGACTGAGTGACTGAACTGAACTTGGTCACCACCTCCTGTACAGTGTTATGAACCTCTGCTCATAGTTCTTCAAACACTCTATCAGATCTAATCTCTTGTATCTGTCACTTTCACTGTATAATCATAAGGGATTTGATTTAGATCATGCCTGAATGGCCTAGTGATTTTCCCTACTTTCTTCAATATAAGTCTGAATTTTGCAGTAAGGAGCTCATTATCTGAGTCACAATCAGCTCCAGGTCTTCTTTTTACTGACTTTATAGAATTCCTCCATCTTCAGCTGCAAAGAATATAATCAATCAATCTGATTTCGGTATTGGCCATCTGGTGATGTCCATGTGTAGAGTTATCTCTTGTGTTGTTGGAAGAGGGTGTTTGTTTTGACCAATGTGTTCTCTTGACAAAAGTGTTTTAGCCTTTGTCCTGCTTCTTTTTGTACCCTAAGGCCAACCTTGCCTGTTGCTCCAGGCATCTCTTGGCTGCCTACTTTTGCATCCCAATCCCCTATTTAACCCTCCAAATTGTAAGTAATTATTTTATGCATGCTAAGTCACTTCAGTCGTATCTGACTCTTTGTGACCTGAATCTCTGTGACCTAACTCTTTGTGACCCTATGGACCATAGCCTGCCAGGCTCCTCTGTCCCTGGGATTTCCAAGGCAAGAATTCTGGAGTGGGTTGCCATTTCCTTCTCCAGGGTAATCTTCCCAACCCAGGGATCAAATCTGCATCTCTTAAGTCACCTGTATTGGCAGATGGGTTCTTTACCTCTAGCACCACCTGGAAAGCCCTGTTAAGTTAATCATATTTCCATTATGGTTTGTAATTGTAATTATCTTTTATTTTTTGACTACTATTAATTGTGATAGCTGATAAACATCTCTTACTGTTGTGATTATGTATCTTTGTTTTAATACCATTTTATCATGACTGGTCAACAGAAAATAATAGAATTCTATATCGCTGAAATTACCATTTAATAGAAAAATTTGTAGTCAGTTTTTAAAATCCAGATGCAGATTAGAATTATCTTGGATATTTTTGAAAAAAACAAATGCTCTGGTATTTTTTTTTCCTCCAAGCCTCCAGATGTGATTCTAATAAGCAGCCATGTTTAAAAGCAACTGAACTGCATGATTATCTTTTACTTTTATCCAGTCTGTTTTTGGTTTCCCAGGTGGTACTAGTGGTTAAGAACCTGCTTCCCTAATGCAGAAGACGTAAGAGACGTGGGTTTGATCCCTGGGTCAGGAAGATGCCCTGAACAAGGGAATGGAAACCCATAGGGTCAAAAACAGTCAGACACGACTGAGGCAATTTAGCATGCACAGTATAGGTTTTGTTCAAATTTCACAAAATATTTTGCTAGTGTCCATGATTTGTTTTATCATATTCAAGATTCCACATTGTATTTGGTTGAAATGCATGCAACAAATTCTGATAAATTATCTTTTCATTTTTATTTTTACAAATATTTTCTAATGTTTCTTGTTATGCTTTAGTAGATACACCAATCCTTTAAAAGTGGACATTGAACTTCCAAATACATGGAGTTTTTAAATTAGTTTTGATATTAATTTTTCATTTTGACATTAGTTTTTCAATAAAATGCTTTTTTCTCTTCAATCTCCTCTGTGTTATTTCAGTTTTTTAATCTTCTTGAGGCTTTCGATGGCTAAGTCAAAGATTTCTGTTGGTAACTGTCAGATTACAGTTGAAAAATATGTGGGTTACTTTCAAATATCTTTTGATATTGTATTCTAACATAGTTCTACAGTGATAGAACAGATTCTGTATGGTTTTAATACCTTTAGACCATAACATTTTTGCATCTTGTTTTATGTCCCTGGATACGTTCCAGTGTCTCCTGGTTATAGCCTATGGGAACTTGAATAAAATTCATACCCTGCTGTTGTGTGAAAATTGTATAAATCTTAATTATATTGAATTGGTTAACAGTGCTTTTCAGGTCCACTATATCCTTCTACTTTTTTTCTGTCTGTTCATTCTATTAATTTTTGAGAGTTTGATATTGAAACTCCAACTAAAAACCTTAATTTATCTACTTAAAANTGTATAAATCTTAATTATATTGAATTGGTTAACAGTGCTTTTCAGGTCCACTATATCCTTCTACTTTTTTTCTGTCTGTTCATTCTATTAATTTTTGAGAGTTTGATATTGAAACTCCAACTAAAAACCTTAATTTATCTACTTAAAAATAATGTTAATATATAATGGAGCTATATGTAACTTTGTTCTGTATTTTCCAAGTCTCTTGTAAATGTGTTATCATACTTTCATAATTTAAAAAATTAAAATTAAAAAAATATGCAAAGAATAAATGCTGGAGAGGCTGTGGAGAGAAGGGAACCCTCTTGCACTGTTAGTGGGATATAAATTAATAGCCATTATGGAGAAGAGTATGGATATTTCTTTAAAAATTAGAAATAAAACTCCCAGATGACCCAGCCATCCCACTACTGGGCATATAACCTGAGAAAAACATAATTGAAAAAAAACACATGTACGCCAATGTTCATTGTAGCGCTATTTACAATAGCTACACACAAGCCACCGAGATGTCCACTGAGAGATGAATGGATAAAGGAACTGTGGTGCATGTACACAAGGGAATATAACTCAGACATAAAAAGGAACTAATCTGAGTCAGTTCTAGACAGGTGTATAGATCTGGAGTCTGTTATACAGAGTGAAGTTAGAAAAAGAAAAACACATAGCATATATTAGCACATAGGTATGGTCTCTAGAAAAATAGCACTGATGAAACTATTTGCAGGACAGGAGTAGAGACGCCAACATACAGAACAGACTTGTAGACACAGGGAGAGCAGGAGAAGGTGGGACAAACTGAGAGAGTAGAACTGAAATAAATACATTACCATGTGTGAAATAGATAGCTAATGGGAAGTTGTTGTACAGTGCAGGGATTTCAGCCTGGTGCTCTGTGACAACCTAAAAGGGTGGGATGGGGTTGGAGAGGGGAGGGAGGTTCAAGGGGGATGGGACATGTGTATACCTATGGCTGATTGGCAGAAAACAATATAACATTTTAAAGCAATTATCCTCCAATTAAAAAGCAAATAAAAAAAGAATATGCACATGTGATAAGACTACAAACACACACTGTATTAATGTCATGTTCTGACACTGGTATTATATTACAATTATGTTCAATGCAACCATTGGTGAAAATTGGATGAGAGGTACACAAGGACCTGTCTGTACTGTCTTTGCAACTTCCTACGAATCTATAATTACTTAAAAACATTACTTGCTCTCTGCCTAATGGGTGACATCAGCCCTCAGTCAGGAAGAAGCCCACTTCTGGCATTATGCCTTACGAACACCGCCATCTGTCAGTCAGTTATCACACTTATTTAAACATGTAGTCCCTGCTATGAACTGAACATTTTTGTTGCCCCCAAAATTCTTATGTTGAAACCTAATCCCAATATAGTGGTATTCAGAGGTGACACTTTGGGAGGTGATTCGATCATAAGGGTTGAGCCCTTGCGAATGTCATTAGTTCCCTTACCAGAGATACTCCAGAGAGCTCCCTTGCCCCTACCACTCTGTAAGAAATTGAGACCTTAGCAGGTGGGCCCAAATCTCCTGAATCTGCTGTCAACTTAATCTTGGATTTTCTAGACTCACAAATTGTAAGAAATAAATTTCTTCTGTTTATAAATCACCCAGTTTATGGTATTTTCGCTATAGCAGCCTTTTGGAATAAGATAATGCCTAAACCTGGCATTCCTTCCTCCAGGGGATCTTTCCAATCTAGAGATCAAACCCAGGTCTCCTGCATTGCAGGCAGATTCTTCACCATCTGAACCACAGGGAAGCCCCTTTAAACTCATCTCCAAATTCACTGAGGGCAGGATTTGAGTCTAATTCACCGTATTTCAGAGCTACTATCAGAGCAGTTGTTTAATCCCTGTGAATTTCATGTGTGCAGTGAGATAAGAGTGGGGACTCAGTGAGACTGGGGGTGCGAGCACCTGTGGGAGCTGGACTGAACATGAGGAAGGAAATAGAAACCACAGTATGTCAGGAAGTGGTTGGAGGTATGGGTTAGTCAATGTTGGGAGAGGCAGTCACTAATGAGGCCTGAGTGTCTCTGCACATTCCTGTTGGATATGCTTAAAATGCAAGGCCCTGACTGCTCTTTGCTTGGGCTGTTTCTCAGAGTCATTTTAGTGAGCAATGCTGAGGGATGAGATAATGTCTCCGCCCCTCCTCCTACCATCTCCCCCCTTCCCCAAACAAAGAGCAGGTTTGCTTACTGCAATTGGTAACTTTTCTGAGTTCAGTGTTCCTCAGCTGCAAGGCATCCCCACTACATACATGCATGGTGTCTACCTGGGTCCCTCTATATTGTCCTCGTTGGGACTTGAGGGCTTGGGGTTCTTGCGCTACTTGCTGTGCATGAGGAATAAAATCCTTGTCTCTGACACATGAGTCTCATGTCTTCCGCCAGCATCCATGAAACTGTGGCAAGCTAATTTACTAGCTCACAAGTAGGATAAGATCCTAGACCATCCCAGCTAGAGGTGGGTTCTTGGGCACCCTGTTATTTTTTTCCCAGCCTCAGACTCTGAAGAGAATGACACTTTCTCAGCTGGTTTTTGAAGGCTGTTTTTTTTTATTTTGCCTTTGGTGATGAACTGTCCTTTCACCTCATAGTCAACTGGCTCCTTCCTGTGGCCCTGTGGGTGATTATTTATACCCCCAAGAAGTCCTTTAGAGACCTAATTCAGGCCAGATCACTGCCAAATGATGGGCCTCCTTAAACCTCATGCATCTATCTGCCTGAAAGCTCTTATCAGTATTGACTCCATCTATGCTGGCTCAGATGGTAAAAGCGTCTGCCTGCAATGCAGGAGACCCAGGTTTGATCCCTGGGTTGGGAAGATCCCCTGGAGAAGAAAATGGCAACTCACTCCAGTACTCTTGCCTGGAAAATCCCATGGCCTGGAGGAGCCTGGTAGGCTACAGGCTCTTGATATCGCCAAGAGTCAGACACAACTGAACGACTTCACTTTCACTTTCCTTCATCTGCCTCCTCACGCGCCCAGGGCTGCTGGACAAAGAAGACTCAGGGGGATAGGGAAAGGATGGAGGGCACACTATGAGGCTTTGATGCCATGCATCCTGAGAGCTTCTGTCACTCAGACATTCAGCGTATTTATTGCTGAAGGTCAACACTGGGAATCGTTGTTTTAGGAACACAACAAAAGAATAAGACTGAGCCGCTCAGTGTAGAAGTCCCAAGATTTGGGATTGGTTGACTTAGGTTTTGAACCCTCTGGACCAGCATTTGTGACCTCAGGTAAGTTATTTAACCTCTTGGAGATTCAATTTTCCTCATCTATGACATGGAGCACTATTAGGACATCTGCACTGGGGGTTGCTTTAATAACATGCAAAAGCGTTGATCATGTTGCTGGTCACAAAGTTGTCTCCCCCCAAGTTCTCGGCTTCCCTTCAAATTAGCAGTCGTGGGAGGTGGAGGAGTAGACCTGGGGAGGGGAGGGAGGAGTAGACTCAGATCAAAGGGAGAAGAGAAGAGCCAGGACCCCAGATGGGGCCCTTGGAAATCAAAGGCCTGACTCTCAGCATTCAGTTCTATACTTACTCAGATGCCAGTCAGCATGTAGATAAAATACTTAGTGATAGCCTTACATTTAATGAATGCTCTACTGTTTTAATCACTACTGTATCATATGCTGCTGTTGTTGAGACATTACCAATAAATCCAAGATCATCGGTGGCCAACTATTATAGGGGTTCTGTTCCTTGGCCTCATATGGCACCTCTTGGTTGACATCTTTGGAAAAATGTGGAGATAAAATGCGAGAGTGGATTTTGATACTATTCCTGGGTGGCCATCATGACCAGAATTACTCTAATTTTTGATGTCAAGAAGTTGGCTATAGCTCCATTTTTTTTAATTGAAATACAGTTGATTTACATTATCATTACAGGTGTAGCTATAGCTTCTTTTTTTAAATTAAAGTATAGCTGGTTTACAATATTGTTTCAGGTGTAGCTGTAGCTCCATTTTGGGGTGGGATTCTTTTGGATCTCTGGGGCCCTTTGTCAAAGCCAGGCCCATAGCCTCTTGTATGTTCTGTGCTGTCTTGAGCCCTGATTTGGTGGATGTGTCAGTCCAGCCATCTGGCAGGTTTGTGTGCTCACCAGCAAAGTGGACCCATCCAAGTTCCGGGGCATAGTCCACATACCGGTAGGGAGTAAAGANAACTGAACATTTTTGTTGCCCCCAAAATTCTTATGTTGAAACCTAATCCCAATATAGTGGTATTCAGAGGTGACACTTTGGGAGGTGATTCGATCATAAGGGTTGAGCCCTTGCGAATGTCATTAGTTCCCTTACCAGAGATACTCCAGAGAGCTCCCTTGCCCCTACCACTCTGTAAGAAATTGAGACCTTAGCAGGTGGGCCCAAATCTCCTGAATCTGCTGTCAACTTAATCTTGGATTTTCTAGACTCACAAATTGTAAGAAATAAATTTCTTCTGTTTATAAATCACCCAGTTTATGGTATTTTCGCTATAGCAGCCTTTTGGAATAAGATAATGCCTAAACCTGGCATTCCTTCCTCCAGGGGATCTTTCCAATCTAGAGATCAAACCCAGGTCTCCTGCATTGCAGGCAGATTCTTCACCATCTGAACCACAGGGAAGCCCCTTTAAACTCATCTCCAAATTCACTGAGGGCAGGATTTGAGTCTAATTCACCGTATTTCAGAGCTACTATCAGAGCAGTTGTTTAATCCCTGTGAATTTCATGTGTGCAGTGAGATAAGAGTGGGGACTCAGTGAGACTGGGGGTGCGAGCACCTGTGGGAGCTGGACTGAACATGAGGAAGGAAATAGAAACCACAGTATGTCAGGAAGTGGTTGGAGGTATGGGTTAGTCAATGTTGGGAGAGGCAGTCACTAATGAGGCCTGAGTGTCTCTGCACATTCCTGTTGGATATGCTTAAAATGCAAGGCCCTGACTGCTCTTTGCTTGGGCTGTTTCTCAGAGTCATTTTAGTGAGCAATGCTGAGGGATGAGATAATGTCTCCGCCCCTCCTCCTACCATCTCCCCCCTTCCCCAAACAAAGAGCAGGTTTGCTTACTGCAATTGGTAACTTTTCTGAGTTCAGTGTTCCTCAGCTGCAAGGCATCCCCACTACATACATGCATGGTGTCTACCTGGGTCCCTCTATATTGTCCTCGTTGGGACTTGAGGGCTTGGGGTTCTTGCGCTACTTGCTGTGCATGAGGAATAAAATCCTTGTCTCTGACACATGAGTCTCATGTCTTCCGCCAGCATCCATGAAACTGTGGCAAGCTAATTTACTAGCTCACAAGTAGGATAAGATCCTAGACCATCCCAGCTAGAGGTGGGTTCTTGGGCACCTTGTTATTTTTTTCCCAGCCTCAGACTCTGAAGAGAATGACACTTTCTCAGCTGGTTTTTGAAGGCTGTTTTTTTTTATTTTGCCTTTGGTGATGAACTGTCCTTTCACCTCATAGTCAACTGGCTCCTTCCTGTGGCCCTGTGGGTGATTATTTATACCCCCAAGAAGTCCTTTAGAGACCTAATTCAGGCCAGATCACTGCCAAATGATGGGCCTCCTTAAACCTCATGCATCTATCTGCCTGAAAGCTCTTATCAGTATTGACTCCATCTATGCTGGCTCAGATGGTAAAAGCGTCTGCCTGCAATGCAGGAGACCCAGGTTTGATCCCTGGGTTGGGAAGATCCCCTGGAGAAGAAAATGGCAACTCACTCCAGTACTCTTGCCTGGAAAATCCCATGGCCTGGAGGAGCCTGGTAGGCTACAGGCTCTTGATATCGCCAAGAGTCAGACACAACTGAACGACTTCACTTTCACTTTCCTTCATCTGCCTCCTCACGCGCCCAGGGCTGCTGGACAAAGAAGACTCAGGGGGATAGGGAAAGGATGGAGGGCACACTATGAGGCTTTGATGCCATGCATCCTGAGAGCTTCTGTCACTCAGACATTCAGCGTATTTATTGCTGAAGGTCAACACTGGGAATCGTTGTTTTAGGAACACAACAAAAGAATAAGACTGAGCCGCTCAGTGTAGAAGTCCCAAGATTTGGGATTGGTTGACTTAGGTTTTGAACCCTCTGGACCAGCATTTGTGACCTCAGGTAAGTTATTTAACCTCTTGGAGATTCAATTTTCCTCATCTATGACATGGAGCACTATTAGGACATCTGCACTGGGGGTTGCTTTAATAACATGCAAAAGCGTTGATCATGTTGCTGGTCACAAAGTTGTCTCCCCCCAAGTTCTCGGCTTCCCTTCAAATTAGCAGTCGTGGGAGGTGGAGGAGTAGACCTGGGGAGGGGAGGGAGGAGTAGACTCAGATCAAAGGGAGAAGAGAAGAGCCAGGACCCCAGATGGGGCCCTTGGAAATCAAAGGCCTGACTCTCAGCATTCAGTTCTATACTTACTCAGATGCCAGTCAGCATGTAGATAAAATACTTAGTGATAGCCTTACATTTAATGAATGCTCTACTGTTTTAATCACTACTGTATCATATGCTGCTGTTGTTGAGACATTACCAATAAATCCAAGATCATCGGTGGCCAACTATTATAGGGGTTCTGTTCCTTGGCCTCATATGGCACCTCTTGGTTGACATCTTTGGAAAAATGTGGAGATAAAATGCGAGAGTGGATTTTGATACTATTCCTGGGTGGCCATCATGACCAGAATTACTCTAATTTTTGATGTCAAGAAGTTGGCTATAGCTCCATTTTTTTTAATTGAAATACAGTTGATTTACATTATCATTACAGGTGTAGCTATAGCTTCTTTTTTTAAATTAAAGTATAGCTGGTTTACAATATTGTTTCAGGTGTAGCTGTAGCTCCATTTTGGGGTGGGATTCTTTTGGATCTCTGGGGCCCTTTGTCAAAGCCAGGCCCATAGCCTCTTGTATGTTCTGTGCTGTCTTGAGCCCTGATTTGGTGGATGTGTCAGTCCAGCCATCTGGCAGGTTTGTGTGCTCACCAGCAAAGTGGACCCATCCAAGTTCCGGGGCATAGTCCACATACCGGTAGGGAGTAAAGAGGGCAAAACCACCCACGGAGTAGGAGTCTTGGCTCCAGTGCTTGATCATGCAGTAGGGGGACAGGGCCTGCAGCTCCTCCTTGGAGAGGTCAGGGACTGTGGCCAGATCATCCAAGACAACATCGGCTGCCTGGGCAAAGAAAGAGGAGTGGTCATCCATGGTAAAGGAGGTGAGGATGACTCCTATGCCACTGGGGAAGGTATGAGTGGGGTAGTGGATAAAGCAGGAAGGCCAATCAGTGCTGGACTCATCTCCAAAGATGCCTTCATGCTCCCAGAAACTCTGCATGCAGGCCAGGAACACTTTGGTGACACTGCTGTAGTGGAAGGATCGCAGTGCATTCTCCTTGCCATGGGATAGAGATGGCTGGAAATGGAGGAGCTGGGCAGCTGTGGCTGTGGTGGCCACAATCATGTAATCAGCAGTCAGACGTGTCAGGCGTTTGGTAGGTGATGTGCACGTGATCTCCATGTGACTCCACCTCCTCTGGTGGCGAGTGGAGCTGGACTGTTCCGGGCAAAAGAGCAGCATGCAGGACATGGGAGAACTGGTCAAAGCCCCCAGTGATTTCATCAAATCTGAGAGTAAGCAGGCAAGGGCGAGACAGGGAGGAGGCATGATGATGGACAAGACTAGGCAGAGAATGGGCCGTTTGGACTGCACAGAGGCTAAGCCCTCTAATGGACCTGCTCTGATGTCCTCTCCTGAATATCTGTAGCACTTTTATTTTTTGGTAGTAATCAGGTCACAGAACTCTGAGGGAGAGTGAGTCTCAGTTTCTTTTATTTTTTCAGCTTCAGACTATCCTGACAGACACCAGGGGTTTGATGGTTGGAGTCTGGAGTTAGTACCCATGATTTGTCTTCCTGGGCTGAAAGACAGTGAGGCACCTTGTAAGGACCCTCCTGTCCATAACCAGAAAGCAGGTGAGGCTTAGAGCAAAGCAGATCTGTGCCTTCCTGATGTGACTGCCTCTTAGCCAGAGGTTCTCAAAGTGGGGCTCCTAAACAAAAAGACAAAAAGCAGCAGCAGTATGCCTCAGAAAGGCATGTTCTCAGGGCCTAGCCCAGATGTGCTGAATCACAGACTCAGGGTAGGGCTCAAACTTTTGTGTTTAACAAGGCCCCTAGTGATTCTGAGTTCACTGGAGATTGGAAACCCTTCCTTTTCCCACTTCCCCATTTCTTTTGGGATTTTCCACCCAATTTATCTAAGCTTTCTACCAGTCCCAAAACGTCCTGGTTAGTAACTGGCTCACCCGCACCCATTTCCCCATTTCATCAGCCTGTTTCCCATCGGGAGTCCTGGAAGAAGAAGATGAATTTATGCAAGATCTCTAAGAAGGCATGGTAATAGCCACCATACATATTCATCAGGTCCTCCACCATCTGCAGGGCCCCATGGCTCAGGTTCCCCACTGTGATCAGGTATTGCTGCAACCTGCCGCCTACGTCCAGGGAGAGAAGGCAGGGGAATCAAATTGTCTGGAAGCCAACATGAGAACCCTTGCTTTGCATCCAGGAACAAGGAGAAACAGAATTGGACAGAGTGGTGTGGCCAGGCCATTCAGCCAGGCCCCTGCGGGCTGCTGTGTGTGTGCCTGGCATACCAGGCTCTGACAGCCTCAAAATATTCTTCTTGGCCCTAATAATAGGGAAACAGCTAACTCTCTGTGCTACTTCTCATGTATACACACTCTACAGAGCCCTTCACTTGTATGAGGCTCATTTAATCCTAAGAAGTAGCTTAGGAGGCCTGCCAGCTGTCCCTGTTCCAGGGGCTCTGTCCTTGCTCCCCGTAGCAAAGCTATGGCCTCTATCCAAAGACTGAACCGCAGGCCTCCTTGGTACTACACTCATGGCAGCAGGGCCATGAGGGAACAGAGCCACCATTCTTGTGGTTTGTCCATCACGCCAGGCTTGTCCTCTATTTTGATCAAGATCTCTCCCACTTTGTCTGAGATCTCTGGTCTCAAGACCCAGGAGGTGGCATGAAGAGAGCAGTGGTGGGCTGTTCTGGTCCTATCTTCCCTGGAAGCCATGTTCATCTTTCCCAAGTCTCTAGGAAGCATTTTCCACCACCCGGCATTCTCCATGGAGCAGGACCCCCTTTTAGGATGACCCTTTATGAGGTTCTTGTGTGTTCTAACTATGTGTTCTTAGATTCCATCTATTTTATATTCATTAATCATAGGGCCAAACCTTCATCAAAGTGTTTATATCTCTCCTGCATGTCAGCTTCCTTAGAACTCTCCTTTCACTGTGCAGCCTGGCTGATCTAAGGCCATGCTCCTACCCACACACCAAGCCAATATTTCCCCTGCCCTAACTCACCCAGGGCCAGGTACCAGGCAACCAGAGACCATGCCTGCAGCCCAAAGCCAATCTATTCAGACCAGCCAAGTCTAAGCTGTCTACTCTGTCCTGCCTTGCCTTCCCCTCAGAAACTCCAACAAAGGCTGTGGTCTGTGCCTTCTGTTTGCTCCCGTCTTCTGCTTCCTGACCATCCCAATGCATCCCCAGGGCCTTGCATGCTGTGTTGTGTTTCCTTCTCTCTGGAACTATAAGTAATAAAATTTTCCAGTCGCATTAACCTCTCCATAGCTACTCATCACTTCCACAAGCTAAAATCCTGAGGGTACAGATGATATTACCGCCCAGGCCCCCAGTCTTCCTTACTCACCCACACTTTTCCCAACCATACCTGTGGCTATAGGGTAACCCCATGGCACCCAGATCCATATACCACTGTGCTCCAGGCACTCTGTGGGTCTCTATTCTGCCACCCATACACTCTGCGGCCTCCAGAACAGTCACCTAGAAAGACAGCCCTTTCCTGACCTCAGTGAGGATGGACACATCCCCTCCTAGCAGGCTCTCACAGCCCTCCTTCCTCTTCCCCAGGTCTCCCTCTGTTATAGAGTCAGACCATCTGGTTCTTCTAGCCCTTCTACCCCCATCTTAAGCCCTAGACCCAGTCCCCTGCCCCAGCTCTCTGAGGCTGTCCACCTCCTTCTCTCCCAAGTTCCCCATGCAGGACCCTCCCAGATCCTATCCCACACATAACTGCTGCTGCTAAGTCACTTCAGTCATGTCCGACTCTGTGTGACCCCATAGACAGCAGCCCACCAGGCTCCCCCATCCCTGGGATTCTCCAGGCAAGAATACTGGAGTGGGTTGCCATTTCCTTCTTCAATGCATGAAAGAGAAAAGTGAAAGTGAAGTCGCTCAGTCTGTTCGACTGTTAGCGACCCCATGGACTGCAGCCCACCAGGCTACTCTGTCCATTGGATTTTCCAGGCAAGAGTACTGGGGTGGGGTGCCATTGCCTTCCCCGCCCACACATAACTAGTGGCCAGCATTCTTCAGGATCTTGGCGGCAGTGAGCCCTGCCATGCCTGCCCCAATCACCACTATCTGTTTCCTTTCCGCCTTCTGCCCCAGCCCATCTTGGGCCAGCCACACCATCTCTTCATACTGGGGGCCCTCAAAGCACTTGACAAGTTGGCTGCTGAAGGCCTGAGTCCCCAGGCCGAGCACAGACAGGAGGGTGAGGGCCAGCGGCACCAGGTGCATAGCTGTGGAGATGGCAAGCAAACTGCTGAGGACCAAGACGTCTCGCTGGTGTTAACACTGGTGTTGCTTTGAGAAGTGTTTATATTTCTAGACCTGTGATGCAACATCCTGGCACTCCCATACCTTTCTTTCCCTACTGGAGGGTGTCTTAGTCACCAGGACTGCCAAACTGCCCCCAGCACCCCAGATGCTCAGCACTGCCCCCTCACTGCCCCCACTCAAGGAGCCTTGCCCGGGGTGCCTACCCTTGGCCAGCTGTACTGTCATCGATGAGGCCAAGCCCTCAATCCGGTAGGGGGGACAGGTGAGGTGGACTTGTCCACCACATTGGATGCCCCGTTTTCCCCTTAGGATTGATAGAATATTGGTTGTGGTGAGAAGACCCAACTCACTGCCTGTGGAAGGACAGGGTGAGGATAGAAAGTATAAAGGCATCATTTAATAATCTCAGTATTTCCTGAGATGTGCACGGTAGGGTACCAGCTTCTCAAGCCCTTGAGAGACATCGTGAGGTCCTTTCCTAGAGACGGTTATTGAAGTTAAACTTTGCCCGATTGTGAGCCTGCATTATCACATTTGCCTTGGACAGGGTTCCATTCATTCTGGCTCATACGTTTCCTCCAGGAGCCTACGAAGATGTGTGTTTTGTGACTGTCATTTTCTTATTGTTGTCCTTGTTGAAACTATTATCTGTGTTATGGGCTGAATTGTTTTTCCCCACCAAGTCCTGTGTTGCCATCTTAACCCGCAGTACCTCAGAACATGACTATATTTGGAGACAGGGCCTTTAATGAGGTGATTAAGTTAGAATGAGGCTATTAGGGTAGGCCTTATGCAATCTGACCATTGTCCTTATAAGAAGAGGAAATTTTGAGACACAAATAGACACCAGGGATGTGTGCATGGAGCAAAGACCACATGAAGACATAGTGAGAAGGCACTGATGTACAAGCCAAGGAGAGAGGTCTCAAGGGAACAAACTCTGTCAACACCTTGAACTTGGACTTCCAGCCTCCAGAAATTTCTGTTGCTTTTGCCACCCCAGTCTGCAGTATTTTGTTGTGGCGCCCTGAGTAGACTAATACACTTTGTTACCAAGTTTCCCTACAGTATGGAGGAGTCTGACCCTCACTCAGACTTACCACCATATACCTTTAAAAATGTGTATTCATTTTTTTTTTAAATAAGAATCCACACAAGCAATGTGTGACTGTACCCTTGATTCCAACCTCAGGATTTATGTTTCATTTGGGCCACCTTTCTTCCTTCATTTGTGACTGTGATGGTATAGAGGCATTACAGAAAAAGAA
The DNA here is from genome assembly GCA_006410675.1 of Oreotragus oreotragus. Classification (NCBI taxonomy): domain Eukaryota; kingdom Metazoa; phylum Chordata; class Mammalia; order Artiodactyla; family Bovidae; genus Oreotragus; species Oreotragus oreotragus. Next base: position 459,610 of record SJYX01003712.1, on the reverse strand, counting down.
AGTATAGAAGGACAAACTATATGTGCCCCCTCCACCTCATTCTCCCACCCGGTTCCACCCACTCATCACCTTTAAAAGTTTTCTGCGATTCCTTCTGTTCTGGCACAGAGTAAGATAGGAGGCAGTTGCTCAATCTCCATTTTGGACCAGAAATTAATCCCTTGTGTACACAGCCTGGCTTCTTCTGGGCACTCAACATGCTTGTGGCATGCAGAGGTGGATGGGGGGATAGATGGGCAGATGGATAAGTGGTTAAAAAAATGGGTAGACAAATAAATGAGCAAGTTTGGTGGCAGAGGAAAGAAAGGCTGCATGGACAAGTGATTTGGGCAAAGGCTTCCTACAAAGGCTCTCTCCACTCTCTGCACGTCCTTGCAGATTTCATGCTTGGGGCAGTGCCCAGCCCAGACTCTGTCCTTTGGTCCACCTGTCTAAAGTTTGACTCTATTTGCCCTGTCTCTCTTGCTCTCCTGAGGGCCTCCTGTGCTTCTCCAGCCTCATTCTGAGAACCCATGTGCTTGATTTTACAATTTCTTTTACTTTATAATTTCTTTTAAACATATGCATTTAAGAATTCAGCCTTCCTCCACCCTCAGCCATTTACCTTTTCTTCAAGAACAAGAGTGGGGCTTATCTCTTCTCCCTTCCTTGATGTGAGAGGTGGAATCTGACACATCCTGAAATCATAAGTTTTGTCTCTTTGCCTCCTTATCCCCTTGTGAGATTTATATTTTAACCAGAATGCCATATTGCTGGAAAACAGTGCTTAAAATGATAAGCAATTACAGCATCTTGCTCAGCCATTAAAAAGCCGGAAAATGCACAGCTGGGCCTTCTAGGAAACATATGTGCTTTGAGTGGAGAAAATTTTCATGGAGTTACCCACACTTTCCCATCAGCTGCCTGGCCCTGCAAAGTCAGTCCGTTAGGGTAGAGGGCTCCTCCTCAGCAAAAGAGAACAGAACAATACATCTTTGAGCTAAAGGAGCTGCTCAAATTATGCAGCTGAGCCCTCTTATTTCACCCAGAAGAAAACAGACCAGGGAGTCTGTGTTGGCCCTAGTGCCAAGAGGTATTCATTATTTGCCAAGGTAAGTTGACACCAGCCCCACAGCCCTCAGTCCACTATCTACCCTCCTGAGCTAATCAATCACCGCCTTAAAGATCTGCTGCATCTTGTCTCTGGGATGGAGACACCACTGGGCAGTCCAGATTCCTGCCCTAAGAGCCAGAGACCAGGTCTGCCTTATCCACTGTAGTTATGGCCCACACCTGGCACAGCTACAGCCTCATTGTGACTATTTGCTGTATGAGTGAATCAATATGTAAGTGAGGTATAGATCATCCTACATCTTCAAAAAAAATTTCCTTATTGTCCCCTCCAAAATATATGTCAGATGATATGTTTCCATTATTGGTTTGGAAAGTAGACCAGGGACAGGGCAATGGGGGAGGCTTAAGGCAGTGGGGGAGGCCCGGTCTAGAGCCCTGGCCTGGCAGGATAGCTGTGGGTACTCACAGACTCTGAGTATGGTTCTCGGGTCCCCAGAAGAGAGCTCATTCCAACAGGCCAGTCCTGATGGGGCTCAGGTCTGTCTGAGAAACGTGATCAGAGTTAGGAGGTGTATTCTTTCCTGCCTTTGAACTTCCCAGCTCCCACTCTTTGAATTGCACCGGGATTCCCTGGTGGCTCAGATGGTAAAGAATCTGCCTGCAATGCAGGAGACCTGGGTTCCATCACTGGGTTGGAAAGATCCCCTGAAAAAGGGAATGGCTACCCACCCCAGTATTCTGGCCTGGAGAATTCCATGGACAGAGGAGCCTGGCAGGCCACAGTCCATGGGGTCGCAAAGAGTCAGACATGACTGAGCGACTTTCACTTTCACTAGGGCCTGGGGAAGTTGCTGTAGAGGAGAGGCTGAATGGGAGATAATCAGGAAGAATCCAGGGCTCTCTTCTCCACCTGCCATCAAACCTGTTTCTCCTTGCCTCCCTCAACCTGGACTGAGTGAACCCTTGACCTTCCAGTTTCCTTAGCTAGAAACCCTGAAGTAGATTTGAGCCCTCCTTCCCACTGAATCGTCACCTCCAGGGTTTTCAGCCCCCTCTCCAGGCCCTCTCACTGGCCCCCACAACTTCTTAGCTAAGTCTCCACCCCACCCCCGACCTGGCCAAGATACTCTCTCCACATCCTTCACAATCACTTCCCCAAGCTCTCCCCACTTCTCTCCCTTGGCTACTACCAGAATGAGAGTTCTAAACACAAGTCAAATTATGTCAGCCCCTTGACTTAACCTCCCTTACCACTGCTTGCCCAGTTTCTGGGATACTTTGTTTTTATTTCCACTAACACTCTAATTTTGCATCAGTCAGTGAGTTCAGTCACTCAGTTGTGTCCAACTCTGTGACCCCATGGACTGCAGCATACTTTCCTGTCCATCCTCAACTCCCGGAACTTGCTCAAACTCATGTTCATCGAGTCAGTGATACCATCCAACCATCTCATCCTCTGTTGTCCACTTCTCCTTCTGCCCTCAATCTTTCCCAGCATCAGGGTCTTTTCCAATGAGTCAGTTCTTCATATCAGGTGGCCAAAGTATTGGAGCTTCAGCTTGAGCTTCAGTCCTTCCAGTGAATATTCAGGGTTGATTTCCTTTAGGATTGACTGGTTTGATCTCCTTGCAGTCCAAGAGACTCTCAAGAGTCTTCTCCAACACCACAGTTCAAAAGCATCAATTTTGGGGCACTCAGCTTTCTTTATGGTCCAACTCTCAAATCCATACATGATTACTGGTTATGCATGGTTATGCCTTCACCTACTCGGCTAGCATGTACACTACATGATATCAGAAACTTGCTTGTTTATCTAGGATGCCTAGTGGAGGGTGGGTATGTAGTGGTGCTCAAAGAGTGCTACATCGGCGAATGCAGGAATGAGGCGTGGATTTGTGTGCCTGTTGCAGTCAGCAGTGAGGCCAAAGAATCTTTACATATCACCTCTCTGAATTCAGGCAGTGTTCTTGCTCTCCTTTCCACCTCTCCTTAGACTTGGATCCTCCCATAAGGGCCCCCTTGTCACCCCCTACTCCTGTACTTCAGGATTTTCAGGTTAGATGTCCCCACTGGGGTTTTACTCTGGGTGTGAGACTTGCATTTCCTCCTCTTCTGGATTCCTAGTGTATTTTTGTTTTTCATGCACACCTCCCCACTTTTGGGACTCAGGCCTGCTATACTTCCTGTAGTCCTCTCATTCTGGGAACTGTCACCCTCTTCTGTCCTGCCCTTTGCTGAGTGGTGAGGATTCAAGATTGCCTAGGTTATGGTAGGAACACGAAGGTCAGGTGCAGTCTGGGCTGGAGAGAAGAGGTGGGATTTGACTGGGTAGAAAGTAGAGATTGGTGAATGGCAGGGGAATGTGTAAATGTGTCAGTACCTGTTCCTGGCATACCTTCCTTTCTGTTCTCTGAAACCCAGAGCCATGAAGGGGTGCCTCAAGCTTGGCAATGTTTAGCAATCTGCTTGCCAAGCTGTTCAGCTGGGAAGCTGGCATCCTGTTTTAGACCTTTCTAATCACTTCCCAAAGTGTCCCAGTTCCTTCCACCACAACTCTCAGGCATGTAACCAAAGGATCTGTTGCTGCTGCTAAGTCACTGCAGTTGCGTCTGAGTCTTTGTGTCCCTATGGACTGTAGCCCACCACGATCCTCTGTCCTTGGGGTTTTCCAGGCAAGAATACTGAAGTGTGTTGCCATGCCCTCCTCCAGTGAATCTTCCTGACCCAGGGATCAACCTGCATCTCTTACATTTCCTGCTTTGACAGGCATGTTCTTTACCACTAGTGCAACACGGGAAGCACAACCAAAGAGACAAATCTGCAAAGTGCTGGAGATCTTTGAAGACAGGCATAGTGGCAGCCAGCGGTGAGGGTACGCTTCTTATTCTGGTGGATTTTATCCATTTGTTGATTCATTTTTCACCCATTCATTCAGCACATCTTTACTGAATACCCTACTAAAGGGCCCAGGATCCTTAGGAAAAAACACATAGGACTTTCACAGGAGGATATGCAAATGAACAGGCACCATCATTAGTCATCAGGGAAATATGGATTAAAGCCCCAGTGAGATTCTTCCTCATATCCACGAGCCATTAGAGATAGTTGGAATTAAAAGCCTGACAGTAGAAAGTGCTGGCAAGCATATGGAGCAACTGGAATTCTCATATGGGATTGGTAGATGTGTAACTTGGGACACTTTTGTAAACCATTTGTCATTATCTACTAATGCTGCATATATGTATACCTTATGATCTGGAAATTTTACTCCTTGATATATATCCATAAATGAGTACATATGTCCATCAAAGACACAGAAATGTTCATAATGGCCCTAAACTCACACAGATATATATATAAAGTACATATTCATACAATACTACTCAGTAAAAAAAAGCAATTAAACAAAGAAAACAAAACAAATGACTGATAACGCTTCACAACCAACATGGGCAGATGTCACAGACATAAAATTGAGCAAAAGGAATATGCTATGTTATCTCTTGTGGGCCTCCCTGGTGGCTCAGTGGTAAAGAATCTTCCTGCCAAAGCAGAAGAGGTGGGTTCAGTCCCTGGGTCAGGAAGAGCTCCTGGAGAAAGGAAAATGGCAACCCAGTCCAGTATTCTTGCCTAGGAAATCCCATGGACAGAGGAGCCTGGGGGGCTATAGCCCAGGGGGCTCCAAAGAGTCAGACATGACATAATGACTGAGCAACAACAATGCTATCTATGAAAGTGACGTGAAAGTTTCATACATGTTCAAAAACATGCGGAACTAGCCACTGGGAGTAAAAGCAACAGCAGGGCTCACTTCTGGAGGGTATTGACTGGAAAGTAGCACAGGAAAACCTTCTGAGGTGAAGGAAATGCGTCAGTCATCACCTGGGTGGTTTTCACTCAACTGTATAAATGCACACAACTCCATCAACTAAGATATCTGCACTGTGCTATAAATAAATTACACACTAGCAAAAATGTAAACAAATTTTAAATCATGAAGTACCTATGTGCTAAAATTAAATTTTTTTTTCCTAAGCTAGAAAAAAGAAGGAGAGAGGCCACAGAAGAGGAGAGGGGAAAATAAAATAACTATGTAGTATGTCAAGTGATGAAAAGCGTTCTGGAGAAAGAGAGGAGGATACAGGGCAGGAGGAGATCTGGGAAGGGGCTGGAACCCAGAGGGAAAGGGTGAAGGAGAAGTCAGGGGCGGGGCTGCTGGGAATTCAGGCTGACATCACCAAGAACCTCCCTGTCCCACAGTCCACGTGCATCACTTCTTGGACCAGACTAAGGCCTGAGAAGCCCTGAAGTGAAGTGAAGTGAAAGTCACTCAGTCATGACTGACTCTTTGAGACCCCTGGGCTATTCAGTTCGTGGAATTCTCCAGGCCGAAATACTGGAGTGGGTAGCCTTTCTCATTTCCAGGGGATCTTCCTAGCCCAGGTCTCCTGCATTGTGGGTGGATTCCTTACCAGTTGAGCTAGAGGGGAAGCCCAAGAACACTGGGGTGGGTAGCCTATCACTTCTCCAGCAGATCTTCTCGACCCAGGAATCAAACTGGGGTTTCCTGCATTGCAAGCAGATTCTTTACCAGCTGAGCTATCAGGGAAGCCCTTAGAAGCCCTACACTGACAAGTGACATTGTCAGTATAACATTGCCAAACTGCAACAGAAGAGAGTCCAACAAAATTCTGAGTTTTGTTTGTTTTAAAAATATCCCCTATTGTAAATAGTGCTGCAATGAATATTGGTGTACATGTGCCCCTCTCAATTCTGGTTTTGGAGTATATGTCCAGCAGTGCAATTATTGGGTCATATAGCAGTTCTATTCCCAGTTTTTTTAAGGAATCTCAGGAAAGGAGACACAGATGTAAAGAACAGAATTTTTGACTCAGTGGGAGAAGGTAAGGATGGGATATTTGAGAGAATAGCATTGAAATATGTACATTATCATATGTAAAACAGATAACCAGTGCAAGTTCGATGCATGAAGCAGGGCACCCAAAGCCAGTGCTCTGGGACAACCCAGAGGGATAGNTGGGAGAAGGTAAGAATGGGATATTTGAGAGAATAGCATTGAAATATGTACATTATCATATGTAAAACAGATAACCAGTGCAAGTTCGATGCATGAAGCAGGGCACCCAAAGCCAGTGCTCTGGGACAACCCAGAGGGATAGGGTACAGAGGGAGATGGGAGTGGGGTTCAGTATGGGGAGGACATAAGTATACCTGTGGCCGATTCATGTTGATGTATGGCAAAAACCATCACAATATTATAAAGTAATTATCCTCCAATAAAAATAAATAAATTAATTGAAAAAACATATATATATATTAATTAATTAAATTCAATTCTTGCTTATAAACCAACAAAAAAATAATATCCACTATTGGATTGTTGGGGAACCCTCATCCTCTTTGGCAGGGTGCCTCCGTGTTGCCAGGGCCCAGGGTGTGGGTTTAACATCACTCTCGCTAATCTAGCTTTGAGATTCTTTCACTGACTTGCCACCCACACACCTGGAGGCAGGTCCTTATTACTTTTGTTTCCCCGTGAGGAAGCCAAGGCTCACAGGGAGTCAGGGGCTTAATCGAGGCCTGATTGTGTTGGCTTGCGTGTGTCTAAGCTGAGGAAGATTCCAGCACTGCCTAGCTTCTGAGTATGCACTGTGTTTGCAGCTATTGTTTCCTGGGGGAAATCCTTGCAGGTCGATAGCCTGGAAGAAATGTGACCAACATTTGACTCAAGCCCCGATACTGCATTGACAGAACAGGTGTGCACACAGACACCACACACAGGAACGCATCCAAGCGAGACGAGCAGGCAAATTAGCTCTTGAGAGTAATCAGCGCCGAGGCAGGGCTGCCACAAAACCCCAGGCCTGAGAGGTGGACTTCCCTTCAGAAAGGCGGGACCAGGCTTGTAAGGTGTGTCTTGGTACCCATGTTCCCCAGAGCTGGGGCCTGACTATGAAGGCTAGAGCTGCCAGCTTCCTAGGCACCTGGGCCTTTGTTGGGGGGTGAGGTCTGCTTGGAGGGATTCTCTTAACCTTGTCAAGCATCCTGGACTTGTTCTCCAGTTTACTCAGAGCTGGGAGTCTGTCCTGGAGAGGGGCTTCTTCTTGGGGAATGTCTGTGCTAGACGAATCTATGCTGGGAGAGTACTCTGGGGGCCCCAGCCTGAGGGAGCCTGTACTAGGGGACTCTGTTCTTGAGGGGACTGTGCTGGGGGGATCCTTTCCTACTTGCCATCTGCTGCTCAGGGAAAAGGCCCCTCAAAGTGTGGGTTGAAGATGAATTGTTCATAGTCCCCTGAGGATTTAACCTGCTCACTGTGAGCAGGGCTTGTGGAGGCTGGGAGGTTATGAGGTCAGGTCAGGGAGGATTCAGGAGCTAGAAGGAACAAGACTTTGAGCCAGGGAGACATTGGGTAAGGGAGTCCTGCCTGCAGTCCTATCGTTCACCCCCTGTCCTTTGCCCTCCTCTTTTTGTACCCGCTCGGTCCCTCCTCCACCCCTTGCCTTGAGGTGTGAGAACCACCTGATGGGAAAGCTCACGCCTTCTGCATCCCACACAGAAGTGGACAATCATGGAGCCGTGTCTTTATGTCTTTATGCCTTCCTCTTGGTGGAGTTCGGAGTGAAACAGACACGGTGGCTGGGCTATATGGGCCTTGCACCTACCTTCCCACTCTCCACTGCAAGCATAATACAGAGCTCAAAATCTGCCTGCAATGTGGGAGACCTGGGTTCAGTCTCTGGGTTGGGAAGATCCCCTGAAGGGAAAGGCTACCCACTCCAGTATTCTGGCCTGAAGAATTCCATGGACTGTATAGTCCATGGGGTCGCAGCGTCTGACACAACTGAGCAACTTTCACTTTCAAAAACTGCACAGAGACCTTTGAATGGGTAGGACAAGCAGGGGAGGTGGAGAGGAGAAAGAACATGGAGTCAGGAGGAGGGCGTGGCACTGAGCGCAAACCCTGACTTTGTGCAGCTCCAGACCCACCCGCCTCGGACCCTTGTGCAGGCTGACTGGATCACCACAAGTCATGCATGCCTCTGAGACATGTCCTCCTCTGTCTGCATCAGCGCACAGGAAAAAGGTAAACAGACTGTTCTTGAGGTCACCCCAGGATCATCTCACCATTGTGAAATGAAATGATGGGCTGCAGGGAGAGGGGTCCGTTCTTTTGTCACAGATGGGGGATCAGTCCCATCCCATCCCAGCCCTTGTACCAGTTCATCAAGAGTGCCAGCCTCAGGAATGATATGTCTAGGAAGGCGTGTTGGTCCAGACAGAAGAGGACCAGGCCTCAGGTCAGGGGAAGGTGAACACATCCTCTTTGGGGGTAGCAGGCTGCTTAGAGGAGGGATTACTTACAGGGTCTGCCAAGTTCATCCTAAAAGGCTGTGCCATGAGAGAAGGTGAGGGATCACCCACCCTAGAGTCTGCTTGAGGTAGGGCATAAGGTCAGGGCCTGAGCCGAGCTGTCAGCATCTGGGAGAATGGATGGAATCAGAGTCTTGGACAAGGATATACCCATTGTGTTCTCATGCCACTGGGCTTTCTGGTCTCACTTCCCCCTGCTTTTTCAGGTCTCCACCGACAGGCCCTACTGGAGTGAAGGGAGAAAAGGGTGGGATTTCAGGGCTGTTAGCCAAAACCAAATGCTAAGGCTTGTTTCCCTTCTCTTAGCAGAAACCTGGGAAGAAATCCTTTTGATGCAATAGGTGCATCTGCGAGAGTGTGCCAATCAGTGACCCAGCAAGAGCAGGCCACAGAAGGCTGAGTGGGTGGGGCAGGCCCTTGGTTTCTACCTCCTACCAACTCTCTCCACCTAGTTTCTGTGCTCATTTCCCAGCAAATCTTACTGGGAGTGGGTTGGGCTCCCATCTTATCTCTCCATCTTGAAGCCTGGTCTTCCTTTTCCCAAGAACTGAACATGGAGCAAAAGTTCTGGTTTGACCAGCAGCCGTTAGGTGCCCCTTGGAGGAATGAGGGGGCTCAGTGGAAGGTCCAGAAGTTGAGTGGTGCCTGTGGCCCAAGCTGTATTCTGCCTTGCCTGTGAGTCTTCATGCTGCTCTCTTCCTCCTGAAACCCAGCTCTCTTGCACTTTCACCCTATCTGTGCACCTGGGGTTAGTGTCATCTTCCCCATAATGTGGGAGGTGGGAGGGGGTTGGAGGAGATGGCTGGAGCACCTGCCCATTGTCTTGCTTGGCTCTTTGTGTTTGCTGTGTGTCTTGGTCATCACACATGTACAGTCTATTGTTTCTGAACCCCACTTTGCCTTGACATGAGACTATCCATGTCCCCACACACTTTGAACTTCTACTGAAAACTGCCAGTAAACTATCATTGTCTATGAACCAGCCTATATATTTGGCACAGGTTTTCTACTTGACTCCATTAATTCTAAAATACCATCTCTCCCATGTGGAGTGGCATTCCTGACCCTGAGGTGCTCAGGCAGCAAGGCTGTGCCTGTGTCCTATGAGGTTCTCTGTGCACAAAGGTGAAGGCTCAGAGCAGGAGATAGAGGGACTGGGAGGTTAAGGAGAAGGGCACGGGGAGGGAGGGCTAGAGGGATGAAGGAAGAGCATTAGAGAGGAGAGAGGGAAGGAGAATGGGGACAGAAGGAGGGAGGAAGTGAGGAAATGAGAAAGGAGGGAAGGGGAGACAAAGGGAGGGAAAGAGGGGGAAAATGGCAATATGGATGCCAGGTACTTTCCAAATCTGGACACATGGGTTCAAAGGGCAGGCACATAACAGTGTTTATTAAATCACTGAAAAGAACAAGGAAGAAAATTCCTGCCTTTGAGTAGCTCCTGTTTGCATACCATAGATAGCGGTATTGAACCATAGCACATTCCTTCATTTTGTCACTCTCAAGAATGCCTGCTTACCTGTGGAGGACAGACCCTGTGAGTAAGGTGGTGAATAAGGCAGGCAAATATCAGGGGTCCTGTGGAATTTACAAAGCAAGGAGGGGACAGGAGGGGTGCTTCCAATTTTAGGTGAAGTAGCCACGCTGGGCGGAGAAGGCAATGGCACCCCACTCCAGTACTCTTGCCTGGAAAATCCCATGGGCAGAGGAGCCTGGTAGGCTGCAGTCCATGGGGTCGCTGAGGGTTGGACACAACTGAGCGACTTCACTTTCACTTTTCACTTTCATGCACTGGAGAAGGAAATGGCAACCCACTCCAGTGTTCTTGCCTGGAGAATCCCACGGATGGGAGAGCCTGGTGGGCTGCTGTCTATGGGGTCACACAGAGATGGACACGACTGAAGTGACTCAGCAGCACTAGCAGCAGCAGCCATGCTAGGTGGCTACCTGGAGAGTGTGGTGGAGGTGTATGCAGTAGAGATGTGGAGTGATGGAGGTGTGTGGTGGTGGAGGTATGTGTGATGGATCTGTGCATAGTGGAGAGGCATGGTGGTGGAGATGCTGTTTGTGGTACTCAGGTATCCGTGCGAACAGATATCCTTCCTGTTGCCTCTGGTGGCGGACCCATCTGAATCAGTGACCTTCAGTGCTGATTCATCCAAGCCTGAGATGAGCCCAGGGCCATTTTTCCCACCTTCCTGCCTGTTGCTCCAGTGGTCAGTTTTCTCCCCAGGCTCGCCCGAAGCTTGTCTACCTTCCTGTGCTTCAGAACACCTAGCCTGATGGAGTCAGTACTGATTTTAAGCCTCAGGGCTACCAGAGGGATATTTTCAAATATAAGTCAGATAAGGACCCACTCTGCTTGCCTCCCTAACCCCATGCCTCTTCATTTTGATCAGAGAAAAAGCTGAGGGCTTACAGAGCCCTCCAAGGCCCACAAAGCTCTGCCCCTGTTACTCTTCAACTTGGTCTCTACGCTCCTCCTCTTTTGCCTTTAGTCTCAAGCACACAGGCCTTCTGCAGGTCACTGAATAGCTGAGGCTGGCTGCAGCCTAAGCCTGTGGATGAACTGTTCTCTCTGCCTGAATGGTCCTCCCTATGTGTGTTTCCCAGCAGTCCTTACCTTCTGCAGTCTTTGCTCAAATGCTACCTTCCCAGTCTCACTTTCTATGACCGCACACCTGCTCCACTCTTCACCTGCCTCCTGCTTTATTTTCTCTAAAGTACTTGTCATCTTCTCATAGCCTGTATATTTATCGTCTCCTTCTACAGAACATGGAAACTCCACCAGGTCAAGGAATGCCATTTTGGTCACTGTTGTATCCCAGTTCTTGACACCTAATAAGTGCTCAGTAAGTTCCTGTTGAATGGGGAGCTCTAAATAGTCATTCAGTTTGAGACCGCAAAGGAGCTTTTATTTTCAGAGCCTTCAAGACAGAGGGAGCTGAGTTGTGGAGACCTTCCCACTTCTCAGTGACCTTCCACACCTGAGATTCTCCTGCACAAGGAGATAGCATTACCTCTGCTCCAGTTTGGCTCATTCTTCGCTGACCAGGCTGCCACTTGGAATTCCCAGAACACAAGGTGTTCTTCTTGCAGTGTGCCCCTCCCCCATCACATGACCCCCTCCTTGGAGCCGAGGCACTTGAGTATCTCTGGCTCTTGATTAGCAGCTCTGTTTGGCTAGGTGTGGGTGGTGAAGAGAGGGAGTGGTATGTAATTATTTCTCTGGGGTGAGCAGGAGTCACATTACGTTACCATCGTGTGCTTGGTTGTGGATGTAAGTCTTTATTGGTGGAGGCAATTATTGTGCTTTTTATGTTGAATGGAGAGATGGCAGATTTATGCAGCCACCGTCTGTTTCATGGCATGTGGGTGTGTTTGTGGAACTAATGCAGAGATGTATGTGGTTGTCTCATCATTACACCTAGGAGCATGTGCCTTCCTTTAATCTCTGACTGGATATAGGTCATAGGATATTCAGATGAGTGCACATGGATGGGATGCGCCTACTAAATTCTGCTGTATGAACCCAGACCTTTGGAGTTTATCGCCCAGTCCATGGAGGAATCCAGGCAAAGGAGAGTCTTTCTCTCTCTTCCCAAACTCTTTCTCTCATAATATGTGAGAGTATTCTATTTACAACTAATGTAAAATATAAAAATGTGGACAATTAGTATGAAAAGTGAAAGTGAAAATTGCTCGGTTGTGTCTGACTCTTTTCGACCCCATGGACTACACAGTCCATGGACTTCTCCAGGCCAGGATACTAGAGTGGGTAGCCTTTCCCACAATTAGTTTACTAGGTGATTATTCAACTTATCAGTTATCTTATTATCTCTTGGACGAAGTAATTTAGTTAATTTATTTTTTATTGAAGGATAATTGCTTTACAGAATTTTGTTGTTTTCTGTCAAACCTCAACATGAATCAGTCATAGGTACACATATATCTCCCCAGGCTTTTGAACCTCCTTCCCATCTCCCTCCCTATCCCACCCCTCTAGGTTGATATAGAGCCCCTGTTTGAGTTTCCTGAGCCACACAGCAAATTCCTGTTGGCCATCTATTTTACATATGGTAATGTAAGTTTCCGTGTTACTCTTTCCATACATCTCACTCTCTCTTCCCCTCTCCGCATGTCCATAAGTCTGTTCTCTATGTCCGTTTCTCCACTGCTGCTGCTGCTGCTGCTGCTAAGTTGCTTCAGTCGTGTCTGACTCTGTGCGACCCCATAGATGGCAGCCCACCAGGCTCCGCCATCCCTGGGATTCTCCAGGCAAAAATACTGGAGTGGGTTGCCATTTCCTTCTCCAGTGCATGAAAGTGAAAAGTGAAAGTGAAGTCGCTCAGTCATGTCCAACTCCTAGTGACCCCATGGACTGCAGCCTACCAGGCTTCTCTGCCCATGGGATTTTCCAGGCAAGAGTACTGGAGTGGGGTGCCATTGCCTTCTCCAGCTGCTCTGTAAATAAATTCTTCAATACCATATTTTTAGATTCCATATACATATGTTAGATATTTATCTATCTCTTTCTGACTTACTTCACTCTGTATACTAGGTTCTAGGTTCATCCACCTTGTTAGAACTGACTCAAATATATTCCTTTTTATGGCTGAGTAATATTCCATCGTGTATATGTACCACAACTTCTTTTTCCATTCATCTGTCAATGGACATCTAGGTTGCTTCCATATGCTACCAATTGTAAATAGTGCTGCAGTGAACAATGGGATACCGGGTATATGCCTGGGAGTGGGATTGCTGGGTCATATGGTGGTTTTATTCCTAGTTTTTTGAAGGAATCTCCATACTGTCTTCCATTGTGGCTGTATCAATTTATATTCCCAACAGTGCAAGAGCATTCCCTTTTCTCAACACCCTTTCCAGCATTTATTGTTTGTAGACTTTTTGATGATGGCCATTCTGACCGGTGTGAGGTGATATCTCATTGTAGTTTTGATTTGCATTTCTCTAATAATGAGCAATGTTGAGCATCTTTTCTTGTGTTTGTTAGCCATCTGTATGTCTTCTTTGGAGAAATGTCTGTTTAAGTCTTTTTCTTACTTTTTTATTGGGTTGTTTGTTTTTCTGGCATTGAGTTGTATGAGTTGCTTATATGTTTTGGAAATTAATCCTTTGTCACTTGTTTCATTTGCTATTATTTTCTCCAATTCTGAGGGTTGTCTTTTCACCTTGTTTATCATTTCCTTTCTAAAGCAAAAGCTTTAAAGTTTAATCAGGTCCCACTTGATTTACTTTTGTTTTTATTTCCATTACTCTAGGAGGTGAGTTATAGAGGATCTTGCTTTGATTTATGTCATCAAGTGTTTTCCTCTAAGAGTTTTATAGTTTCTTGTCTTTAGGTCTTTAATCCATTTTGAGTTTATCTTTGTGTATGGAATTAGAAAGTGTTCTAATTTCATTCTTTTACTTGTAGCTGTCCAGTTTTCCCAGCACCAATTCTTGAAGAGGCTGTCTTTGCCCCATTGTATATTCTTGCCTCCTTTGTCAAAAGTAAGACACCCATAGGTGCGTGGGTTTATTTCTGGGCTTTCTATCTTGTTCCATTGGCCTATATTTCTGTTTTTGTGTCAGTACCATACTGTCTTGATGACTGTAGCTTTGTAGTATAATCTGAAGTCAGGAAGGTTGATTCTTCCAGCTCCCTTCTTCTTAAGACTGCTTTGGCTACTCGGGGTCTTTCAGTTTGCATATGAATTGTGAAATTTTTTGTTTTAGTTCTGTGAAAAATGTCATTGATAATTTGATAGGGACTGCATTGAATCTGCAGATTACATTTGGTAGTATAGTCATTTTCACAATATTGATTCTTCCTACCCAGGAACATGGAGTATCATTCCATGTGTTTATGTCACCTTTGATTTCTTTCATTAATGTCTTATAATTTTCTGTGTATAGTTATTTTCTTTCCTTAGGTAAGTTTATTCCTAAATATTTCATTGAATCTGCAGATTACATTTGGTAGTATAGTCATTTTCACAATATTGATTCTTCCTACCCAGGAACATGGAGTATCATTCCATGTGTTTATGTCACCTTTGATTTCTTTCATTAATGTCTTATAATTTTCTGTGTATAGTTATTTTCTTTCCTTAGGTAAGTTTATTCCTAAATATTTAATTCTCTTTGTTGCAATGGTGAATGGGATTGATTCCTTAATTTCTCTTTCTGATTTTTCATTGTTAGCATATAGAAATGCAAGTGATGTCTATGTATTGATTTTGTATCCTGCAACTTTGCTAAATTCACTGATTAGCTCTAGTAATTTTCTGATACTATCTTTAGGGTTTTCTATGTACAGTATCATGTCATCTGCAAATGGTGAGAGCTTGACTTCTTCTTTTCCAATCTGGATTCCTTTTATTTTTTTCTTCTCTGATTGCTGAAGCTAGGACTTCCAGAACTATGTTGAATAACAGTGGTGAAAGTAGCCACCCTTTTCTTGTTCCTCATCTCAGGGGGAATGACTTCAGTTTTTCACCATTGAGAATAATGTTTGCCTTTATCATATATGGCCTTTACTATGTTGAGGTAGGTTCCTTCTATGCCCATTTTTTGAAGAGTTTTAATCATAAAAGATTGCTGTATTTTGAAAAGGCTTTTTTCTGCATCTATTGAGATTATTATATGGTTTTTATCTTTCAATTTGTTAATATGATGTAGCACATTGATTGATTTGTATATATTGAAGAATCCTTGCATCCCTAGAATAAACACAGCTTGATCATGGTGTGTGAGCTTTTTGATGTGTTGCTGAATTCTGTTTGCTAACATTTTGTTGAGGATTTTTGCATCTATTTTAATCAGTGATATTGGCCTGTAGTTTTCTTTTCTTGTGTTGTTTTTGTCTGGTCTTGATATCAGGGTGATGGTGGCCTCATAGAATGAGTTTGGAAGTGTTTCTTCCTCTGCAATTTTCTGAAAGAGTTTTAGAAGGATAGGCATTAGCTCTTTTCTAAATTTTTGATAGACTTCTCCTGTGAAGCCATCTTGTCCTGGGCTTTTGCTTTTTAGATTTTTGATCATAGCTTCAATTCAGTGCTTATAACTCGGTTGTTCATAATTTCTATTTCTTCCTGGTTCAGTCTTGGAAGATTGAACTTTTCTAAGAATTTGTCCATTTCTTCCAGGTTGTCCGTTTTATTGCCATATAGTTGTTCATAATAATCCTTGGACAAAGTAATTTAGATCAACACTTGTAAAACATTGCAACACCATTCAGTTTTTAAGTTTATTTATTTTTAACTGAAGGATAATTGCATTACAATTTTATGTTGGTTTCTGCTGTACATCAACATGAATCAGCCATGGACATAGAAATATGTCTTCCCTCTCGAACCTTTCTCCTGTCTTCCACTCCATCTAAGTTGTCACAGAGCACTGGTTTTGAGCTCCCTGCATCATACAGCAAGTTTTCATTGGTTAGCTTTTACATATGGTGAGGCATATGTTTCAGTGATACTCTCTCAGTTCGTCCCACTCTCCCCTTCCTCCACTGTGTCCACAAGTCTGTTCTTTGTGTCTGTGTCTCCATTCAGTTCAGTCTTTCAGTCATTTCTGACTCTTTCAACCCTATGGACTGCAGAATGCCAAGCTTCCCTGTCCATCACCAACTCCTGGAGCTTGCTCAAACTCACCTCCATCGAGTCGGTGATACCATCCAACCATCTCATCTTCTCTCACCCCCTTCTCCTCCTGCCTTCAATCTTTCCCAGCATCAGAGTTTTTTCTAATGAATCAGTTCTTTGCATCAGATGCCTGCAGTATTGGTGCTTCAGCTTCAGCATCAGTCCTTCCAATGAGTATTCAGGACTGATTTCCTTTAGGATTGACTGGTTTGATTTCCTTGCAATCCAAGGGACTCTCAAGAGTCTTCTTCAACACCACAGTTCAAAAGCATCAATTATTCTGGGCTCAACTTTCTTTATAGTCCAATTCTCACATCCACACATGACTACTGGAAAAACCATAGCTTGACTAGATGGACCTTTGTTGGCAAAGTTAATGTCTCTACTTTTTAATATGCTGTCTAGGTTTGTCATAGCATTTCTTCCAAGGAGCAAGTGTCTTTTAATTTCATGGCTGCAGTCACCATCTGCAGTGATTTTGGAGCCCAAGAAAAGAAATTCTCACTGTTTCCATTGTGTCCCCATCTATCTGCCATGATCTTCATTTTTTGAATGTTGAGTATTAAGCCAACTTTTCCATTCTCCTCTTTCACTTTCATCAAGAGGTTCTTTAGTTCCTTTCTGCCATAAAGATGGTCTCATCTGCATATCTGAGGTTATTGATATTTCTCCCAGCAATCTTGATTCCAGCTTGTGCTTTATCCAGCCTGGCATTTCGAATGATGTACTCTGCGTATAAGCAGGGTGACAATATACAGGCTTGATGTACTCCTTTCCCAATTTGGAACCAATCCATTTTCCATGTCTTGTTCTAACTGTTGCTTCTTGACCTGCATACAAATTTCTCAGGAGGCAGGTAAGGTGGTCTGATATTCCCATCTCTTGAAGAATTTTCCACAGTTTGTTGTGATCTATACAAAGACATTAGGGTAGTCAATGAAGCAAAAGTAAATGTTTTTCTGGAATTCTCTTGCTTTTTTGATGATCTAACAGATGTTGTCAGTATGGTCTCTGCTTCCTCTGCCTTTTCTAAATCCAGCTTGAATATTTGGAATTTCTCAGTTCATGTACTGTTAAAGCCTAGCTTGGAGAATTTGGAGCATTACTTTTCTAGCATGTGAGATGAGTGCAATTTTGTGGTAGTTTGAACATTCTTTGGCATTGCCCTTCTTTGGGATTGCAATGAAAACTGACCTTTTCCAGTCCTGTGGACACTGTTGAGTTTTCCAAATTTGTTGGCATATTGAGTGCAGCACTTTAGGATTTGCTGGCATATTGAGTAGCATCATATTTTATGATATGAAATTGCTCAGCTGGAATTCCATCACCTCCACTAGCTTTGTTCATTGTGATGCTTCCTAAAGCCCACTTGACTTTGCACTCCAGGATGTCTGGCTCTAGGTGAGTGATGACACCATCATGGTTATCTGGGTCTTTAAGATCCTGTATAGTTCTTCTATGTATTCTTGCCATCTCTTCTTATTATCTTCTGCTTCTGTTAGGTCCATACCATTTCTGTCCTTTATTGAACCCATCTTTGCATGAAACGTTCCCTTGGTATCTCTAATTTTCTTGAAGAGATCTCTAGTCTTTCCCATTCTAGAAAGGAGGAGGCAATCATCTCCACTGCTTCCCTGCAAATAAGTTCATCAATACCATCTTTCATGACTCCATATATATGTGTGTGTGTGTTAATATGTGATATTTGTTTTTCTCTTTATGACTTACTTCACTCTGTATAACAGGCTCTAGGTTCATTCATCTCACTAGAACTGACTCAAATTCATTCCTTTTTATGTAAAATATGTATAATATATATTGTATTTATGTACTGCAGCTTCTTTATCCATTCATCTTGCAATGGATATCTAGGTTGCTTCCATGTCCCAGCTATTATAAATAGCGCTGCAGTGAACATTGATGTGTGTGTGTCATTTTCAATTATGGTTTTCTCAGGATATATGCCCAATAGTGGAATTATAAGGTCAGATGTTAGTTTTATTCCAAATTTTTAAAGGACTCTTCATACTGTCCTCCATAGTAGCTGTATCAATTTGCATTCCCACCAACAGTGCAAGAGGTTTTCCTTTTCTTCACAGCCTCTTCAGCATTTATTGTTTGTAGATTTTTTTATGATGGCCTTTCTGACTGGTGTAAGGTGATACTTTATTGTAGTTTTGATTTGTATTTCTCTAATAATGAGTGATGTTGAGCATTTTTTCATGAGTTTGCTATCCATCTGTATATCTTCTTTGGAGAAATGTCTGAACAACAATAATGTTTTCCAAAACCCTGTGTAAGTACCAACTGGGAAGTTTTCTGTCTAGATCTTTATTGCTAGAATTGAATTACAATTTTTCTCTATGGTCAAGCCTTAAGAGGCTTAAAACATAAGCCTCTATGTTTTACCAAAGAATAAGAACCCATCCCAGTTTTATGAAAAGAACCTGACAACATAGCTTTCAAGGCCTTAAAGCAGAGTTTGATGATCTTATCTGCCCCTTGGGCATCACAGTTATCAGATTCCCTTTTACCATTTGTCTGTGAAAAGGAAGGGAATGCTCTTGGGGTACTCACCCAACAACAGGGGACCACCATCAGCTTCTAAGGTATTAATGTCAGCAACTGAACCAATGGCACACGGATATCCTCCTTGCCTTGAGTGTCATGATGGGTACTATCTTTTTGGTTCAGATCTCTGAGAAAATCATTGTGGGATCCCCTTTAACAATTTTTGCATCTCATTCAGTAAAAGTTCTCTAGAATTCTCATCACATTCAACATTTCTCAGTTAGCTGCCTCACCTCATATGAAGTCCTATTGTTAACCCTCTTTACATAAGTACTTTATGTTCTAATATCCTTAACCCTGAAACTCTCCTCCCTCTATCTGATGTCCCTCATGATTGTTTAATGCTGATGGATCACCTTCTGATTCCCCATGATGATGTTTAGATATTTTTTTGAGTAACACTGACTTCTCATGGTTCACCAATGGTTCGTATTTGAAAAATGACAAAGGTAGATATCGTGCTGGGTATACAGGAACTCCCACGGACAGAGGAGTCTGGTGGGCTACCTTCCATGGGGTCACAAAGAGTTGGACATGACTTAGCGACTACACAACAGATCCTCTGGCAACTCCTTTTGATGTTGCTAAGACAGCATCTTTACTACAGCTGCTTCTATTCAACTGGCTGAGGTATATGCTCTTATACAGGCTTTACTTTAGCCAAGGACAAAGCTGCCAATGTTTATACTGATAGTAGACATGCTTTCTGCATAGCTCATGATTTTCGAATGTTGTGAAAGCAGTATGGTTTCTTTTGTTCTAATGGAAATAAAATTTTAAATGGTCCCCATCTTCAGGAAGTATTAGATGCAATACTTTAACCTGCCATTTTCACAATTATTAAGATTCTGGGGCATTCTAAACTTGACATATTGGAAGCTAAGGGAAATCACTTTGCTGACATTTTGACAAGGAATGCTGCCCTTAAAGGGCCAGCAGTAGTCAAAACTCTGTCACAAGCCAAAGGAAACTGCTAGTCATTCAGTCGTGTCTGACTCTTTTCAACCCTATGGGCTGGAGTCCACCAGGCTCCTTTGTCCATGGAATTCTCCAGGCAAGAATACTGGAGTGGGTTTCTGTTTCCTTCTCCAGGAGATCCTCCCAACCCAGGATTTGAACCCAGGTCTCCTGCATTGCAGGTGGAGTCTTTACCATCTGAGCCACTGGGGAAGTCCTATTTCCCCAAATGATAATGGAAAAACTGACCAGAGGGACTTCCCAGGTGCTCCAGTGGTTAAGAATCCACCTTGCAATGCAGGGGACTCGGGCTGGATCCCTGGTCAGGGAACTAAGCTTCCATATGCCTCAGAGCAACTAAGCCCACACACCACAACTAGAGAGTTGACACGCTGCAACCACTGAATCCTGCAGAATCTGGAGCCTATGGAACACAGCTACCGAGCCTGAGCACCACAGCTAGAGAGTCCATAGGCAACAGTGAAAGATCCCACATGTCACAGCAAAGTTCCCATGTGCTACAACTAAGGCCCAAGACAGTCAAATAAATATTAAAAAGGAAACACTGGTTAGAGAAGCTCAACAATGGGCCCAAGGAAGGAAAACAAGATTGGAAATTGAACAAATGCTGACCTGATCAAATTTTCTCAGTCGAGGTCAAACAATAACTCAGCCCTAACCAGAGATTCTAAAATCCCCAGTGTTCACCACTGTACACGCATTAAGCCATTGGTCTACTGACAGCATGATATCACTCAGGAGTCAATGTTGATGAGGGGAAATGGACAAGGCCACAGAAAATGCCTACCTCACTTGCCCCATTTATATAAAGTACAACCCAGGGAAACATGTTTTTACTGCTCCAGGACATTTTAATTGGCCCAATGGACAATACAAGTTCTGGCAAATGTATTCCATTCAACTTCCTTCATCTCATGAATATGAATATAAATAGGTTTTCATCATGGTCTGTGTGTTTTCACATTGGACCGAAGTCTTCTCTTGGAGGCAGGCTATGGCCTCTTCTGTGGCTAAAGTCCTTCAGGAAAATTTCTGTTTACCTGGGGAACTCCTCTCAAATTGCATAGTGATTAAGGAGTAAAACCTAATTTTCTGGTTAAGTACTTTAACAAACTGTGCTATTTGGCAGATTTTACAACACTGCCACTGTGCTTATCATCCTCAGTTATCTGGCTTAGTTGGATGCACTAATGGCATTATTAAAATTCAGTCAGCAAAAATTCATAGAGGCCTTCCCAATACCCTGCTAAAAGCATTACCATTGGTCCTTCTAAATGTCAACATCACTCTTCTTATAATCTATAAACTCTCATCCTTTGAGATAGTCATAGGATGCCCAACGCAATTGGATCATGCTTCTTTTGACTGACAGATGATGAAAGGAGAGATACTTCAATACTACAAATACCTAATTGCTTCTATTAAAATATAACCATTTTCTGGTGACATGAAATTGTTAGTCACTCAGTCATGTTTGACTCATAGATGGTAGGTGCTGCAAGAGGGCATCAGAGGGCAGACACACTGAAACCATACTCACAGAAAACTAGTCAATCTAATCACACTAGGACCACAGCCTTGTCTAACTCAATGAAACCAAGCCATGCCTGCTGGGCAACCCAAGATGGGCAGGTCATGGTGGAGAGATCTGACAGAATGTGGTCCACTGGAGAAGGGAATGGCAAGCCACTTCAGTATTCTTGCCTTGAGAACCCCATGAACAGTATGAAAAGGCAAAATGATAGGATACCAAAAGAGGAACTCCCCAGGACATTAGGTGCCCAATATGCTACTGGAGATCAGTGGAGAAATAACTTCAGAAAGAATGAAGGGATGGAGGCAAAGCAAAAACAATACCCAGCTGTGGATGTGACTGGTGATAGAAGCAAGATCCAATGCTGTAAAGAACAATATTGCATAAGAACCTGGAATGTCAGGTCCATGAATCAAGGCAAATTGGAAGTGGTCAAACAAGAGATGGCAAGGGTGAACATCAACATTCTAGGAATCAGCTAATTAAAATGGACTGGAATGGGTGAATTTAACTCAGATGACCATTATATCTACTACTGCGGGCGGGAATCCCTCAGAAGAAATGGAGTAGCCATCATGATCAACAACAGTCCGAAATACAGTACTTGGATGCAATCTCAAAAACGACAGAATGACCTCTGTTCGTCTCCAAGGCAAACCATTCAATATCACAGTTATCCAAGTCTATGCCCCAACCAGTAATGCTGAAGAAGCTGAAGTTGAACGGTTTTATGAAGACCTACAAGACCTTGTAGAACTAACACCCAAAAAAGATGTCCTTTTCATTATAGGGGACTGGAATGCTAAAGTAGGAAGTCAAGAAACACCAGGAGTAACAGGCAAATTTGGCCTTGGAATGCGGAATGAAGCAGGGCAAAGACTAATAGAGTTTTGCCAAGAAAATGCACTGGTCATAGCAAACACCCTCTTCCAGCAACACAAGAGAAGACTCTACACAT
>SJYX01003712.1:377044-434587 GCA_006410675.1 Oreotragus oreotragus | reverse complement strand
TTTTTGGGGCTCCAAAATTACTGTAGATGGTGACTGTAGCCATGAAATTAAAAGACGTTTACTCCTTGGAAGAAAAGTTATGACCAACCTAGATAGTATATTCAAAAGCAGAGACATTTACTTTGCCAACTAAGGTCCGCCTAGTCAAGGCTATGGTTTTTCCAGTGGTCATGTATGGATGTGAGAGTTGGACTGTGAAGAAGGCTGAGCACCAAAGAATTGATGCTTTTGAACTGTGGTGTTGGGGAAGACTCTTGAGAGTCCCTTGGACTGCAAGGAGATCCAACCAGTCCATTCTGAAGGAGATCAACCCTGGGATTTCTTTGGAAAGAATGATGCTGAAGCTGAAATTCCAGTACTTTGGCCACCTCATGCGAAGAGTTGACTCATTGGAAACGACTCTGATGCTGGGAGGGATTGGGGGCAGGAGGAGAAGGGGACGACTGAGGATGGGATGGCTAGATGGCATCACGGACTCGATGAACGTGAGTCTGAGTGAACTCCGGGAGATGGTGATGGACAGGGAAGCCTGGCGTGCTGCGAATCATGGGATCGCAAAGAGTCAGACATGACTGAGTGACTGAATTGAACTGACTGAAAGAAAAATGAGCCTTTTTTAGAACATCATTTACCTTGTCTTTTTTTTTTTTTTTTTAAACTTAGCCTATCCTGGCGATCACTTCATGGCAGTATAGAGAGGTTTCTCTCATTCTTTTTTCATAGCTACCTGATATTTCATAACTTAGATTTATGTAATAAAGTGTAAGTTTATTAACTTTACTAACTGTATTTCATAACTTAGGTTTATAGTTTTTCATAACTATAGGTTTATTCAGCCTTCCCCCTTTTGTTGAACCCTTGATTTGTTTCCAGATTTTTGTTATTATAAATAGTGCTATGATGGGTCCTGTGTGTTCCCGTTATTTACTTGGGTATACTCAGTACATATTTATAGAAATGGGGTTGCTGGGCCAAAGTGTAAATGTACCCTTTTTAATGAAAAAGAAATCATAGCTACTTTTGATTATAACAATTGAAATTAGAACCGAAGAAGTATTATTTTGGTAGATTTCCCCAAATTCCACTTCATAGAGATCATGTGTTTGCAGTCCATGAGAGTTATTAAGAGTTTGTAGCTATTCATGGAGATTTCCTTGAATTGCCTCAGAACCATTCACACTGCGTGCTGATTCTTCATGTGTAAATTATGGGTAACAATTCCTTTCTTGAACAGTAGGAGGATAAAATCTAAGAAGTACCAAAAATAGTGCCTGATACAGAGTAAGTGTTCAATAGATGTAAGCTTGCCTTCCTCCCTCCTTTCTTGGGCACATCATTCCAGTAGTTTACTTAATAAATGTGCTAGAATCTTGCAGGATTAAACTTTAGTAATAAACAGACTAATAAGCTCTTCCTCAGAGAAACTACATGAGACAGAATTTGGTAAGCAGATAAAAAAAGATGCATTCCAGCAGTGCTTTGATGTAGAAACACAAAGAAAGTAATGAGAGAGAGAGAGCTGAGGTTGTCAAGGGCAATTTTATACTTCAGTCTTCTCATTTTTAAGAAAATACATACTGTTCATGTCACAGTGATACTTGGAAACTGAAATGAATTTCTGGGTATTTAAGTGTTTTTAAAAAGTTGTTTAACACTTTTTTATTCTTGAGGAAAGTGACAAAAGGAAAGATGCTTTGTCAGTTACCTAGGGTTGTCATGGCCAAGTGCCTCAAACCAGGTGGCTTGAAACAATGTAAATGTAGTTTCTTTCAGTTCTGGAGGCTAGAGCGCTGAAATCAAGGAGGCAGCAGGGCCATGCTCTTTTGAAACCTGGAGAGGAATCCTCCCTTGCCTCTTCCCAGCTGCATGTGGTTGGTGGGCCGTTTGGCATTCATTGCTTGCAGCTGCATCACTCTAATCTCTACCTTCATTGTTTATTTATGTATTTATTTTAATTGGAGGTGAATTACAATATTGTGGTTTTGCCATACAGTCACATGAATCGGTCATGGTTGTACATGTGTTCTCCGTCCTGATCATCTCTGCCTTCATTGTTAACAGCGTTTTCCCTGGGTGTCTTTGTGTCTTCACGTGTTTTCTGGTGTTGACATGGTTTATGGTATTGATGGGGCTTCCCTGGTGGCTCAGTGATAAGGAATCCGCCTGCCAGTGCAGGGGACGTGAATTTGATCCCTGATTTGGGAAGATCCCTTGGAGAAAGAAATGGCAACCCATTCCAATATTCTTACCTGGAGAACACCATGCACAGAGGAGTGTGGTAGGCTACAGTCCATGGGTCACGAAGAGTTGGATGTGACTGAGCAAGTAAACAGCAACATTGTTTTGATGGCGTGGGGGCCATCTGACTCCAGTATGACCTTACGTTAAATAATACTTATCAGTGTATTTGCAAAAAAGGTCATGTAGCAAGGTGCTGGTGATTTGTAGTGTAACATGTGTATTTTGGGGTAGGTGGGAAGTGCACAGTTCAACCCATAACAGATGCTAATATGCAAAGTTCAGCACTCAAAATAAGCTCCAAATGTCTCCCAGCAAAGTAACAGGGATATAGCTGAATGAAGTGGGAGGAAATTCTGACCCTTTGTGAAGAGTTATGAGTGAGGAGCTTCCCAACAGAACTACTATTACTGTTATTTCAGTGCCCAAGTGACTGGCCATTTACCTGATTCTTCTTCCTTCAGAACCAGATCTTTAAATTGGCCCGGGTTTCTTTTTTTCTACACAGACCTGAGATTTTTAGGGAATTAGTTGGTTGTTTTGTGAACATATCAGCAGATAAAGCGCAAACAATTAAAATTTGCTTGCTCTCTTCTTAAAGTAAAAAAATATAGTTGCCTTTTGGTTATAACAATAGTAAGGCAGAGCAGAAAAATATAAAGAGGCCACCAAACTCTTGGGATAGAGTTGAATACTGTTAACACTTTGAAGATGCTTCAGTACCTGCCTTGTGTGTCAGTGTCTACCTCTGTGTTACTGTGTGTGTGTGTTTTGTATCAATTAGGAATGTATCTGTCTGAAAGTAATAGAAAGCCACACAAGGGCGGATTTAATAAACAAGAGTTTGCTTGTCTCACACTTTAAAAACTCTTATTGTTGTTCAGGCACCCAGTCCTGTCTCTAGAGGCAGGTAATTTCTGAAGTTGAATCAGGGATTCAGTGGTGTCAGACTGAGACTCAGCCATTCTCTTATATATTTATAGCGTATTCTCTTATTCCTTTCCATTATGGTCTCACAATGGCTGCCACAGCTCTTGCTATTACTGGTAATCCAGAAAAGTAGAAAAAGAAAACTGCCATCCCTCGTCTTTTGTTAGGAAAGCAATAGCTTTTCCTGAAACCATCCTGTGCCTCTCTCCCACCTTTAGCCATTAGAGTCACCCGTGTCATTGATGATGATAATCACATGACTTTTTCTTGTTGTATGGGGCACTGAGAATGTGAGAAGCAGGACTGCTTAGACCAGGGGTTGGCCAACTGTGCTTAATGGGCCAATTCTGCCTGTTTTTGTAAATAAAGTTTTATTGGAACAAAGCCACATGCTGCGATTCATGGGGTCACAAAGAGTCGGACACGACTGAGTGACTGAACTGAACTGAACTGAACTGACCTCATGGACTGTAGCTTCTATCCATGGAATTCTCCAGGCAAGAATACTGGAGTGGGTAGCCAGCTTCTCTCCAGGGCATCTTCCTGACCCAGGGATCAAACCTGGGTCTTCTGCATTGCAGGCAGATTCTTTACCATCTGAGCAACCTGGGAAGCCCATTCTTTGATAGAGAAGTTTTTTCACAGTGAGCTCTTTGGAAATGAAGGCCTTAAGCATCATATTATACTTTGCAACCTAGATATTTCGTATTGCAAAAGTCCCCTCCAGAAGAACTCTACTTAACCTCATTGGAAAGACTACAATCAGGTACTACTAACCAACCCTTGTGCTGCCAAACTCCAAGGAATAGACTCTTGGATTCATTTTATATACCTTTAAAAAGTGCCAAACTCTGACTGAATCTACACATTATCTCATGACCTAAAAGTATAGATTTCCTCAAATTGAAGTAGATGACATCTGACGAGACTACTTTTCTAAAATATCTGGACCAGTCCTGTTGGAAGTTTGTTGCCCAACCTCTAATGATACATAACACTTCATATGATCTTCAGTATCTTGATAACAGATAATGGGCTTTAGGTAAAACCTTCTTGAGACTTCTCTCTCCTACCCTTCCTTGTTATTTGAATGTGACCTTAATAGGTCTCCAAAATGTGCCATTTCCCTCCAATCTGAGACACTACACCCAGCAAAGGTCCTTCTTGATGCTGAGACGAAAAGTCACTGAAACCAAAAATCCTAATTCTTGACCATTTCTGCTTTCAAAGAAAGTTCTTGCTTCAAAGGGGGGAATACAAAAAAAATCAATCAACAGAAACCTCATTTAAATAGGATTGGGAGACCAGAAGGGGGAGCCCGCATACCTTGCAATGACAGCAGAGCCCAGGTGGGATGAAGAGATGGTTTTTCTGGTGAAGACTCAGCCAACAACCCCAGAACTCTTGGCTTATGATAACCATTCCAGCTTCCTTTTTCACTCTATAAAAGTGTTCTCCTTCCTTTGCTGGGCAAGAGACTTGCATGTGGCTTGCCATGGTTGCAGACCCTGAATTGTAATTCTTTGCTGAACCCAAATAGACCAATCTTTGCTGGAGAAATAAAAAATGGCAGTCTATTTATTTCAGGTCAACAAACCTCACATTTGTTGTTGAAGCTCCAGCCCCTAGCCTGGTGTCTGGCTGAGAAAAGCATGTGAGAAATGTTGGACTGAATTCCAAATCAGGATGTGAAGATAGTCTTCTGTGGTCTGCGTTGCTGAAGACTGAGGCATGTGGCAGAAGCTGGGTTTGAAATGGAAGTTCTGAGGTCTGTTCTCACTCTCCTGAGATTTGGGTCCTCAGGACCTTCAGGTCCTCCCTGACTTGCAGATAGCCACCTACCTGATATGTCCTCACACAGTGAAGGAAGAGAGAGATCTGTTTTCTTCCTCTTCTTCTACAGGCACTATTCCCATCCAGGGGCTCCTCCCTCATGATCTCATCTAAACCTACTACCTTCTGAAGGCTCCAGCTCTGAACAACAACATCACATTGTGGGTCAAGCTTCAACAAGTGAATCTGGCAGAGACATAAACTTCAGTAAATCATATCTCTTGCCTCTCCAATCATCCTCACAATTAAGCTCATTTTCCTTCTGTATGCAGGAGTTTCTGAGGGAGAAGTTTCCGCACAGAGTGGTGCTGGGCAGTGGAGAAGAGGAAAAGTGAGCATGGAGCCTGTCCTGGGTCAGGGAGGGCCAGAACTGGCTCACAGTTGTGCAAGAAGCAAGTGAATTGGAAGCCCAAGGTTTTGGTTCCAGTGCGAGTAGTCACAGAGGTTGGGCCCTCTTTGTGAGCCAGTTCTGTACCTTACATATTATAATTCATCTAACGGTACAGTGCTATATTGCTTCAATTTTACAGATGATCAAAGCAAGGCTTAGAGATGCCAAGTCAGCCTCCAAGGCCACACCACACAGCTAGAAATGGTGGAGACAGCGGAGCCTGGCTCCTGGCCTTTCTGAATGTCGTCCTTGCTCTCAGCACCAGAAGCATCATGTGAGAGGAGATGACCCACAGTGACTCACAAGTTAGGGGCAGCTTACATTTCAGTGTGAGTTTTTGTCAGTCTTGGAGTCTCTGGGTTATTCTTGGTTCCATGAGAAGAGGGTGAGGGAGGAGAGACCCCAGCGAAGTGGGAGAGTGGACCAACCTGCTTACTCATCTCGGGGCTCCAGCCGCACAACCCAGAACTGAGGCAGTTCTCGCAGCTGTACACTCCTTGGCTGGGCTGCTTCTTTGATCTCTTGTTGGGTCAGTGCTACTTACCACCAGACCTCAGACAGCAAAGGGGCTGTTTTCCCCACTGTGGGCCTGTGGGCCTTTCTCAGTGGCACTCAGGATTCTTGTGGGTCTTCCCTGCCCCCTTCTTCTTCACCCCTCCTACCTCTGCTGAAGAATGTTTGCAGCTTTTGGGACCCATTTGGAGACTCTGGGCAAGAAGATTGCTGAGGTCCCTTTCTGGCTCTGCACTCTGTGCTCAGTATTGTCACTCTCACTGGCCTCAATACAGGGAGAATGATGGACTGGCCACTGCTGCCCTGCCCAGAGCTTCATCTGTGAGCCTCGGGCTTCTTTTATACCTAGCTGAGATCTACTAAACTGGTATCGAATATTTCCTATGCTTAATGCTTTACCTAGATGTCCTACTTCCTCCTGACTTTTCTCCCTATTTTTCCCTTGCTACTTTTTAATTTTAAATTTTAAGTGTATTTTAAGTTTAATGCATTAAGTACAGTTATTCCTGTTCTTGAACTTCATTTAGACAGCATCGCCATTCTCTCAGCTCTGTATTTGTAGGGCCTATTCGTATTTGTTTAATAAATTTTATTTATTTTTTTGCCTGCACTGCGTCTTTGTTGCCGTGCCGGGTCTTCTCTGCTTGCTGCAAGTGGAGCTGCTCTTAGTTCCAGTGTGTGGGCTTCTGCAGTGTGTGGGCTTCTCTTGTGGAGCATCGGCTCTGTGGCCCCCATATTGAGTTTGACATCAGGGCTCTAAAGCCCAGACTCAATAATCGCGGTTCACCAGCTTAGCTGCTCTTCTGCATGTGAGGTCTTTCTGGACTGAGGATGGAACCTATTTCTCTTGCATTGGTAGGTGAATTCTTCACTGTTGAGCTATCGGGGAATCCTGCATCTATTTATGTTGGTGTAGTAAGTTGGTATCATTTTTGATGCTCATGATATGCCACAATTATTTACTCATCCCACTGTTGATGAACATTTGGGTGGTTTCCAGCTTTTGGCTTTTGAGACTAAAGTTGTGAGAGCATTTTAGCGCATGACTTTTGGTAGCGATAAGTACTTATTTCCCTTGGGCATATGTCCATTCTACCTGAATTTTAAACCTACATCATGAAGGCCTTTTCTCTATGTCCAACTTCATTAACAATTAAGAAAAAGTAACTATCTTTTGAATGTATTATATGAGTTGTCACTTGGGTCTGTGGCTCTTATTAAGTTCTACAAAGCTACTAGCCATTTGGGAAAAATTAATAAAATTAGATTACTACTCAATGCCAAAGTAAAATAAATCCAGATAGACTAAATTTTTGCAACTATTTTTATTAAGTGAAGCACAAACACAGGAAACCAACAAATGACACAACACATTTTACGAACTGCCACCCTATAACCACCATCCGGGCAAAAAATCAGTCGTCCAATGGCCCTTCCTGTGCCCACCTCTGTCACACTGGTCTCAACCAGCAAAGCAACCTCCAACTGATTTCATAACAGTTTCATCTGCGTTTCTCTATAGCTTTATCAAAGAACATCCCCGGACATTATGATTTAGTCTCATCCTTCCCTCATTTTACAATTCACAATCTGTTAAAGATGCTAGTTGTTTGACTTGTAGTTTCTCCTAGTTTGCACATCGTTGTTTGCAAACTTGTGGTGCTGTTTAAC
Organism: Oreotragus oreotragus; assembly: GCA_006410675.1. NCBI lineage: Eukaryota > Metazoa > Chordata > Mammalia > Artiodactyla > Bovidae > Oreotragus > Oreotragus oreotragus. The sequence goes on along the minus strand of SJYX01003712.1, from coordinate 427,011 downwards.
CTGCTTCTCTGTCCTCAGAGCTTTGGGTTAACTGGTTGAGAGGCCTGGTCAGATCCAGGTTTGTTCCCTTTGGCAGGAGATGGTGGTATATTCCTACATCAAGAGGAACCTCATGTCTAAGTTGTCTTTTGTGATATTAGCAGCTGTTGATGCTCAATGCCTGAATCCATTAAGTCCATTACTTCATTGGGAGTTACAAATGTGATATTCTAAAACAATCATTTCTTTTTTTATTAGTTGGAATACTTTTTATAAAGAGGCATTTCCACTTCTATACATATTGGTATAAATCATACAAGAGAGATAAATTTTTCTCTTTAATTCACTACTTTTCAAGATAATAGTCTATGCTATATAATTCTCCAAGTGTAACCAAATAATTTTTTGGTATCATTATGAAATAGTGATTTTTAAGCATATAGGATACATTTTAACCTTTTGCAGTTATTGTCATTATTGAAGTTCAGATTGTCCCATCTTAAAAAATGATTGTCCCATCTTTGACTGGTGGTAGCCCTTTCAAGTTGACCTTCATGATCTTTAGTCATGACCCTTGTAATTCTTCTAGATTCTTGGCTTTCTAGCATTACAAGATGTTCTAGGCTTGTCTTGTATATTTCTCATTCTGGATCTGGAATCAACCATTTGTCCAAGTCTCTTTGGTTTCTTTAACAAGGAAATGGTATTTCAAAACGATGATCTGTTCTGGAGGGTGAGGAATACTCAATGCTACTTGGTTGGTTATTATTTATAAGCCTTTTCAGTGGACAGAATGGAAACATTAGATACTTCATACATTCATACTTACAAATTAAATGCAGCTTCAAAGATTTTTAAAACTGAATCTCTTCTATAATACATCTTTACCTCATTTCTTAAGCCCTGAGAATCCTGGATCTCAAGAAAAGAGGAAATAATGGAATTAGCAGATTTAGTATTATGTTTGTTTTTCCCTATATCACATATGAGACAGTTTCAACAAAGGTAATACTAATACTGCCATCAATTTTATAATTACTGAAAAGAGATTCACATTTTTTCTGTTCATTCTGTCTTCATTTAAAATATGTTTGTGCTATATTTTCATGATTGAACCGTATAGACACTACAAACTATTTTCTCAGTCTTTCAACCTTTATTTAGTATTAGTTCTACAAATAACTCTGTATTTAATGTCCACTTATATTCTTTATGTCAGTTTTCTCATGTCATTTTGTCTAAAGCCCATTCTCTAGCAGATGCATACAAAAGGAACAATTTTCTTTCAGCTCTTGCATGATAATAACCTTTTGTCTATACCCTTTGGTCACAATGCATATCAATTTTGTTGGTGATAAAATCATTAATCATTAATTATAAAATCATTAATTTTCTTGAGTATTTTAATGTCAATTTCTTTTGGTATCAGTTCAGTTCCATTGCTCAGTCGCGTCCAACTCTGCAACCCCATGAGTCACAGCACACCAGGCCTCCCTGTCCATCACCAACTCCCGGAGTTCACTCAAACTCATGTCCATTGANTAATGTCAATTTCTTTTGGTATCAGTTCAGTTCCATTGCTCAGTCGCGTCCAACTCTGCAACCCCATGAGTCACAGCACACCAGGCCTCCCTGTCCATCACCAACTCCCGGAGTTCACTCAAACTCATGTCCATTGAGTCGGTGATGCCATACAGCCATTTCATCCTCTGTTGTCCCCTTCTCCTCCTGCCCGCAATCCCTCCCAACATCAGGGTCTTTTCCAATGAGTCAACTCTTCACATGAGGTATGAGTGCTGCCAAAAGTTTGATGATAACCTAATTTCTTTCTTGTCAAGTCACTTATTCTTTTTGTGAACACTCTCAACTGATTTCTTCTTCTTTTTCTCTCAAATCCAATAATTTTACTAGTTTATATCTCGGTATCACTCATTCTAGGTTGGTATATCTAGACTTATGGTGTATTCTTTCAAATATAGGTTCAAATCTTTTTTTGTTTCTTTCTTGAAAGTTTTTTAAATTCTAGCTTTCAGAATTTGTTCTGTTACTTTGCTTTATTTTTCTTTATAATGTATTCACATTATCCATATTGTAGATTTTTTTATTATGTTAAATCTTTAAAATTATCTTGAATAATTTTCATTTCTTTATTTATTGATTTAAAATTGTTTTCTTCCTTTTCATCTTCTATTTGTATTAAGACATTTTTTGATATGGACTTTTATTTTTGCATTCCTTCTAGTTTAGTTTTGATTGTGATATCAGTTTTTCTGTTATTCTAATTCTTTCCTAAACAAAAACTCCAATGTTTTTCTATTTTTTATTTCTGTTGTTTTTTCACATCTTATGTTATTTTCTAAATGTATTTTAGTTATTTTTGAACTCATGGGTGATTTGTGTCATTGGCATGTCTTTCTAGCTTATTTCCATTGTTTGTAGAGATTTTATTTTACTCTTATTCTCTCTTTTTTCTTATAATAGCATTGTATGAACTGAAAACTTCCAGACGTACAAGTTATGTTTAGAAAAGGCAGAGGAACCACCGATCAAATTGCCAACATTTGTTAGGTCATGGAGAAAGCAAGAAAATTTCAGAAAAACATCTACTTCTGCCTCATTGACTATGCTAAAGCCTTTTACTATGTGGATCACAACAAACTGTGGAAAATTATTAAAGAGATGGGAATACCAAGCCACTTTACCTGTCTCCTGAGAAACCTGTATACAGGTCAAGAAGCAACAATTAGAATCTTAAACATGAAACAACTGACTGATTCATAATTGGGAAAGTTGTATGACAAAGCTGTATAACGTCACCTTGTTTATTTAACTTATATGTAGAATACATCATGCTAAATGTTGGGTTGGGGGAATCATAAGCTTGAATCAAGACTGCTGGGAGAAATATCAACAACCTTTGATATGCAGAAGATACCACTGTAATTGCAGAAAGTGAAGAGGAACTAAAGAGCCTCTTCATAAGGGTGAAAGAGGAGAGTGAAAAAGCTGGCTTAAAACTCAACATTCAAAAAACTAAGATCATGACATCCAATCCCTCACTTTATAGCAAATAGAAGGAGAAAAATTGTAAGCAGTGATAGATTTTACTTCTTTAGGTTCCAAAGTCAGTGCTGAAGAATTGATTCTTTTGAATTGTGCTGGAGAAGACTCCTGAGAGTCTGTTGGACTGCAAGGAGATCAAACCAGTCAATCCTGAAGGAAATCAATGCTGAATAGTCACTGGAATGACTGATGCTGTAACTGAAGCTCAAATACACTGGCCATCTGATGTGAAGAATTGACTCATTGGAAAAGACCTTGATGCTGGGAAAGACTGAAAGCAAACGGAGAATAAGGGAGCAGAGAATGAGACCGGTTGGACAGCATTACCGACTGAATAGATGTGAATTTGGGCAAACTCCAGGAGACAGTGAAGGTCAGAGAAGCCTGGCCTGCTGCAGTCCATGAGGTCACAAAGAGTTGGATATGACATAGCAAATGAGCCACAAAAATAAGTCCAAGGAGAACTCTGTGGAGCCTTTCTGGGACAGACAACTCCAGCCCCTTCTTGTGCCGTGCCTCATGTTTGTAGAAAAACTTTAGCCTCCTAAGCCTTCCCTGAGTTCCAAAGAACAGATTTAATAGAGGAAGTGAGGAAATGCAGAAACAAAGGAAAACAGTCAAGCAAGACAAAATAATAGTTTGGCCATTAAACCGAGTGTCTTTAGTTCTTTTTTTCTGGGGCCAAAGATGATATTCTAAGCCATGTCCTTAAGGTACTTTGCAGATACTGAAAACCCCGTCTGATGGAGGAAGTTAACTGCATGCTACCACAAGCACATAGGCTCCAGACCAATTTGAACCATGAGACTAATGATGTTCATTCCTGATTACCTCACCACCAACCAATCAGAAAAATGTCTATGAAGTGATCATGCACTCTGCAACTCTCTCACTTACCCTGTCTTTAAAAATCTTTCCCTGAAAGTCATTGATGAGTTCAGGTCTTTCGAGCATTAGCAGTCCATATTCCTTGTTTGGCCTTGCAATAAATATTTTACTTTACTTCACCACAACCTGGTATCAATCAATTGGCTATATTGTGAACAAGTGAGAGGACCCTATTTGGTTCAGTAACAATTTGATCTTGATTTTTTTTTCTGCTGTTCACTTCCCTGTGAAATTTGTTTTCCTACACATTAGGAGCCATGGTTCAGGATAGCATTCTAATTTCATGGAGCTATCTCTTCTCTTGCTGCTAAAAAGTGGTTGCTCACTCTCTGACATTTACTGGTCTATCCCTGTTTTTTCAGAGCACAGTCACTATTGGATTGGGCAAAATCCCTTCTAATTTCATCTGCTGTTCTCAAATTGGCTTGCTAAATTTTCCAATAAATATCTATTGACAATTTTGTTGTTCTCTTGTTTTCAGGTTGTCAGATATCTTCTTGTTTTGCTTTGCTTCCCCCACACAGACTCCAATAGCGTGCTGGTGTTGTGACCCTCTATTCTGTCCTCACCCCACTGGTACTTTGGATTTATATGGATATGTACAGGCATGTGTGCTAAGCTGCTTCAGTGCTGTCCAATTCTGTGCAATGCTATGGACCATAGACCACCAGGCTACTCTGTCCACGGGATTCTCCAGGCAAGAATACTGGAGTGGATTGTCATGCCCTTCTCCAGGGGATCTTCCCAACCCAGGAATCGAACCCTCATCTCTTAGTTTCCCAAAATGTGGCAGGCTAGTTCTTTACCACTGCACATAGAGACAGCCCTCGTAGAGACAGCTTGTCACTTAATATTGTTATAAAAACTGTCGATGAGATTTTGCTATCTAGTTTCTCTGGTTGTTTCTAGGACTGAATACAATAAAAACTCTACCACCAAGACGAACTTTCTAGAATCCTCAACTAAGGCTTTTACATCCAAAAAAGGGGGAGGATTGTAAAAGTATTAATTAAAAATACAGATGAATTATTTAATCTGCTCTAAGTGCAGAAGGTCTTTCTAAACATAGTATTAACTAAACATTATGGAAACCAAAGTGAAAAACATATGTATTTGACTACATTTAAAAAAATCTGTGTACAAAACCCAGCATAAGCAAAATAAAAGGCAAAACACCTTCCTGACCCAAGGATCGAATCCAACATTGCAGGCAGATTCTTCACCATCTGAGTCACTAAGGAAGCCCTACAAATGATGATGTAGTGCTAAGTTTATTGACACGGAAAGCAGTCAGTGATTTATCGAGTGACAAGCCAAAAGCTTTAAAACAACCATCATAATGTGGTAAGTAGGATGACTTCCTCAAACCTCAATGTGTAAACATTTCTTCCATCATAATCAATCACCATTTGTGGAAAGGTTAAACACAATTTTCCATGTCTACTACAGGCTGTTAAAAATGTGTTCAGAAGGATAGTCAGTTCCTGTTTACAGGAGAAAATTTGGAGAGGGCCAGGCCATGTTTGGGCTTTCCAGGTGGTCCTAGTGATAAAGAACCCACCTGCCAATGCAGAAGACATAAGAGATGTGGGTTCCATTCCTGTGTTGAAGAGCCCCTGGAGGAGGGCATGGCAACCCACTCCAGAACCTTGCCTGGGGAATCCCATGGACAGAGGAGCCTGGGGGGCTACAGTCCACGGGGTCACAAAGAGTCGGACACAACTGAAGCAACTTAGCATGCACATACTCAGGCCTCTTATACTCACTCTTAGGCATCTGTGATGGGCATAACAATGATCTCCCCCCAAATCCACATTCTAATCCCCAGAACGTGTGAATATATTATGCAACATAATAAAGGAGAATTAAGGTTGCACATGGAGTATATAGAATAAGTTTGCTAATCAAGGGACCTTGCAGTAGAGAGATTATCCTAGATTATCTAGGTGTGCAAATACAATCACAAGATCCCTTAAATGTGGAAGATGGAAGCAGAAGGGTAGCTCAGAGTGAAGTGACATGGAAAGGACTTAGCTCAACAATGATCCTGGAGAAGGAAATGGCAATCCACTCCAGTAATCTTGCCTGGGAAATCCCATGGACAGAGGAGCCTGGCGGGCAGAGTCAGACACAACTGAGGGAGGGGCAAGCACTCACTAGAGGCCCCAGAGCTTTTGATGGCAGAGCGAGCACTGTGGCTGAGGACTTCCGGCTCCCAGGCCTCTGTCTCACCAGATAGGAGCGCGGAAAACTAGAGTCTAAAATACGCCAGAGGGCTTTCCTGGCGGCTCAGTGGTAAAGGATCGCCCCCCTGCCAAAGCAGGGGACGCGAGTTCCACCCCTGGTCTGGGAAGACCGCACGTGGCAGAGCAGCTGAGCCCATGCGTCACAGCCACTGGGCCGGGGCTCTGGAGCCCAGGAGCCACAGTACTGAGGTCTGTGAGCACCAGATCCCGTGCTCCGCCACAAGAGGAGCCAGCGCAGTGAGAAGCCCACGCCCCCGGCACTGGAGAGCAGCCCCTGCTCGCCACAGCTAGAGAAAAGCCCACACAGCATGAAGACCCTGCACAACCATAAATAAAATCACTGAAAAGAAAAAAAAGATCTTGTGAAGATAGAGGAAGGGGCCATAAGCAAAGGAATGCAGACAGCTTCTAGAAGCTGGAAAATCAAGGAAACATACTGCCCCTAGAGTCTCCAAAAGGAACACAATCCTGCCAACATTTTGACTTTAACCTAGCAAGACCTGTGCCAGACTTCTGATTTTCAGAACAGTAAGACCAAAAAATTTTATTGTGTTAAGCCAATAGAGTGTGGATCACAATAAACTGTGGACAGTTCTGAAAGAGATGGGAATACCAGACCACCTGACCTGCCTCTTGAGAAACCTATATGCAGGTCAGGAAGCAACAGTTAGAACTGGACATGGAACAACAGACTGGTTCCAAATAGGAAAAGGAGTACGTCAAGGCTGTATATTGTCACCCTGCCTATTTAACTTCTATGCAGAGTACATCATGAGAAACACTGGATTGGAAGAAACACAAGCTGGAATCAAGATTGCTGGGAGAAATATCAATAACCTCAGACATGCAGATGACACCACCCTTATGGCAGAAAGTCAAGAGGAACTAAAAAGCTTCTTGATGACAGTGAAAGAGGAGAGTGAAAAAGTTGGCTTAAAGCTCAACATTCAGAAAACGAAGATCATGGCATCTGGTCCCATCTCTTCATGGGAAATAGATGGGGGAACAGTGGAAACAGTGTCAGACTTTATTTTTTTGGGCTCCAAAATCACTGCAGATGGTGATTGCAGCCATGAAATTAAAAGATGCTTACTCCTTGGGAGGAAAGTTATGACCAACCTAGATAGCATATTCAAAAGCAGAGACATTACTTTGCCAACAAAGGTCCATCTAGTCAAGGCTATGGTTTTTCCAGTAGTCATGTATGGATGTGAGAGTTGGACTATGAAGAAAGCTGATCACCGAAGAATTGATGCTTTTGAACTGTGGTGTTAGAGAAGACTCTTGAGGGTCCCTTGAACTGCAAGGAAATCCAACCAGTCCATCCTAAAGGAGATCAGTCCTGGGTGTTCATTGGAAGGACTGATGCTGAAGCTGAAACTCCAATACTTTAGCCACCTGATGTGAAGGATTGACTCACTGGAAAAGACTCTGATGCTTGGAGGGATTGGGGGCAGGAGGAGAAGGGGACAACAGAGGATGAGATGGCTGGATGGCATCACCAACTCGATGGACATGAGTTTGGGTAAACTCTGGGAGTTGGTGATGGACAGGGAGGCCTGGCGTGCTGCCATTCATGGGGTCGCAAAGAGTCGGACACAACTGAGTGACTGAACTGAACTGAAGCCAATAGATTTGCATTTAATTTGTTATAGCAGCAATAGAAAATTGCTGTTTTCCAGATTTACCATCATTTGAATTTTCAAACCTAGTCTCAGTTCAGAAACAACACCCCTTTGCATTATTAGACTCAAGACTAATAAAAAGATCCCACCCCATTTCTCACCATCAACAGGGGTTGACAAAGATAATCTCATCAGTCCTGTTGATCTCCATCACCACCCCCATCTATCTACATTGATAAAAAGAGAAAAGAGTCAGGGAATGGATCCCCAGTTGCTTCTTTCCTAAATTCTACATCCAGAGATCTGTCTTACAGTGTGGTATCTGATGTCCCTCAGATTGGTGACTCAGTTTATTTCTTTGTTTTGGCCACACTGTGTTTGTGATCTTAGTTACCTGACGAGGAATTGAACCTGGACATGGACCACGGCAGTGAAAGCACTGAGTCCTAACCATGGACCACCAGGGAACTCCCGGTGACTCAGTTTAAACTGAAGCAGAAATAATCCTATTTTAATATCCTGCTACATAATCAAATGCATAGTAATTGCTAAATAAATACATGCAGCCCTTGAGACCAGCCTACATATTAAATTTGATGTTAGAACAAAATTTCTTGTACAAAGTCCTTGCTGGGTGGACATTTTTCACAAGTTCATCTTGTCAAGTCCCCATGAAGCTTCTGCTCTTAGCTAGCTTGGAAATTGATCTCTTCCTAGCAAGCTTTCCTATCCTGCATGCATACATCAAAGTACAATGTGTTCCCTTTAATAATCTGTTGTAAGATATTTTGTGCAGACAGTGGTTGCCAAAGGCTTTGCTGAGATTATCTCTGGTTTGCAAAACTTGCCCCACATCCAAACTGACAAAGTGATGAAGACAAAACTCTCAGCTCCTGCCAGGTTTCTATGGGGGATGCTTACAATTTATTGGCATAAAGGTAGAAATTAGAGTTGTCAATGGTATGCATTGTTAATAATAATGCAATAATAAATTTTTGTTAACCATGTTATTAGTATCAATATCATCAGCCTGATACTTAAGTGTACGTCCATTAATAGAAATAGTGTTGTCTATATCCATCCTAATGTGATCAACTAAATGAGTTCTATCCTCTGGGACTAATTATTCTTTTGAGCTGAGAAATGAAGGTGATTGTTAATTTGGTACCAAGAGATTCATCACTTTCAGGACTCCTTCAGGGATTGTTTCTGCTCCATCTGAAAGTTTGATCTCTTTGAATTAAAATGATACAGACTCAGGTTTTGAACAAACAGTACAACTGAAAAGTATCTTCCCAGGTGTTGGGATGGGAAATAGGGGTTGGAGGATCTGGTTTTCATGTGTGGCTCAGGTCCCACACCACATGTGGCCTGGCCTTCTGGGGACAGGGAATGTTGGTGGGGCCTAGGGACTTAGCATAATAAGTCCTCCCTAACCAGTGCCACATGGGTCCTCCCTGGAGTGTTTACTAGGAAACTTTAAAAAAAATAGATGCTTACTTTTCTGTAATAATGCAAACAGTCAACAGGGAACTTGCAGTGGAAGAATCATGCTTTCTCAAAGAGCAGGCTAATCAGAAAAACTCAACAGGGTAAAACCCTGTGGTTTGCTGGCAGCCAACTCACTCAACGTGGATCGTATATACATATATATATATATATATATATATACACACATATACATATATGCATATATATGTTTATATGTATGCATACATACATATATGTGTATGTCTATATACACACATAGACACCTCTGCTATTTATTTAGAAAAAGTTTTAAACTTACAGAGAAGTTACAAAAATAGTAAAAAGAGAATCCCTTTCAGTCAGGTTCTCCAATGCTAACCATAGTAGTTATCAAAAGCAGGGAGTTAACTAAACTACAGGCTTTACTTACATTTCACGAGCTTTTTCACTAATGTCCAAACAGTATTTCATATTGCATTTTTTGGCGTTGTTTCCAATCAAGGATACTGTGATTTTTAAAAAAATTTTTGTATAGCCAATTAACAACATTGTAATTTGTCTGGTGAACTGCAAATGGACTCAGCCATATATATACGTGTATCCATTCTCCCCCAAGCCGTTCTCCCATCCAGGCTGTCACATAACACTGAGCAGACGTCTATGTGCTATACAGTAAGTCCTTGTTTGTTATCCATTTTGAATACAGCAGTGTGCATGTCCATCACAAACTCCTTGGCTATCCCTTCCTCCTGACAACCATAAGTTTATTCTCTAAGTCTGTTAAATGAGGATTTTCATTCTGGTCTAGTGTCACAGAAAGGACACTGTCTTGTTACTGATGATGTTAAACTTGATTAGCAAAGACAGGTTTTGAGTGAAGAGGTGGTGGGAGGAACATGTGTTACAAAAAGCGGAATGTTCCAGCCTGGGCATGTCCAGCCATTGCTTTGGGAAGTAAGTCTGTCCACTCACTGCCCACAGGGGAACTTAAACCTAAAGTGAATGTCTATCCCTCAGGCTTGGGCTGTGCAAAACCACCATCCCTTCTTCAGGTATTAAAAAATCGGGCTCGTCTGATGGAAGGCACTGACTTTGGCTTTGTCAGTTCTATCCTCTAGGTTAATATTTCTCAGACACTGTTTCTCATGTTTGACCATGATCTATAATAATAGCAACAGTAATAAGAATGATGAAAACAAAATAAATAGTACTTACTGAGCCAGGCATGGTACTAGATGCTTTACATTTAATTTTTTTATTCAGTCCATATGATAACCTTGAGGTAGTTACTTTTATTTTTTAAAGAAATTGAGACTCAATGAGATCAAGAAAATTACCCAGAGTCACAAAATCCCTAAGATGTAGGGCCGGCACTCAAGGCCAGGCCTCTGGTCCCTTGACTCTTATCCTTCACCACTTAACCATGCTGCTTCCAACCAGCCAAAGGGCCATAGGAGTAATATATGTCAAGAAAGGACCCAGCCCACTCATGTACACAGACCTCCTCACACACTCTCCTATACTTACACAGACACACGCACAGATACTCATACTTACAGTTAACATAACTGAAATAGAAGGTATACAGAATCTGCCTCTACCAGGTGTGATGCCTGAATTTCATCTTGTCTTCCATTTCATTTTTCAAAATGTTGGACATTAATGGTTCTCTGAAGGATGGAGAATCCCTGCCTGCAACCCACTAGCCGGAGAGATGCTCATACTGTACTTTCTTCTAGATATTTACCCTGGGGCCAGATATCAGTGGGACCCAGAGGGTAAGGACTGTGGATTGGCTGTGTCACAGATATTTCTGGAAAAATCTGTAATTATGAGAGTGGAATACTGGTTAAACTTTTTGAGTTTCCTCATGTAAATTTTGAAGATTTTGATTCAGTAACTTAACATTTGCTGGGGTCCAGCCCTGGTGGGTCCAGGGTAATTCGAAGGGGAAATGGAATTGGCATCCTAGGAAAAAACTTATTTAATTACAGATACATAGAGAGATTAGAAACGGATAGTGTAGTGGAAAATATTAATGGAGAAAAAGAGGCTGAATAACTTGGTTTACGAGGGATACCAATAAAGCTTTGAGACAAGAAGCTTGCACCACCTACGTAGGCCACCAGCGCCCACTTGAATACTGGAGGGTGCCCCGCCTTGGACTCCCTCTCGCGTGGAACTTAAATGCCAGGGCAAAATTAGCAGGCTTGGCGAGCACCCACGCTCCAGATGGGAATTCAGCCAGAAAAACAGGGAACAAGAAAGAATGACACGGGGGAATCAGTCTTTCCAGAAACTGATCCATTTTCTTTATTTTCAGGTTTGCTTATATATCTTTTGTTACACATAGAGACAAAAGGAAATTTCAAAGTCACGTGGGGGTCAGCAGTCCTGACCTTTATCAAAATCAGGTGCTTCACATAAATGTATAAAAAATGGTCTTAAGGGTTTTATATCATCTTCTGGCCATGAGGCCAGCTGACATTTTATGACCCTTTCTTTCTGATAATGGTCAATTAACCAGAAAACTTATTTTTTCCAAGGGTGTTTTTTCTTAAATCAGGCGCCACCCTCCAAAGGTACCAGATAAAGCTGCATTTCTATAGGGTGAGGGTGTTCAGTTCAGTTCAGTTCAGTCGCTAAGTCATGTCCGACTCTTTGCGACCCCATGAATCGCAGCATGCNATCCTCTGTCCATGGGATTCTCCAGACAAGAATACTGGAGTGGGTTGCCATGCCCTCCTCTAGGGGATCTTCCCAATCCAGGGATTGAACCTGTTTTCTCTTACATCTCTTGCTTTTGCAGAAAAGTTTCTTACCACTAGTGTCATCTGGGAAGCCCCCAAAAGGGTTTTAGTTCAGTTCAGTTCAGTTCAGTTGCTCAGTCGTGTCTGACTCTTTGTGAACCCATGAATCACAGCACGCCAGGCCTCCCTGTCCATCACCAACTCCCAGAGTTCACTCAGACTCACATCCATCAAGTCAGTGATGGCATCCAGCCATCTCATCCTCTGTCGTCCCCTTCTCCTCCTGCCCCCAATCCCTCCCAGCATCAGAATCTTTTCTAATGAGTCAGCTCTTCGCATGAGGTGTCCAAAGTACTGGAGTTTCAGCTTTAGCATCATTCCTTCCAAAGAAATCCCAGGGTTGATCTCCTTCAGAATGGACTGGTTGGATCTCCTTGCAGTCCAAGGGACTCTCAGGAGTCTTCTCCAACACCACAGTTCAAAAGCATCAGTTCTTCTGCACTCAGCCTTCTTCACAGTCCAACTCTCACATCCATACATGACTACGGGAAAAATCATAGCCTTGACTAGACGGACCTTAGTTGGCAAAGTAATGTCTCTGCTTTTGAATATGCTATTTAGGTTGGTCATAACTTTTCTACCAAGGAGTAAGCAAAACGGTTTGCCTATACCTAATTCAGGGAATATTTATAAAGTCATATTAAGTCAGAAACTGTAAGGTGTTGGAAACACAAAGATCTCTTTGGACAGAAGGTAGGCAGATAAAGAATGATTCAGGAAACATTGATGGATATACAAAGGACTGATACAGGTAAAAGTATCAGCTAGGCTGCTTCTGACTGGAAATAATAGAAAAGTAGCTTGGAACAGGCATAAGAAATCAAAGAGCTCTACTAGTCCACTGAAAAGTCTAGAAATAGAACTAATCCAGAGGCTGCCTCATGTTAGCAAGGCCTCGGTTCCTTTCCCATTTTCAGAGCTGCTTTCTGCTCATCCTGAGGTGGTTCCACCCCTGTCCCCAAATGACCAGATTCCAGGGCTTCAGGCTTTTGACCACATCAAGCAGAAAAGAAAGAGTGATTTTGTCACACCCATTCCTGTCAATGTCCTGAGAACAATGCTTACTGAACCCCATATGAAGCAATCTTTGTGGCCAGGGTATGAAATGCATTATCTTAATTAACCTCTAGGTTGCATGTCAACACAAGGTACGAAAATAGTTCCGTAGTTCAATTTATCAATAAACGTGTGTGGAAATGTTGGGTACAAAAGATGAAGGGACATCTGACTCTGCCAAAGGAAAGGATGGTGTGGGTTGGAAAGAAGAGCTTGGGGAGTGTTTCACAGTAAAGGAGATGCCAGTTGGGGCCACAATATAAAGAAGCTTGAATGCCATGCTAAGAATCTGGGCCTTCAACCTGTGATGAAAGACGTTGTTACAGCAAATTCATAGCATAAGCTATGTGGACTTATTAGTATCAAGACATAATTTTCAAAAAGTTAAAACATGATTCTCATATGAATCTAGGATGTATACATGTCAAAGATTTTGTTCAGTTCATTAATAAGGGATCTGATAAGAGTGTGAAGATGGATGCAGCATCTCAAGGACAAGGGTGTGTATCACACATCAGGAAAGTCATTTTAAAAAAGCGGGGGGGGGGAGGGAAGTTAGAAGAACATTACTAACATAAACCATTCAGGTATGACCTAAATCAAATTCGTTATGACTATACAGTGGAAGTGAGAAATAGATTTAAGGGACTAGATCTGATAGACAGAGTGCCTGATGAACTATGGATGAAGGTTTGTGACATTGTACAGGAGACAGGAAGCAAGACCGTCCCCAAGAAAAAGAAATGCAAAAAAGCAAAATGGCTGTCCGAGGAGGCCTTACAAATAGCTGTGAAAAGAAGAGAAGCAAAAAGCAAAGGAGAAAAGGAAAGATATAAGCATCTGAATGCAGAGTTCTAAAGAATAGAAAGGAGAGATAAGAAAGCTTTCCTCAGCGATCAATCCAAAGAAATAGAGGAAAACAATAGAATGGGAAAGAGTAGAGATCTCCAAATCCTTAAAGATGATGCTGTGAAAGTGCTGCACTCAATATGCCAGCAAATTTGGAAAACTCAGCAGTGGCCACAGGACTGGAAAAGGTCAGTTTTCATTCCAATCCCAAAGAAAGGCAATGCCAAGGAATGCTCAAACTACCACACAACTGCACTCATTTCACACGCTAGCAAAGTAACGCTCAAAATTCTCCAAGCCAGGCTTGAGCAATACATGAACTGTGAACTTCCAGATGTTCAAGCTGGTTTTAGAAAAGGCAGAGGAACCAGAGATCAAATTGCCAGCATCTGCTGGATCATTGAAAAAGCAAGAGAATTCCAGAAAAACATCTATTTCTGCTTTATTGACTATGCCAAAGCCTTTGACTCTGTTGATCACAATAAACTGTGGAAAATTCTGAGAGATGGGAATAGCAGACCACCTGACCTGCCTCTTTAGAAACCTGTATGCAGGTTAGGAAGCAACAGTTAGAACTGGACATGGAACAACAGACTGGTTCCAAATAGGAAAAGGAGTATGTCAAGGCTGTATATTGTTACCCTGCTTATTTAACTTCTATGCAGAGTACATCATGAGAAACGCTGGACTAGAGGAAGCACAAACTGGAATCAAGATCGCCAGGGAAAATATCAATAACCTCAGATATGCAGATGCTACCACACTTATGGCAGAAAGTGAAGAAGAACTAAAGAGCCTCTTGATGAAAGTGAGAGAAGAGAGTGAAAAAATTTGGCTTAAAGCTCAACATTCAGAAAACGAAGATCATGGCATCCGGTCCCATCACTTCATGGGAAATAGACAGGGAAACAGTGTAAACAGTGTCAGACTTTATTTTTCTNTGAAAGAGGAGAGTGAAAAAATTTGGCTTAAAGCTCAACATTCGGAAAACGAAGATCATGGCATCCGGTCCCATCACTTCATGGGAAATAGACAGGGAAACAGTGTAAACAGTGTCAGACTTTATTTTTCTGGGCTCCAAAATCACTGCAGATGGTGACTGCAGCCATGAAATTTAAAGATGCTTACTCCTTGGAAGGAAAGTTATGACCAACCTAGATAGCATATTGAAAAGCAGAGACATTACTTTGTCAACAAAGGTCCGTCTAGTCAAGGCAATGGTTTTTCCAGTGGTCATGTATGGATGTGAAAGTTGGACTGTGAAGAAAGCTGAGTGCCGAAGAACTGATGCTTTTGAACTGTGGTGTTGGAGAAGACTCTTGAGAGTCCCTTGGACTGCATGGAGATCCAACCAGTCCATTCTGAAGGAGATCAGTCCAGGTGAAACTCTAGTACTTCGGCCACCTCATGCGAAGAATTGACTCATTGGAAAAGACCCTGATGCTGGGAAAGATTGAGGGCAGGAGGAGAAAGGAATGACAGAGGATGAGTTCATTGAATGGCATCACCGACTTGATGGACATGGGTTTGGGTGGACTCTGGGAGTTGGTGATGGACAGGGAGGTCTGGTGTGCTGTGGTTCACGGGGTCGCAAAGAGTCAGACACAACTGAGCGACCGAACTGAACTGACTGACTGACTAACTTGAAAGTAAAACTGGTTAATATGCTTCAGAGAAGTGAAATCATAACCTTTGGAGATATTTTTTCTATGGAAAGAAATTACCTGCACTTCTGTTGGACAAGATACAGGTCTGCAAGTTAATAATCAATTGCATAAAGTCTGAGTCTTTAGTAGTAGCTATAGAAGTACAATAACGTAATAGTACAACTTCCTAGACACAGAGAATGAAATAATCCTTAGATGGGCCTGCTAAACCACGCTCTGACTGTATGTGTTAGTCACTCAGTCTCCCCAACCCAGGGATCGAACCCAGGTTTCCCGCATTGCAGGCAGACGCTTTAACCTCTGAGCCATCAGGGAAGCCTGGTGCAATCATAAGGGTCCTGATAAGAAAGATAGGAGCATCAGAAACAGAGAGAGATTAGAAGATACTACAATGTTGACTTTGGAAACAGAAGGGTCCACAAGTCAAAGAATTGCCAGCCTCTAGTAGCTGTAATAGGCCAGGAAAGAGATTTTCCTTTAGAGGCTTCAGGGGGAATGCATGCCTGCTGACACTTTGATTTCAGCCCAGTGAGACCCAGTGGGATTTCTGGCACATAGAACTGTAGGATAATAAATTTATGTTGGTTTAAGCCACTAAATATGTGGTAGCTTGTTATAGGAGCAATAGGAAACATACAAAACTTACACTAAAAATTGTTGTTTATCTGACATTCAAATTTATTTTAAGTATGCTGTATTTTATTTGGCAATCTTACTTAAAAGCATGAGGCAGTGGGATGTGGTAGAGAACATGCTTGCATGGAAGACAGATGCCTGTTTTATTTTTAGGCCTGACTCCTCAGATGGAAAATGAGGAACTTGGCCTGGATGATCACTGTGGTCCCCTAGTGGTCCCTGATTCCATTATAGAAACATTACTTGCCAAAACAAAATAAAACAAACAGATGAATTTCTAAATGTTCTTAGTTCAGGACAGTTGTCTTTGCTGACTATGTTTGTGTTCTATCTTCTCAGTTGCTTAGTCACTAAGTCATGTCTGACTCTTTGCAATCCCATGAACTGCAGCATGCCAGGCTTCTCTGTCCATTACTATCTCCCTGAGTTGGCTCAAACTTATGTCCATTGAGTTAGTGATGCCATCCAACCATCTCATCCTCTGTTGTCCCCCTTCTCCTCTTGCCCTTGGTTTTTCCCAGCATCAGGGTCTTTTCCAATGAGTCAGCTCTTCGCATCAGGTGGCCAAATTATTGGAGCTTCAACTTCAGCATCAGTCCTACCAATGAATATTCAGTGTTGATTTCCTTTAGGATTGACTAGTTTGATCTCCTTGCTGTCCAAGGGACTCTCAAGAGTCACATTCTCAATAGTTCTCCTTCAGGTACACACCTAGCTATGGATGACCCTTGCTTCCATTTGTGTTTGTTGATGACAAGGCATGGCCTTGCCTGTGTCCTGAGTTCTCATGTTTCTTTCCCTCCTTGCTGTGGGTCTCTTCATACCTTCTCCGAACTCAGACTTTGTGATGGGCAATACTAGTTGGCTATTGTATCAGTATTCTACAGCTTCTGTAGCAAATTATACTTGGTTGCTTAAAACAACACAAATTTATCTTACAATTCTGAAGGCCAAGATTTCAAAGTAAATCTCCCTGGGTTAAAATCAAAGTTACAGTCACACAAAGTGGCACAAAATGCAGTCATAGGGCTGCTTTCCTTCTGGAGACTCTAGAGAATCCATTTCCTTGCCTTTTCAGACTTCTAGATATACTCGCTTTCCTTGGCTCATGGCCCCACATCACTTAGACTCCTACTGCCATCATCACATCTCCTTGCCCTCTTCTTTTAAGGACCCCTGTGGTTGCCTTGTGTCCACCCAGAGAATCCAGGATAATATCCCCATCTGAAGAGCCTTAAATGAATCAAATATGCAAAACGTATTTTTTCCCATGTAAAGTAACTTAATCACAGGTTCAGTGATTAGGACGGGGACATGTTTGGGGAGATGGTTAGATAGCATCACTGATTCAATTGACACGAACTTGAGCAAACTCCGGGAAATAGTGAAGGACAGGGAAAGCTGATGTGCTGCAGTCCATGGGGTTGCAGAGTCAGACACAGCTTAGCAGTTGAGCAACAGCAACAGCAAATCTTTGGGAAGCCATTATTCTACCTACCACACCTACTCAATATCTATGCTTCCCTCCTTTCATTTTAACATTTTCTTCAGGGTGACAGTAAGATTGGCTGAAAATTTTTATTTATAAATTTCCTTGGAAGCTACATGTGGTCATGTGACATGTCTGCTGAGAGGTTGGTAGAACTCTACTGGCCCGTAAGAAGTAGAATTCTGGCTTCAAGAAAGCTGTTGTTTTCCTGGTTAAAAGGAGCAGATTCACCTGTTGCATACCATTTGCCCTCTTCCATTAACCCTGCTGCTGCTGCTGCTGCTAAGACGCTTCAGTTGTGTCTGGCTCCGTGCAAACCCATAGACGGCAGCCCACCAGGCTCCTCTGTCCCTGGGATTCTCCAGGCAAGAACACTGGAGTGGATTGCCATTTCCTGCTCCAATGCATGAAAGTGAAAAGTGAAAGTGAAGTCGCTCAGTCGTGTTTGACTCTTTGCGACCCCATGGACTGCAGCCCACCAGGCTCCTCAATCCATGGGATTTTCCAGGCAAGAGTACTGGAGTGGGTTGTCATTGCCTTCTCCTCCATTAACCCTACATCATGCGCAAAAAATGAATGTGATAACCAGAAGGGCAGCCACTCTATGGCCAGCATGAGAATGAAAATCACACATGAAAGACAGCAAAGCAAAACCAGTTAAAGAATGTGAAATCGCTGATGGCATTGTGGGAATGTCTCATGAGCCCAAGGCTGCCAATCCCTAGGCTTGTTAGCTAAGACAAAGAAATCCCTAATTGCTGGCACAAGGGTAATCAGTTCATACAACTCATTCACAACTGATGTGACTGAGGCACAGGTTCTGTCTAAATTCTCTCTGCTCGAGGTGTGCTCCCTGAACCAGCAGCAAGGATTTCACTTGACAGTGTGTTACAGTGCAGAATCTATGGCCTTTCTCAAAATCAGCTAAATCAGAATCTGCATTTTAACAAGAAAAGTATGCCCTTTCATTAGCTGGGGTTGATCTAGATGCACCTCAGAGCTGGAGGCGCACTGCTCTGGAGCTCACAGAGGTCAAGGAGGGACATTGTCCTGGGCTTTTCTCTTCTGGGCTGAAAGATATGGTCTGTCTAGAAACAATACTACCCTTGGGATATACTGGGATAAACTTCACACGTTGAGAGGTGCTACAAAATTGTATATTTATGATCCTTTAGTTTGTTTCTCACTGCTTAGGGCCTCTCCACCGTGGTTACCCTGGTTTAAAGCGGATGTATTGTTCCTGTTTAAAGCGGATGTATTTCATTGCTAGTCAGCCTAAGGGCCCACATCTATTTTATTCAATCAAGGAGTTGAAAACTGGATGAAATCAGGAAAAGGAGAATGATTGTGAGTGAAAGTCAGTCAGTCATGTCCGACTCTTTGCGATCCCATGGAATAGTCCATGGAATGTTCCAGGCCAGAATACTGGAATGAGTAGGCATTCCCTTCTTCGGGGAATCTTCCTGACCCAGGGATCCAGCTCAGGTCTTCGGCATTGCAGGCAGATTCTTTACCAGGTGAGCTACCAGGGAAGCCCAAGTGAGGGCCTGCCCTCCTCTTCTAAAGCCTCTTGGTGATTTGTAAAGACACTTGAAATGTCTTTGATGTGATCCACAACCCAGATAAAGAAAGTGCAGTAAATATGTAAATTCACAGAGAGGGAAAGCCAAAGAACCTTTTAACATACTGCACTTATGTCTATGAAAACTGTTAATTTATATAATTTAATATAAACTATAAATTATAGGCTAATTTCTTTGCAATGATTTCTATTAGAGTGTTACCAAAAGACATGGAGGATAAAACACCACCACCAAGTTTCCTGGAGAATGGAGGGAAAACATCACAGGAGCAGATCTTCTATTTTTTTTAATTTTATTTACTTATTTTTGACTGTGCTGGGTCTTCATCGCTGTGAGAGCTTTTTTCGAGTTGGAGCAAGCAGGGCCTACTCTCTAGCTGTGGTGCACAAGCTTCTCCCTGCAGTGGCCTCCCTTGTTGTGGAGCACGGACTCTGGGGCTGGTGGGCTCAATAGTTGCGGCCCCCGGTCGAGTACAGGCTCAATAATTGTGGCCCCCGGGTTGAGTCAGGCTCAATAGTTGGGGTGCACTGAGTCAGTTCCTCTGCGGCATTTGGGATCTTCTCGGATCAGGAATGGAACCTGTGTCTTCTTGCACTTGCAGGCACATTCTTTACTAATGAGCCACCAGGGAAGCTTGGAGCAGATTTTATGACTGAATTTGCCCTCTTGAAGACTGTTTTTGTTTTTTTTTTAATTTTAAAATTAATTTTTGAATAGGTAAATCCAAAAGGCACAAAAGAGTACACAGTAAAAAAAAATCTCTCCCTCATTAACCCCTCCTTCCATCTGCCGCATTTCTCTACCTCAAGGCAACCACTATGGCCAGTTTCTTGGGAATCCTACCACATGGGAACTTTGCATGTTGGAAGATGCCTAAAAATGAGGTGGAAAATCGAGTGTAGGGTCGATTGCTCTGAATTGCGCTTGAGGCCCTACATTAAAATTAACCTTTCTCATCATGCAAGTGCTTTCTGTTAAGATCTTATGCTGTCACTTAATTTTTTTATATTAATGATCTCTGTCAGGTAAAGATCAAGAGTCTTGCCACCTACGCATCCCAGAGGATTAAGGGGATGGTGCTCACAAAACTCTCAAGAAAGGCTCAGAGTAAACCTAAGCGGTTGCTACAGCTGTAGCTCCTTTCTATATAATTGGCATTTTATAACTCTTTCCTTACCCCCAAGCCTACCACCACACTTTTTCCCCACTGCAGCACCTTTTAGGGGTGAGAAGATAATAAGAAAGGGTGATTGATATAAGGCAAGACTAAGGAGAATGTTTTGAGGATTTTTGACTTGTTTGCCTACAGCTTCCCAACCCACTGTTCTTCAAGAAACCCGGACTGTTTTTAAAAAGAGAGACACCTAACTGCATAACTTCACAGTTGTGTGACTTTATTTAATAATTCGAATAATTTGAGAATATTTTCCTTTCTTTTAAAAAAGATTGGATCATATTTTACATACTTTCTTCTTTCACTTAGTAATATGGTCACTGTTCTGAACATGTTTAATCATGTATAGCATGAGTATTTGAAAATAAGAATAGCTGCTATTCTATTTATACATTTAAAGATGCATATAAAGAGATTTGGTTCACTTTTATACAGTCAAATAAATATATGTTTTAGGAGGACTTCCATGTGCCAAAACCAAAAAGATACTGCATAGATACCTAAAATATTTTCCCTGCCCAATACAAAACTGATTAGTGTGAAACTGAAAGATTCAGAGAGAGTTCTCTGGGAACTGAGAAATGCAGGTAGTTACTTAAGTAGTAGTGTTTCGAAAAGACTTCTTGACTTTGTCCTAGATCATTTTGAATACTGATTACACGCCAGTGTACTGCTTAACAAATAGGTGGACTTTTTAAAGAGATTAAAAATCCTGTACAAAGATGTTTAGAAATAATATGAAACTGACTTTGGCAAGGGATATAAAAATTATAAGCAACTGAAGCAGATAGAAATTAGTAGACTTTATTTCCTTTTAAATACAAGGCCTTTAATTAAAGCACTGTTGGGCAGAATGCTGTATGGTGATTTAAATCATCTGATTGGCCAATGTACAAAACAATAATTGCCATGTACATTTCAAATTAAAGGGAATAGCCCATAAAGATAGTATTAAGAGTTTATATTTCCTTCTCCTTAATTTTGTACTATAGCTAACCTCCCAGACCCACGACATTTCTAGCAATTAATGATTGGTTGAAGTTAATAGTTCTGACAAAGCCTTAGTTCACTGATCCTCCTCAGATGGTCATTAACCTCTAGAATCTGGTCATTAACCTCCAGAAACCACTAAATAGGATGCAAAAAAGGATTTTACTAGTATCATCTAAAAGGTTGTATATTAATGTAAGATGTCTCTCGTATATGTATTGTGCATAGTAAAGTTTCTAGAATGTTCTTCCAATACAGAAGAATAATTTGACATAAGTATACTATGTATGTAGGGAAAACTATTACTAAGATCTGATATCCTAAAATGTTTTTATTTGTCCAAAGAAAAGGGAGTATAAAATTCCCCTTAAAGTTGGGAGTGTTTGTTTTCGTCCTTAATACTTTGGGTGAAGTTTTGAAAGTCATAATGAGAGTGAATATTGGGTATAGGTAAAAGTCCACTTGAAAATGGTACTGTATGTTTCCCAAAGTCTTAAAAGAACTGAAAACAAACTACTTGAAAACATCACAAACATAGGCTAGTTTATTATTATAACCTCAAACCATATTTTCACAATAATTTGTTATGAGGTGGGAATTTTCACAAGGAAAGATATGAAGTCTCAGTTGATCATTAAATTGCTTACTTTTTAAAAAAATAGTCTTTCCTCTGATTTTATGTCCTGAGTCCATGAAGCTTATTAAATGACACTGCAAAATTTCTTTAGATGGTGGAAGCTTTGGTTAAGTGAAAAAGCCTGTTAAGGTTTTTTTTTTTCCCCCTGTAGTTCCCTAATTAGGGCTTCCTTATTACATCACAAGCATTAATTACCACATTATCCAGTAACAGATCAGACTAACTCTATCTTTCAGATCCTCATTAATCTACCAATAAAGTTACGAGCTCCATTAATATGGTTACATTTAGAATGTTTCCCTGAAGCACAGTATACCCATTACTGGGCTGAATAATGCAAAACGTATAAGTCTCCTTTAGGCTGGAGATGTTTCTGAAAAGTCAGCTCTGACAGAACAGCCTTCCCCACACTCTCTACATAGGATTCCCACAGAATGTTTGCTTTATTTACTCTTTTAGCAGTGAAAGAATTCTCTCAGCAGGATCAAGTTTGCTTCTTACAGAGTCCAAACCATGTGCTGTTGTCCAGAGCTTGGCTGTTTTCCGTTTGGAATGGTTGAAAAAGAATGTGAGATCTTCCTATAGTGTGATCACCTCATCAAGCAGGGAGAGTGCAGCCATTTCCTTGCAATCCTAAACCAACCAGTATTTCCTGAATGCAAGTGTTCCCAGGATGACTGACAGTAAAAAGGGCACAGCAATGAGCTCACCTGTCCATTGCTGACTGTGTCCAGTTCAGATGCAGAGCCTAAAGTGGTACTGCAGGAGCACCAGTCACAGAAAGGAAAGACTCTCCAGCCATCCACGCAGTCTGTGGGTCTCTCATTTATGAGCTGTGGGGGTGTGGGATTTTCCTTCATAACCTAACAGAAGGAACTCTCTGAATCTCTCAACTTAACTTTATTGAACTCACTGCATCGTGCCTGCATTTGGCAGTTACTTTTTGCCTTCTTATTTTCTATAAAATAGTAGATAGATTTCAGCATGCTGTTTCTTACAAAGGATGTCAAAATGAATAAGAAGTTAAGATATTACTATCTACGTATGGTATTTATCGTAAGACATTTAAGAGAGCTTACATAAATACAAGATACTCTCAAGAAATTTTTTAAAATTAGAAAATATTTTCCTGAAAAGAAGATATTGAAGTCAATGAATATTTTCTCCAACATGTCATCTAGATAAGACAAAATTCAGGCAAGATAAAAGAAGGGAAATATTCAATATAAGCAGAGGTCTGTTAAAACAACTTTGTGATAACTTTTTAAGACCATTTCTCAAAGATTAGAAATTATGAATTTGTGAGCAGTCATGTAGTTATCAAATTTTTTAGAAAAATAATCTACTCTTGGTATTTGGGGATTCGTTTCATTCTTGAGATCAAGAAAAAACTTTATTGTTTAGTGAGCGGCAATGAAAGGTAAGGAAAAATGAAATGAGTCTGGAAATAAATGAACAGTTTCTTGGCTTCAGATAAGCATTTCTCAGAGTCTTTCATGATATTATTGTAGAGCACATGGAGAACTAAGGCCTGGGTAATGGTACAGTCTGGTGGATTTATAGCTGATTAAACCAAAGAGGTCAAACAGGCAATGTATCAATGTTACACTGGAAAGAAGGCCTTTAAAGGAAAGCTCTGGGCTCTGTATTTGACCTTGCAACAGAGAAATGTGCTTCTCAGATTTGTAAAGTATGTAAAACTCATGATTCAAAAAGATCTCTAAAGACTGAAGAAATGGACAAAAATCAATGAAATGTAATGTACATGAATAAAAATTAAAACCTACATTTAGGCTCAGAAATCCCACTGTTAACCTGATGTTAAGTTTATATGAGAACACACACACAAACACATTCTAGGTGTTTTAGTTAATTTCAAGGGGAAAATGAGATGAGAATGTGAGCTGGTGAATGAACTAATGAGACCTTAATTTATATTAACTAAAGGGTGGCGTCCAGATCAAGGGAAATAACTATCCCAATAGGCGCGTCCCTGGTCAGTCCACATCTGGAGTTTCAATTCTGTGTGCCACCCTGGGGAGGCCAGGCTAGGCTGAAGGGTAATGGAGAACAGGCAGAGGTCAGCAAGGAGGGAGGTCGAGGGGATGATGGGGGTGATGCGGAGAGAGGCAGGCTAATGAGAATCTAAGTTTTTGAAAGCTCAGAAGTTTCCCATAAGAGGGAATGAAGCTTATTTCCTTGAGAAGGAAGGTAGAACATTAAAGGGGCTGTGAGAAAATTTTAAATAAAGGAAATTCACTGTTACACAGTACTACAATGGCAACACAAGTAAAATAGTAATCTGAAGTATTCATTAAGGGATTGCTTCAACAAGTCAGTGGCATGAAAAAGAAAAGGGAAATGGATGGATTTTGAAAGAGCCTTAAGAGATTTATAAATCAAATGAATTGTGTGGGCCTTCTTGATTCCAACAATTGTCTGGTAGATCAAAGATTTTTTTTAGATAATTAGGGAGATTACTTTTCAATAAAAGCTTTATTGAAATGAGTCACATACCATAAAATTTACCCTTTGAAAGTGTACAAATCAGTGACTTTTCATAGAGTAACAGTATTACACAGCACTAACCTTATTCAGGTCTTCCCTGGTGACTCAGATAGTAAAGTATCTGCCTGTAATGTGGGAGACCCAGGTTCGATCCCTGGGTCGGGAAGATCCCCTGGAGAAGGAAATGGCAACCCATTCCAGTACTCTTGCCTGGAAAATTCCACGGACAGAAGAGCCTTCGTAGGCTGCAGTCCACAGGGTCGTAAAGAGTCAAACACGACTGAGTGACTTCACTTCAACGATTATTTAATACCATCCATTTTTATCACCCCAAAAGATGCACCGTAGTCATTAACCATCACTGCCCATTCCCCCTCATCCTAGCTCATAGCAAACATTAATTTATTTTGTCTCTGTGGATTTGCGTTTTCTGGACATTCATATGAACGGAATGATACAATATGTGGTTTTTTGTGTCTGGCTTCTTTCACTTAGCATAATGCTTTCAAGATTCACCCACCTTGTAGCAGGGCATCAGTACTTCATTTCTTTTTATGGGTGAATAATATTTCTTTCTAAAGATATGCCACATTTATTAATCCATTCATCAGTTGATAGACATTGGATTATTTCCATTTTGGGGTGATTATGTAAAATATTGCTATGAGTGTTCATGTACAAGTTTTGTGTGGACATGCATTTTCAGTTCTTTGGGATATAACAAGTGGAATTGTTGTGAAGCTCCATTTTAACATTTTGAAGAATTAGCAAACACTTTTTCCAAAGTGGCTTTGGAAAAGCCATTTTACTTTCCCACCAGTGATGTCTGAGAGTTCAAATTTCTACACATATTTAATATTATCCTTTTTAAGCTAGTTAGTATGAAGTAGTGGCTTATTGTGGTTTTGATTTGCATTTCTCTGTTGATCAATGATACTGTGAATCTTTTCATGTACCGATTGGACCTTTGTATATCTTCATGAGAAGAATGTCTGTTCAAATATTTTACTGATTTTTATATTAGCTTATTTATCATTTTATTATTGAGTTGTAAGAATTCTTTATTCATTCTAGATATAAGTCTCTCATCAGATATATAATTTGTAAATGCTTTCTCTGATTCTGTGGGTTGTTTTTTCACATTCTTGATGATATCATTTGATGCGCCAAGTTTTACATTTTGATGAAGTCTATTTTCTCTAATTTTTATTTTTTTACTTGTGCTTTTCTTTATGTTTCTATAGTTGGATTTTAACAATAACTTTTCTATGAATTAATTTAATGCAGTTAAATATGTTGTTAAAATGGTGAAATAACCACTGTTATACTTGTGGAAGATATGTTAAATACAGTGCATTTCATTTTATTAAAGTAGTTCGGTACTGCTTCCCAAGATGAAGATGATAAACTTCCCATGATAAACTAATCAGCTCATGTTTTTAAGCTCACGTTATACCAGCAGTTTAACTATCACAATGATTTAGTCAAGTCTGGAAGAAAGTAGATCTTGGTGGAAATCATTGCTAAAACATTATTGTTGTTCAGTAGTTCAGCTGAGTCTGATTCTTTGTGACTTCATGGACTGCAGCAGGCCAGGCTTCCCTGTCCGTCACTGTCTCTCTGAGTGTGCAAGCTCATGTCCCTTGAGTCGATGATGCTATCCAGCAATCTCATCTTCTATCACTCACTTTCCCTCCTGCCTTCAATCTTTCCCATCATTAGGGTCTTTTCCAATGAGTCATCTCTTCGTATCAGGTGGCCAAAGTATTGGAGCTTCAGCTTCAGCAACAGTCCTTCTAATGAATATTCAGGGGTGATTTCCTTTAGGATTGACTGATTTGATCTCCTTACTGCCCAGGGAACTCTCCTCCAGCACCACAGTATGAAACCATCCATTGTTTGGCACTCAGCTTTCTTTCTGATTCAACTCTCACATCCATACATAACTTCTGGAAAAAACCATAGCTTTGACTAGATAGATGGACTTTTGTTGGCAAAGTGATGTCTCATTTTTTTAATATTCTGTCTAGGTTGGTCATAGCTTTTCTTCCAAAGAGCAGGCGTCTTTTAATTTCATGGCTGCTGTCAACATCCACAGTGATTTTGGAGCCCAAGAAAATAAGGTCTCTCACTGTTTCCATTTTTTTCTCCATGTATTTGCCATGAAGGGATGGGACCAGATACTGTGATCTTAGTTTTTTGAATGTTGAGTATTAAACCAGCTTTTTCACTCTCTTTTTTTTACCTCCATCAAGAGGCTATTCTGTTTCTCTGCACTTTCTGCCATTAGGTTACCTGCATTTCTGCATATCTGAGTTTGTAGATATTTCTCCTGGAAATTTTGATTCAGGCTTGTGATTCATCTAGTCCAGCATTTTGCATGATGTACTCTGCATATAAGTTAAATAAACAGGGTGAAAAAATATAGCCTTGAGGTACTCCTTTCCCAATTTGGAACCAGTTCCATGTTCCATGTCCAGTTCTAACTGTTGCCTCATGTCCTGCATACAGCTTTCTCAGGCAGCAGGTAAGATGGTCTGATTCCTATCTCTTTAAGAATTTTCCACAGTTTGTTATGACCCACACAGTCAAAGGCTTTACCATAGTCAATGAAGAAGAAGTAGATGTTTTTCTGGAATTACCTTGCTTTTTCAATGATCCAACAGATGTTGGCAATTTGATCTCTAGTTCCTCTGCCTTTTCTAAATCCAGGTTATACGTATGGAAGTTCTCAGTTCACATACTGTTGAACCCTAGCTTAAAGGATTTTGAGCATTACTTTGCTAATATTGACATGTGCACAATTGTATGATAGTTTGAACATTCTTTGAAATTGCCTTTCTTTGGGACTGGAATGAAAACTGATCTTTTCCAGTCCTGTGGCTACTGCTGTGTTTTCCAAATTTGCTGACCTGTGTAGTGCAGCATTTTAACAGCATCATCTTTTAAGATTTGAAATAGCTCAGCTAGAATTCCATCACCTCCACTAGCTTCATTTATAGTGATTCTTCCTAAGGCCCACTTCACGTCACACTCCAGGATATCTGGCTCTAGGTGAGTGATCACACCATCAAGGTTATCTGAGTCATTAACAGCTTTTCTGTACAGTTCTTCTGTGTATTCTTTCCACCTCCTCTTAATTTCTTCTGCTTCTGTTAGGTCCATACCATTTCTGTCCTTTATTGAGCCCGAAATGTTCCCTTGGTATCTCTAATTGTCTTGTAGAAATCTCTAGTTATTCTCATTCTATTGTTTTCCTCCATTTCTTTGCATTGTTCACTGAAGGCTTTCTTATCTCTCCTTGATATTCTTTGGAACACTGGATTCATATGGGCATATTTTTCCTCTTTCTCTTTTGCCTTTCTCTTCTTTTCTCAGCTATTTGTAGGGCCTACTCAGATAACCATTTTACCTTGTTGCATTTGTTTTTCTTGGGGATGGTTTTGGTCATCACCTCCTGTACAGTGTTACACACCTCCATCCATAGTTCTTCAGGCACTCTACCAGATCTAATACCTTGAATCTGTTTGTCACTTTTCACCATATAATCATAAGGGATTTGATTTAGGGCATACCTGAATGGCCAAGTGGTTTTCCCTACTTTCTTCAATTTAAGTCTAAATTCGCCAGTAAGAAGCCCATAATCTGGTCTTTTGCTGACTGCATAGAGCTTCTCCATCTTCGGCTGCAAAGAATAAAATCAATCTGATTTTGGTATTGACCATCTAGTGACATTTGTGTGTAGAGTCAGCTCTTGTTTTGTTGGAAGAAGATGTTTGCTATGACCAGTGTGTTCTCTTAGCAAAACTCTGTTAACCTTCACCCTGCTTCATTTTGTACTCCAAGGCCAAATTTACCTGTTACTCCAGGTATCTCTTGACTTCCTCGTTTTGCATACCAGTCTCCTAGGATGAAAAGGATATCGTTTTTTTGGTATTAGTTCTAGAAGATCATGTAGGTCTTCATAGAACCATTCAACTTCATCTTATTCAGCATTAGTGGTTGGGAAATAGACTTGAATTATTGTGATGTTAAGTGGTTTAACTTGGAAATGAACTGAGATCATTCTGTCATTTTTGAGACTGCACCCAAGTATTGCATTTGGACTCTTTTGTTGATTATGAGGGCTACTCCATTTCTTTTAAGGAATTTTTGCCCACAGTAATAGACATAATGGTCATCTTAATTGTTTGTTCATTCCCATCTGTAGTATAAAATATGCCTTGTTTGAAAATTATTTTCCTTGCTCCCAGTTTCACAGGACAGTTATGCTCATGAATAAGAGGAAAAAAGATTGCTTCTAACTCCAGTATTCTTGCCTGAAAAATCCCATGAACAGAGGAGCCTGCCAGGCTACAGTCCAAAGGTCCGAAGAGAGTATGACCTGACTAAGGAACTAAACACACAAAACACACAACAAAATCATTCTTAACAAAGCATTCAGTTCAGTTCAGTCGCTCAGTCGTGTCCGACTCTTTGCGACCCCATGAACCACAGCACGCCAGGCCTCCCTGCCCATCACCAACTCCCGGAGTTCACTCAGACTTGCATCCATCGAGTCAGTGACGCCATCCAGCCATCTCATCCTTGGTTGTCCCCTTCTCCTCCTGCCCCCAATCCCTCCCAGCATCAGAGTCTTTTCCAATGAGTCAACTCTTTGCATGAGGTGGCCAGAGTACTGGAGTTTGAGCTTTAGCATCATTCCTTCCAAAGAAATCCCAGGGCTGATCTTCTTCAGAATGGACTGGTTGGATCTCCTTGCAGTCCAAGGGACTCTCAAGAGTCTTCTCCAACACCACACTTCAAAAGCATCAGTTCTTCAGCGCTCAGCCTTCTTCACAGTCCAACTCTCACATCCATACATAAAACCATAGCCTTGACTAGACGGACTTTAGTCGGCAAAGTAATGTCTCTGCTTTTGAATATGCTATCTAGGTTGGTCATAACTTTTCTTCCAAGGAGCAAGCGTTTTTTAATTTCATGGCTGCAGNAACGATCATGTGTGTAGTGGCAGGAGTGTGGATAATCCTGTCACACAAGCTAGTCTGCCAGCAGAGAGGTTTGACCTGAGACACCCTTGTCACACCCAGGAATTTTTATTGACTGGAGCTGCAAGTTTACTCCTTCTCTGAGAGAACCAGTGGGGAACAGCCCCCCATAAAGTCAGAGGTATAGGTGAGAGCATAAAACAGTAAAGTAGGTAAACTCTAGTTTTGGGGGTAGATGCTCGGGAACAGGGGTTTTCCTGAGGCTCGATCCCGCCTTTGTGTATGCTGAAGCCTCCTTCCTCATGACCTTTGCCATGGGTGGAGTTCCTCACGCCAGCTCCTGGCAAACATTCTTTTTAAAATATTAATTATATATTTTGACTGCTCTGCATCTTTGTTGCTGTGTGCAGGCTTTCTCTAGTTGCAAGTTCAGCAGTTGCAATGCATGAGGTTAGTTGCCTCGAGGCATGTGGAATCTTCCTAGTCCCATGTCCTCTGCGTTGGCAGGTGAATTCTTAACCACTGGTCCACCAGGAAGGCCCCATGATTCCTTTTGCTTAATAAGAATTATGTGTTTTGATGGAAAGTCACAAGAAAATCGTCAAAGATACTTTTAAAATATGTTTTGAAGAAAAGTCCAACCCCTTGTAGCCAAAGTCTTTACAGCTAATTTCTTCTTTTCTAGGAAATGACCAATGAAATGAAAGTTTCTAAGCCCTTTATGAGGTCTAGGCAGTAAAGACTAAAGAGGTCTGGAGCTTCCAAACCTTGCACATTCCAAAGAAGGCTTTGCTTGGCTCTTGGGAGGTAACTTATAAGAACTTGGAATAACTTGTCTAATAAGAGAGTCTTTGTTGCCTGGGGCTTGGGCCACCTCATATAGTCTACAACAATAACTTGATTTATATTGGGTACCTTGGGCCATGCAGTGTCAACTTGACCTCTGCAAGGGCTGGAGACCAAGGTCAACCATAAAAACTTCCATAAAACTCTGAACACCAAGGCTCAGGTGAGCTTTTCTGGATGATAGTATTTTGTGTTGTCATCACTGGAGAACTAAGCACTGTTTGTATGACTCCACCAAGAGAGAACACCTGGAAGCCTGCTCCTGGTCTTTTCAGGGCCCTGTATGTTTTGAGGGGAACCTGGACCTTGTTATTTATTGTACTCTGTATCCTTCCACTGTAATAAACCATAGCAATTAGTATAAAAGAGTTTCTCAGTTCTGTGAATCCTTCTATTGAAGCTGAGAATTGTCTTGGGGATCCCCAACAACAGGCTGTTGATTGGGAATTTAAACAGAAAGCAGCCAGAGGGGTGTGACTGTGGCTGCTATCTAGTTTTGCTCTGACTTCATGGAGACTAGTCCCAACCCTGCAGTGTTAGTTCTTTTTGGTATGAGTGGCCCCCATACATGCAGAGGCCATATTGCCAGCCCAACTGAACACACACTTGGGTATAAAATATAAGGGGGAGGATGTGAGCAGTGAGGGGTCTGCTGCTCAAGGCAGCAAATCTGTGGCAAGACTGCCTTTGAAGATGTTGTGACTGAAGGACTCTGACCCTGAGAAAGCTGCTGAAGGAGAAGCAGCAACATAGGTATGAGGGTGGAGAAAGACTCCTGCCTGTCTTTGGTGGACCAGGAAAAACAAAGTCAACCCTTGCTTTATTCAGAATCCTGTTAATCAGTTCCCTCATTTAATTGGAAATGTGACTTTCTGATACCCCTTTTGGGGTGGGGTGGGAGGAGCTAAATTACAGGGAAATGAGCAAACTCAGAGATTTGGGAACTATAGCCTGGCGGGGGGCTGGCTTCTGTTGGGGAGGTCCAAGTTCAGGGGGCTTATTCTAATAAAAATGAATGATTTGTGAGTGACTCAGTGGTTGTTGCCAGACTATGAGCATATCAGTGTGTTTCAGGAAGAGTTCAACCCCGTTTCTGCTTTATCTTCACATAACAGAAACTTGAATTGAATCCAGAACCCTAAGCTCCTTCTTTGAGATTTGTCTGAATTGTCTGGGCTCCCAGGCCACGTCAGAGAGACCAGCATCCTGTTCTTTCCAGGTTGGCAGCTGAGATCTGCCCTGCACGCACAGGTAGGCACTGAGGCCACTGAGATATTGAAGTTCACTCAGCTCAACCTGATTGGGAGGACAGGTGGCCTGGAAGGAGCTCCACTCATACCCCACAATCCAATCCACTTACCCTCATGGCTTGTGCTTTCCTTGAGGCTGGTAGCTTTCAATATCATTTATATTCTGCCTACCCTAGTCTATCTGTCTAGCCAGGAGCTCTACGTGAGTCTATTGGTATATCTAATAAGCACCTCAAATGGGTCAAATTGATCTGCTAATTTCTGTCCAGCTCAGCCCAAACTTGCTATCTTCCCAGTTTAAATAAAAATATCCTCACACTTCCAGCTGCCCAAGACAAAATCCAGGGGATCGTTCTGGACTCCTCTCGCACTCACATCAGCAGATTCCATCAGCTCTACTTTCAGCTTCCCCTGCTCCCATCCTGGTCCCAACCACCATCTTCTGTCTGGATTTTTCTGTAGTCTCCCAGCTTCTCTCCTTGCATCTGCTGGCCCCTACTTGTCTATTGTCAACATGGCAGTTAAAGACCATGTCTCCTTCAAGTGTTTAAATGAAGGCAAGGGCATTATACATGGATTGTCGGACTCTGTATTTAATTTGGATAAATATTTTTTAAATATAAGGGCATATATTAAAAAAACAAAGAAATGAATTCTTTGTATTCATTGAAACTCGTTTCATGTGCTATGTCTATATAGAAGACGTGAAAAAGAGTGACATATTCCTCTGTATGCTGTTTCCATGTTTTTCCCCAGTAATATTTCTATTAATGCTATGTATGTTTAATTTTGTATAGTATGTACTATATGTTGTCATACATAAGTATCATGGAATTAATACTACATAATATAAATATAATATCACCATAAGCATGTACATTGTATTCTTGGTGTTACATAATACATATTATGTTTAATTGTGCATATATTTATCATCTCCATGGATATTCTTTACCAATGGTAATTTTAAATTTTACATAGGACATTAACTCCTTAATCATACAGAGTGCATTCAATCAGTTCAATTCTCATCAGCATGTATATCGTCATCACAGTCAATATCATCCCTTAACAAGCAAGTCTGGGGAAACAGCAGCCTCTTGGTTAATGCCACTTTCGTTGCCCTGGGCCTGTTAATAGCAAGAGATTCTAGCTTGATTCTATACTTGGCATCTGATTCTTTCTTCAGAGCCATCTTGCCTAAAAACTTCATGCAGTCCTCTAAATAAGACACCTTGACAAACAGATGACTAACCTGCTAGTGGTCCCATAGAGCTGTGGTGTCATGCATGTGGCATACTTAATTGTTGAGTGGCCTGTGATTCTTCTCATGGCTAATGAAGGCCTTGACACTTAAGCCCAGGTAGCTGAGCTATAACTGAATGTTATTTATCAACATCATCAACTGTAAAGTGTTATTAGTTCATGCTTGGCAGACGTGATGATTTTAATATGTAAAAATTTATCCCACACATACATGTGTACGTATATGTATATGCATACACATGAAGTAAACTCAGTGATCACTTAAATAAAGATAGTTTAATTCCTCATGTTCCTTTTCCTCCTTAAATATGTCTTATGGCATTTTTACAAACACCCTAAGAAAATCATCAACCCCCCGAAGCTCATTTATAAATGAGCTACAACAGATTTATTTGAAATTTGCTTATAAGATAATAAATTTTAATTTTTTTCCAAATTTTTTTCTTTAAAACATCCTATTTCTCAATTAAAGACAATTTCAAAATTTACATTTTAGAAAGACTTCTGGTTTAAAGGGCTGATTTTTCTAATTCTATTATGTAGGTTTTTTTCCTCCTTTTCATCCCTAATTTTTTGCATCATTCTTCATTTGTTAATATGGTGTATCATATTGATTGATTTGCATATATACACTTTGCACCCCTGGTGTAAACCTCATTCGATTGTAGTGTATGATCCTTTTAATATATTATTGTATTCTATTTGCTAGTTTTCCATCAAGGATTTTTGCATTTATGTTCTTAACTGATACTGGACTGTAATTTTCTTTTTTGTGTAATATTATGTCTGGTTTTGACATCAGAGTGATGGTGGCCTCATAGAATGAGTTTGAGGATATTCCTCCCTCTGCAATTTTTGGAAGAGTTTGAGAAGGAGAAGTGTTAGCTCTTACCTAAATGCTTGATAGAATTCACCTGTGAAGCTATCCGGCCCTGAGCTTTTGTTTGTTGGAAGATTTTTAAATACAGTTTCAAGTTCAGTGCTTATGAATGGCTGTTCATATTTTCTATTGCTTCCTGGTTCAGATTTGGAAGGTTGTACTTTTCTAAACATTTGTCCATTTCTTTGAGTCTGTCCATTTTATTGGCATATAGTTGCTTGTAATAGTCTCTTATGATCCTTTGTATTTCTGTGATGTCAATTGTAATTTCTCCTTTCTTCATTTCTAATTTTATTGATTTGAGCCTTCTCACTTTTTTTCTGAATGAATCTGGCTGGTGTGGCACTAGTGGTAAAGAACCCACCTACCAATGCAGGAGATGTAAGAGACGAGGATTCCATCCCTGGGTTGGGAAGATCCCCTGGAGAGGGGCATGGCAGCTCATTTCGGGGTTCTTGCCTGGAGAATCCCGTGGACAAAAGAGCCTGACAGGCAACAGTCCATAGGGTAGCGAAGAGTCAGACACAACTGAAGTGATTTAACACAATGGTTAATCCATTCTGTTTATCTTCTCGAAGAAGCAGCTTGTAGTTTTATTGCTCTTTGCTATTGTCTTCATTTCTCCTTCATTTATTTCTGCTCTGATATTTATAATTTCTTTTCTTCTACTAACTTTGAGGAATTTTTTTTGGTGGGGTGGTTGTTGTTCTTTCTCTAATTGCTTTAGGTGTAAGGCTAGGTTGTTTGAGACTTTTCCATGTTTCTTGAGGTAGGATTGTACTGCCATTAACTTCCCTCTTAGCACTGCTTTTGCTGCATCTCATAGGTTTTGGGTTGTGTTTTCATTGTCTTTTGTTTCTAGGTATTTTTTATTTTCTCTTTGATTTTTTTAAGTGACCTCTTTGTTATTTAGTAGCATATTGTTTAGTCTCCAATTCAAATTTTAAATATTGTTAATGTACTTAATTCCAAGCAAGGCACTGAAAATGTCTACATGGGCTCTTCAAACCTCTGTAATTAAATTTTTGATAAAGTTACATGTACTAGCATTCACATGTAGCATTAACAAAATGCTCCCTAGGTGACAAATGCTCTCTGGATGCAAATGCTCTCAGAATTCTCTCTGCATTATAAAAAGCTGAAAGGAACAAGCACTGAGCACACTGTCTATGTAGCGTTTTTGTAGCTCATTACTCTTTAATGAATTCACTTTCATGGGACACAGCAATAATAAAAATTCTGCAATAAGTGAAAGTTTGACTGAGTTATACTCAGAAGCATATATAAGGGTTGATGAATTTCATACCAGTCGCAGTGAGCATATGCTAACTCAACAAAATTTGGCAAAGTGTATTTAAGAGAAATAAGAAATAAAGTTAAACTTTAACCAAATCCATCAAAAAGCTCCAGCTAAAATAAAAATAATCTACAAAAGTGACCTTAACGTTTTAAAATACATGAAAACCAAGATTCCACCATGCTGAGCCTTAAACCTAAACAACTAACAAAACACATTTTTTGTTTATTTGTTTTGCCAGAATAGTATGAGCAACAGCTTAAAACACAAAAGTGAGATGATGAATGTCCTTATAGAAGACAGAAAAGCAGAAGGCACACATAGACACATGTTGAAGAGGCAGAGATTGAATTGATGCAGCCACAAGCCAAAAAACACCAAGGACATTCATCACTGGATTTAAGGCCCACCATAATCCATGATGATTTCACTTCACCTTTATCATATCTGCCAAGACTCTTATCCCAAATAAGGTCATATTCTGAGGTTCTGGGTGGCTACAGCTTTTGAGGGAACATCAATCAATACACTACAGTGCTGATTAAGACCTCCAATATCACTAGCAAATAAATGTTTATTTTAAAAAATTCATTCAGTGTACTCTGAGAAGGCAGCTGAGTGTCAAAATTAATAAAAGGGAACTATGTTAGAGTAGGGAGGCCAGAATGGGAAGCTTCACACACATATCACTCCATGTCAATACAAATCTCAATAGGAAGACACCTGCTTTGCATCTCTGGCTGGAAATGACCCTACCTTACCCACTGCCAGAATGAGGAAGAAAGATGTTTTTCTCCTTGTTTGGCAACAGCACAACCAACGTGACATTGTCACAACTCAGCCAGTGAAAAGTCACTATACTTCAGTGGACTTATTGTAACAGCCCATCCCAACATCTTTTTTTCTATAAAAGGTTTCGTCTCCTTTTATAGGACTTGCATGTGGTTCACCATAATTGCAGTTCTTTGCTGCCCCCCAATAAACTCATTTTTGCTGGTAAAATAATTGCTTGTTTTATTGTTTTAAGGTAACATCAGTCAAGGAGAGAGCGCCTGACTTACTAGATGGGCTCACTTGGAGGACCCTGGCACTATCTCATCATTCTCCTCTTTCTTCTCTTTCCACCTCAATCCATCTTTTCATGATTATTTTCTTCTCTATTTTGATCTATGCTTATTTCTCCCTGTATCTTAGACCCCCTCTCCCCCAAATCTCTATGATCCTAATATCCCACAATAGGGATCTGATATTTCTAGTGGTTTGTATGCAGGTTTATTCTGGAAGAGTGTTGGCCTCTTATTCTCAGTCCTCCATCCTCTATTTGAGGTGATTTGTGAATGAAGAACCACAGTTGCCAGCACATGTACTGCTGTGTGAATAGTGAAATCCTTTCGCATACCCCTTCTGTTATCTGAGGAGGAAGGAATTGGGGATCTAGAATGGAGGGGAATGGTTCCGTGTAATTCTTCCCAGGCTAAATTCTATGAATCAGCCAGGGATTGTGAATATTTTCATTATTTATATGAGAAATCTAAATTCTGAGTGTAACAAACCAGTCATCCAGGCAAAATCTCAGATTTTTACTGAGAATTTATGCAGGAGAAAATGACTTAGTTCAGGATCCTAACCATCAGTTAAGACAGAGGTGGGTATAAGTTGAGTAAGTATTTCTCCATCTAGAAAAGAGAGCCAGTCAGTCACCTCCACTAACTTGTGAAGCAAGGTCCCCAAAGAATGAGGATTATGTCGTTGTTGTTCAGTCACTCAGTCACATCTGATTTTTGCAACCCCGTGGACTGCAGCATGCCAGGCTTCCCTGTCCTTCACTGTCTTACAGAGTTTGCTCAAACTCAAGTCCATTGAGTCAATGATACCATCCAGTCATTTCATCCTCTGTCTCCCCCTTCTCCTCCTGGTCTCAATCTTTCCCAGCATCAGGGTCTTTTCCAATTAGTTGTCTCTTCCCATCAGGTGGCCAAATTATCAGAGCTTCAACTTTAGCATCAGTCCTTCCAATGAATACTCAGAGTTGATTTCCTTTAGGATTGACTGGTTGGATCTCCTTGCTGTCCAAGGGACTCTCAAGAGTCTTNAGTTGTCTCTTCCCATCAGGTGGCCAAATTATCAGAGCTTCAACTTTAGCATCAGTCCTTCCAATGAATACTCAGAGTTGATTTCCTTTAGGATTGACTGGTTGGATCTCCTTGCTGTCCAAGGGACTCTCAAGAGTCTTCTCCGGCACCACAGTTCAAAAGCATTAATTCTTTGGCACTCAGCCTTCTTTATGGGCCAAACCTCACATGTGTACATGACTACTGAAAAAACCATAGCTTTGAGTATG
The DNA here is from genome assembly GCA_006410675.1 of Oreotragus oreotragus. Classification (NCBI taxonomy): domain Eukaryota; kingdom Metazoa; phylum Chordata; class Mammalia; order Artiodactyla; family Bovidae; genus Oreotragus; species Oreotragus oreotragus. The sequence continues at coordinate 389,473 of SJYX01003712.1, read as the reverse complement.
CAGACCTTTGTCGGCAAAGTGATGTCTTTGGTTTTTGATACGTGTCTAGGTTTGCCATGTCTTTTCTTCCAAGGAGCAAGCGTCTTAATTTCATGGCTGTGGTCACTGTTCGCAGTGATTTTGGAGCCCATGAAAATTAAGTCTGTCACTGTTTTCATTTTTTTCCCCACCTATTTGCCATGAAGTGATGGGACTGGATGCCATGATCTTATTTTTTTTGAATGTTGAGTATGTATCTAACACCAGACTCCTCATCTCCCACCAAACCTGCTCCTTCTGCCATCTTGCCCTTCTCAGTCAATGACAACGCTATTCTTCCACTTGTGAAGGCCCCAAACCTTGAGTGTTCCCTGACTTCTTACTCTCATGTTCTACATGCAATCTATAAGCAAATATTGACTCTACTTGCAAAATACTTTCCGAACGCTACATTTCTCTCTGGCTCCACCATTCGCACCTTCCAAGTCACTGTCATCTCTGGTCTGAACCACTGCAATAGCCTCCTGTCTGGTTCTTTGCTCTTGCTTCACCTCAGAGGGCACTTATAAAAGCTTCATCAGACTGCATTCTTCCTCCACTAGAACCCTAAGTGCATGCAGAGGCTGGCCACATATCTGGCATATAACTTATCATCTCTCCAACTTCATTGTTTTGATTCCCCTTCTTTACTCAGCTGCAGCTATTCCATTCCTCCAAAGTGCTGGGGTTCATCCCACCTCAGGGTCTTTGAACATGCTATTCTCCCCACCTCAAGTATTTCCCTCCTTGACTTCTGCGTGGCTTATTCTTCACATCTTTTGGCTTTTCCCTCAAATATAATTTTTTTCAGGGATACTTTCCATGACCACACTATTAAAACAGGATACAACATCCCCCTTTTCTGATTTTATTTTCTCCACAGAACTTTCTACTTATAATAAATATCACATATTTTACCAGTTTGTTTATTATCTGTTTCTCTCACTGGAATATAAGCAGTGACTGTCACAGAGTGGGTATTCAGTAGCTGTGTTGCCGAAATCTTGGCTCCCTGTCTGCCAATGCCAAATAGAAATAAGGAAACAGAGTTTGAGGTAAACAGAAGAGAGTAGCTTTATTATTTTTGCCAAGGAAAAGGGAAACACAGCTGACTAGCTCCTCAAGAACTGTGCCCCCCTTGCTCACGAATAGAGAGAGGTTTTATATCCTCTTAAAGGTCTTGCTTTTTTTTTTTCTTCTGTAGTCTCAAAATGGCCACAGCTGCCATCAGGCAACTCAGCAACTGGGTCTGGTGACCCTGCAGTTATTGGCCCATGACCTTCTTTTTGAAATGCAGAATGATACAAGAGTGTAGGGGGCAAAGAATGCCAGGTGCAGAGTATAATCTATATATCAGTCAGAGAGTGATTAGCTTTGTGAAGGACAAGTTCAGCTACAAGTGTTTGCTAGTAGCAACAGCTAAAGAACAACAAAGATTGTTTAACTCCTGCAGGCCTGTTTGACTGGTATGTGCCAAAGGCCATTCACTCATTTCTGTTTTTACTGCAACAGATCTTGCCTCATGTGTGCATGAATGAGATGTAGGTATGGGGAACAAAGGATGATAGGAAACACTGCACTTATGTTACCTAAAATAGCACCCCACCCTCCCAGAACTCATCTACCCACTTAACTTACTTCCTTTTTCTTCACAGCACCTATCATCTTTGACACTATTTGTTTCTTGAGTGCCTCTTTTATTAAAAAGAGACTCCAATGAGAATAAGAACTTTTCTGTTCTTTGCTGTATCCTGTTTGCAGGCCATCAATACAGATTTGTGGAATAAAGAATGACAAACTTGAGTGTGCCCTTGGCTCCAGAATCTCACAAATGAGGATGATGACTTATTTTCCTAACCTAGGTGGTTTACACTTTACACTAACCAAAATCCTTATGGAGAAAAGCCAACTTAGAGAAGCCAATACAGAATCTTCACTACTTGGCCCTCTTGAAAATTTAGCACGATTTGGTCCCAAGGATTTTTGTGTTTAGAAAATCCCTTGGAGGTCAAGGCAACTTTTACTGTAAAGTACACTCATATATACCTTATGGAGCTGAGTCTCAAAGTGTGTGTATAGGGAGGAGATGGGGGTAATCCTGGGTGGAAGGGGGACTTTGCCCACCACCACCTTCAGAGCACCTGCAGACAATTTTAGTTGTTGTCAACTAAAAAAAAAAAGCACAATATGAGAGTTATGAGTTAACTTTTACTTGAGGCAAAAATGAGGACTGTAGTTCAGGAGATGGCACCTCAGATACTTCTGAGAAACTGCTCCACAGAGGCAAGGGAGGAAAGGTCAGTATATATGTGATTTTAGTAATGGGGGGAGTACCTGCAATCAAGCACATATTTTCCAAAAATTTCTATTACTCTCGTGAAGCTTCTGCTAGTCACAAGAAACAAGTCATCACCATGAAGGATTTTGATGCTTTTCTAGATATGAGATGATATGAGAACTGGGCTCGTAAAATCAGCTCCTGAGAATACCTAACTATCTGAAGAACCTGTCCTGCCAGTTTTTCTCTGAACACAGAGCACCCCATTTCGTCTCTCCAGCCTCAACTCCTTCAGGGGGTGTTGAAGATCAGCAGCCGCAGCAGCACATGACTTGATCCTTGTAGAAGTAGATGGAAAGCACCCATGGCAAGTGCCAGGTTGTAGTTGATGTTATCGTAACTGGTGGAACAGGGGGTGTGGTTTGCCACTGGCTGCTAGTGGATACAGCCAAGGGATGCTCAAAATCCTAAATCAGTGCTACCAGATTTAGCAAATAAAAATATCTATAGGTAGAATCAGCAAAAAAGGTCTTAAGGACCTGGATAACCATGATGGTGTGGTCACTCCCATAGAACCAGCTATCCTGGAGTGTGAAGTCAAGTGAGCCTTAGGAAGAATTACTATGAACAAAGCTAATGCATGTGATGGAATTCCAGCTGAGCTATTTCAAATCCTAAAAGATGATTCTGTTAAAGTGTTTCACTTGTTGTTGTTCAGTCGCTAAGTTGTGTCTGATTCCTTGTGTCCCCATGGACTGCGGCACACCAGGCCTCCCTGTCCCTTACCATCTCCCAGAGTTCACTAAGTTCATGTCCATTGAATCACTGATGCCATCCAACCATCTGCTGCCCTCTTCTCCTTTTGCCTTCAGTCTTTCCCAGTTTCAGGGTCTTTTCCAATGAGTTGGCTCTTCACATCAGGTAGCCAAAGTGCTGGAGATTCAGCTTTAGCATCAGTCCTTCCAATGAATATGCAGGGTTGATTTCCCTTAGGATTGATTGGTTTGATCTCCTGGAGGAGGGAACGGCAAGCCACTCCAGTATTCTTGCCACAAAAATTCCATGAACAGTATAAAAAGGCTGCACTCAATATGCCAGCAAATTTGGAAAACTCAGTAGTGGCCACAGGAAAAGGTCAGCTTTCATTCNTTTCCCTTAGGATTGATTGGTTTGATCTCCTGGAGGAGGGAACGGCAAGCCACTCCAGTATTCTTGCCACAAAAATTCCATGAACAGTATAAAAAGGCTGCACTCAATATGCCAGCAAATTTGGAAAACTCAGTAGTGGCCACAGGAAAAGGTCAGCTTTCATTCCAATCTCAAAGAAGAGCAATGCCAAAGAATGTTCAAACTACTACACAACTGTGCTCATTTCACATGCTAGGAAGGTAATGCTTAAAATCCTTCAAGCTAGGCTTCAACAGTACTTGAAACAAGAACTCCAAGATGCACAGGCTGGATTTTAAAAAGTCAGAGGAACCAAAAGTCAAATTGCCAACATTCGTTGGGTCATAGGAAAAGCAAGAGAATTCCAGAAAAATACCTACCTCTGCTTCAGTGACTATGAGAAAGCCTTTGACTGTCTGGATTACAACAAACTGGAAAATCCTTAAAGAGATGGAAATACCAGACCACCTTACCTGCCTCCTGAGAAACCTGTATGTTGGTCAAGAAGTAACAGTTAGAACCAGACATGGGAATAATGGACTGGTTGAAAACTGGGAAAGGAATATGTCAAAACTGTACATTGTCACCCTGCTTATTTAACATATATGCAAAGTATATTATGCAAAACATTGGGCTGGATAAGTCACAAGCTAGAATTAAGCTTGCAGGACAAATATCAATAACCTCAGATATGCAGATGACACCACCCTTATGCAGAAAGCGAAGAGGAACTAAAGAGCCACTTGATGAAAGAGGAGAGTGAAAAAGCTGGCTTAAAACTCCAAATTCAAAACACTAAGATCATGGCATTTTGGTTCTATCACTTCATGGCAAACAGATGGTGAAAAAATGGAAACAGTTAGAGACTTAGTTTTCTTGGGCTCCAAAATCACTGTGAATGGTGACTGCAGTTATGAAATTAGAAGATGCTTGCTTTGTGGAAGAAAAGCTTGACAAACCTACCATTAAAAAAGCAGAGACATCACTTTGCTGATCAAGGTTCACATATTCAAGGCTATGGTTTTTCCAGTAGTCAAGTACAGATGTGAAATTTGGACCATAAAGAAGGCTGAGTGCTGAAGAATTGATGCTTTTGAACTGTGGTGCTAGAGAAGACTCTTGAGAATCCTTTGGGCAACAAGGAGATCAAACCAGTAATCCTAAAGGAAATCATCCCTGAATACTCATTGGAAGGACTGATGCTGAAGTTGAAACTCCAATACCTTGCCACCTGATGGGAAGAGCGAACTAATTGGAAAAGACCCTGATGCTGGGAAAGATTGAGGGCATGGAGAGAAGAGGGAGACAGAGGATGAAATGGTTGGATGGCATCACCGACTCAGTGGACATGAGCTTGAGCAAACTCTGGGAGATGGTGAAGGACAGGGAAGCCTGGCATGCTGCATGCAGTCCATAGGCTGTCTCTTATACACATCTAGATGTGTATAAGAGACAGTCTACCATAAAGAAGGCTGAGTGCTGAAGAATTGATGCTTTTGAACTGTGGTGCTAGAGAAGACTCTTGAGAATCCTTTGGGCAACAAGGAGATCAAACCAGTAATCCTAAAGGAAATCATCCCTGAATACTCATTGGAAGGACTGATGCTGAAGTTGAAACTCCAATACCTTGCCACCTGATGGGAAGAGCGAACTAATTGGAAAAGACCCTGATGCTGGGAAAGATTGAGGGCATGGAGAGAAGAGGGAGACAGAGGATGAAATGGTTGGATGGCATCACCGACTCAGTGGACATGAGCTTGAGCAAACTCTGGGAGATGGTGAAGGACAGGGAAGCCTGGCATGCTGCATGCAGTCCATAGGGTCACAAAGAACTGGACAGGACTGAGGGACTGAACAACAGTGTCATCAGATGAAATACTTAACTGCTAGATTAATCTTATTGTTCAGTCTTGTCCAACTCTTTGCTGCCCCATGGAATGCAGCATGCCAATCTATTAACCTTAGGGTATATATTTATCTGAAATTCGAACTTAACTGAGCACCCTGATTTATATCTGGTGATCCTACCTGCAATACATAGGACAGGCCCCCACGACAAAGAATTATCCAAACTAAAAAGTCCAAGGTGTAAAGTTGACCAGGTTATTCAGATTACTGGGCCAAGCCTCGGAATTTCTGATTAGGTATTTCTGGGATGGGGCCCCAGAATATGCATTTCTATCATGATCCCAAGCGAAGCTGTTGTTGAATTATATTGGAGAACCACCCACCTAGAGAGAAAAAAGGTTTCGTGCCTTCGTGAGTAATAGAGAGGAAAGTGCCTAGGCTAGCAAGTAAAGGAACTGGGCGAGTGGAGGGTGCAAGAGGGGCCGAATATATTTCACTGCCCTGGCCCCGGCTTCAGAGGCACTTCCGGGTTTCCCCTAAGCACCGCGGGAGCCCCGAAGTCTCGTTGGTTGCTGGGATCGGGGGCGTGTCCTAAGCAGGGGTGTGTCTTGGGCGGGGAGCGGAAGGCGGGCCGAAGGCGAGTGGAGCACTCTCTTGCCGGACGTTGCGCTGCCGCGACGGCCGACGCCGGCAACGCCGAGGCGCTCTAGGCTCCGCGCTACGAGTGGAATCTGGCACGAACCACGAGGCTCCAGTCTGTTCATCGAAGGTCGAGGTCGCTCCGCTTGCACCGCCGACTATACCCCTCTTGGATGTGGGAGCGGCGGACCGTAGCGATGTTTCTTCTCAACGGTGCCCAAGGCGTTGGGCCTCGCTGCCGCGGGCGGACAGTGAGTAGGTGTGACTGGTACAGGCACAACGGACCTCGGGGCTTCGAGTTCAGAGAGCGGTTTGAGGGGGCCCCCCTGCGGGGCGGAAGGTGGGGTCAACTGGGGCGGAGCGAGCGTGGGGGTGGGAGCCTTTGGGCTAGGTTGGGCTGTGGGAGAAGCCGGAGGCCGCTAACGCGGGATGTGCTAAGGGAGGAATGGCCAGGGCCCTTGGGCGGGATCGGGGGCGGGGCAAGGCCGGGCTGGGGCGGGAAGGACTGCTGTGGGCAGAGCTGGGGCTGCGGTGGGCTGACGCTGGGGGCGGAGCGGGTGGACATCTGTGGGCGGGGTCGGCGGGATCGGGCGGGCTTAGAGGCCTTGTCCTTTAGGGAGAGAGGGGATTCTGCGTGGGGATACGCTGTGTGAAGGGCGCTTTTTGGCATTTCCACAGTTTCTGCCTGCTTCTGGGATTGCTGAGGTTGCACAGCATCTTTGTTTCCTCTCTTCCCCTTTTTTGTTTAGCATTGAGATGAGTATGAGAAGGAGGGCCCCCATATCTCACAAAGGCCATTCTTGAGCCATTTTGCACCAGGCTTGACTTTAAAGCATTTACGTTTATAAAATGTCTTATTTAAAAATGTTTTTTCTAAGTAAACTTTAAAAAATGAGAAAATTTTGAAAACTAATACAAAGAATCCCTACATTCGAGTCACCTGGGTTCCCCAAATGTTAACATCTTACTTAAGAGAGCAGTTAGCGAAACCAGCACACCAAAGGTCTACAGGCCTTGTTCAGAATTTTTCGCTCTTCTCAACCATCTCCTTTTTGTGGTATAGGATCCAAGTAAGGATGTAGTTCCATTTAGTTGTCCTGTCTCATTGGAAAATTTAATATTTTAAGCACTAGAGGTCCCCTCACCTCCAAGATCCTTCAGAATGGCCCTAGGCACATCAGATCTCAAATCTAAGAGCCTTTTCTTCCTGGGTGCCAGAGCCAGTTGAGAATGTCCAGCTGAGCCTCTGGGAATGTCCAATTGAGAATGTCTAGCTGAGCCACAGCTTTGCACACCAGTGCCTTGACATATCTGGCCCTTGAGTGCTCAGCATCTCCTGGTTTTTCTATCTCTCAGGTCAACCTCCTGCCCTTAGATCTCTTAAACATCTCTGAAGATGTCCTCCTTTTCCAGCTTCTCTTTCAATGTGGGCTTCCACAAATCCTCAGAAAACTGACTCACTAATGACTTTAGCCCAGGCCATTTCTCAGACCCAGAGGGACTGTGGCCTTTCAGTACCTTTCTGGGTTATCTCAAAAGCATTTCCATCCCAACATGTGCAAGACACAGCTCCAAATCACCCACATCTCGTGCCATTCTTGTGCTCCTGGCCCCTGTGAATGGCACCACCCTACCCTAGCCACTAAGCCTTAACTCTGGGAGGCCTCCCTGATCAGCCCTCTCCCTCCCCTTCAATGATCAAACTTGTTGGTTTACTTCTTGAATCCTGCTTGGACTGGCCCACAATCCTGATGATCGCTCTTTTCTCCCTACGTCTGCTTTGGTGCCCTCACTCAGTTGTCTATACCACAGTCAGAATAAACTTATTAAAATGTAAAGCCCACTGTGTCATGCTCTGCCTATAACCTTTTTTGATTTCCCTTTGCTTTACAATAAAGATAAGTCTCTTTAAACAGTGCCTTCAAGACGTGGCATAACTGATCCAGTCTCTTTGTATACCCTCTCCCTTGGGTTTTCTACCCTGTCATAATTGTCTTTGCTTTCCTGCTTATTTGCTGTTTCTTCTGCTTGGGATGCTGTTCTCTGCCTCCTCGGGGAATTTGTACTCTTTTGGAGGGTCTCTTTCCTAGGGGAGGTCTAATTATCCTTTCCTTAGAAAGAAGTTCTGTGACTTTCCTGACTGCTGCTGCTGCTGCTAAGTAGCTTCAGTCGTGTCCGACTCTGTGTGACCCCATAGACGGCAGCCCACCAGGCTCCCCCCGTCCCTGGGATTCTCCAGGCAAGAACACTAGAGTGGGTTTCCATTTCCTTCTCCAGTGCATGAAAGTGAAAAGTGAAAGTGAAGTCACTCAGTCGTGTCCGACTCTTCGCGACCGCATGGACCGCAGCTTTCCAGGCTCCTCTGTCCATGGAATTTTCCAGGCAAGAGTACTGGAGTGGGGTGCTATTGCCTTCTCCAGACTTTCCTGACTAGATCTAACCAAATCCTGTTTTGTAGATCTTAATCTCACCTACCTCTTTTTGGTAGCCTTGTTAGAGTAGTGATTTTATACATGCTTAGGTCTAGTAGGCACTTCTGATATTTGCTAAAGGAGTGAAGAAAAACAACCTCTTTCTGGAAATCATTCCCTTTGGGAATTTTCTTAGCCTGCAGAGGCACTGTTTACCCTTGTCCAGTTCCTCTGGTGGTTCTGTCAAGAAGGGCAAGAAGGATGGAAGGGCCATACAGTAGGGGATGGAGGGACTGAGGACCACAGCCAGAGGACCACTGAAAGAGAGAAATGGCTTTTCCTACCCTTTCTGCCTAGCTATCCCTTCTGTTCTTGTTTGAGTCCACTGTATCAGTTGGCTCTCCATTGCTAGACATTTCCTATGCAAAGTTTTAGAGAATCTTTAGGAATGCATTTTTGTTAGGGTGAATTAAGTATTGAGTTCCTTAGTACCTTACTAAATAGCTGTCTTAAAGCCAAAAAGTTAAGATGAAAATGAAGGGCTGCTATAGAATTAGGAGAATGCACTGTAGTATGGCCATTTGTTCTTCAGCAGAAGTTGTTCAGTTCAGAAAGTATTTACTGTGTGCCTGTTACATGCCAGGGGCTGTGTTGGCTTCTAGGGATCAGTCAGTTCGGTCACTGAGTCATGTCCGACTCTTTGCGACCCCATGGACTGCAGCATGCCAGGCTTCCCTGTCCTTCACCATCACCCGGAGCTTGCTCAAACTCATGTCCATTGAGTCAGTGATGCCATCCAACCATCTTGTCCTCTATCGTCCCCTTCTCCTGCCTTCAATCTTTCTCAGCATCAACGTCTTTTCCAATGAGACAGGTCTTCCTATCAGGTGGCCACATAACTGGAGCTTCAGCTTCAGCATCAGTCCTTCCAGTGAATATTCAAGGTTGATTTCCTCTAGGATTGACTGGTTTGATCTCCTTGCAGTCCAACAGACTCTCAAGAGTCTTCTCAACACCACAGTTCAAAAACAACCTACTACAGATTTGTTGGAAGTTTGATATAGTTAAAATTGTCCATCCTCCTTTGAGTTTCTGTGTTTTCTAGAAGAAAAGTTTCCCCATGCTGTGGTCATTAATATACTTCAAAAGTTTTAAAGTTTTCCTTTTTTTTTTTTTTTTTTTGCAATTAGTGCTTAATACATCTAGGACTTCACTGTCTAAAAAGTAGCTATAGTCCACATGTGACTATGTAAATTAGAATTACTAAAAATTACATAAAATTTAAAATTCAGTGTCTCAGTCATACTAGCCATATATCCAGTGCTTAATCTTCACATATGTCTCATGCCTACTCTATTGGATAGCACGGATACAAAATATTTCTATCACTGGCAAGTTCTATTGGCAGCACTGACGTAGGACAGTAGTTTTCAACCAAGGGAGATTTTACCTCCAGTCCTTCCCATCAGGGAACACTTGGTGATGTCTAGAAACTGTTTTGTTTTTCACAACCAGTAGGACAGTTATTCTACTGGTATGTAGTAAATGGAGGCCTGGGATGCTGTTAAACATCACACAATACATAGGAAAGCCCCCTACAACAAACACAATGCCAGTAGTTCTGACTATGGGAAACCCTGTCCCAGAATGTATTTTGTTGTGAGGTGTGAGATGAAGGAACTTCTTTTCTTCTCTGACTAGCCAGTCAACTACACATAATTTTCTGTGTGTACTTGATCCAGTTCCCTCTGGTTGGTAGTGAATGGAGATTTTTTCCCCTCAAATGATAGAGAAGGTCCTGTTGTCTTGCATATGATTTCTTAAAACTGACTTCCATTTTCTTACAGATTCTTAGACTCTGCAAGTAAAGATAACCTGGTGTTCCCAGTATATCATGGCTTCGTCGTCAAGGTAGGAGTAATGTTTGATGAAAGGCTTTATGCAAGTACAGTTGACTCTTCAACACATGGGGACTAGGGCTGCTCACCTCTGTGCATTCACAAATCTGTGTGTAACTTTATAATGGAGCCCTCTGCACTGCTGGCTCCAACTGAGGTTCGTGTAGTACTCTAGTACATATTTACTGAAAAAGAATCCATGTATAAGTGAACTCACACAGTTCAGTTCAGTTCAGTCTCTCAGTCATGTCTGACTCTTTGCGACCCCATAGATTGCAGCACGCCAGGCCTCCTGTCTATCACCAACTCCTGGAACTTGCTCAGATTCATGTCCATCGAGTCAGTGATGCCATCCAACCATCTCATCCTCTGTCATTCCCTTCTCCTCCTGCCTTCAATCTTTCCCAGCATCAGGGTCTTTTCCAGTGAGTCAGTTCTTCGCATCAGGTGGCCAAAGTACTGGAGCTTCAGCTTCAGCATCAGTCCTTCCAGTGAATATTCAGGACTGAATTCCTTTAGGATGGACTGGTTTGATCTCTTTGCAGTCCAAGAGACTCTCAAGAGTCTTCTCTTAGTTTACATAGTTCAAACCTGTGTTATTCAAGGCTAACTGTATTTATCCTTTTGCTTTTGAAAGACCAAGTGTATAACATTTTTGGCTCTCAGTCCTGCCAGCCGCCCTAAGCACTTGTTGTCTATGAAGCACCAAGGAGGAGGAGGAGAAAGGAAGATAGGAGAAAAGGCAAGGCAGACAAGGGAGTGTGTGGGGTGCTATGGATGCAGCTGTGTAGCTCTAGTTCCACACTTGATCTAAAGATGTGATTTGCTTTCCCCATCCTTCAAGACACAAGAGGGTTCTGTGTGGGGCTGCCTCTGGTGGGCGTGCCCACCTTCTCAAGTCCAGTCTATTCTCATAGCCACAGTGATGTATTGACCACTCACTGTCCTGCTCCATACCCCTTAGGGACTTCCTCTGATAACCTGGAAGTCCTCATCAGGACTCTGCAGGCTTTCTCACTATAGGGGTGTGAACAGCCAGGCAGAGTAGATGTTTGAGGGCCTGTGGGTGCACAACAGCTTGAGTGGTGAGATTAGCCAAGACCATGGCTGGGCAGGTCTGGATCTGCTGCTATAGACCATGGGTGGCTGGAGGAGGCATGAAAAGGGCTGATGCTCTTTGAGAACATGTCTTCTTTTGAGGTCTGTGGAGAGGCAGAGCTTCAGGTTTCCTCTCCCTTTCTGGTTGGCCCAGGGAGCTTGAGGTGTACCTCATCTCCCCAGAGGTCAGATGTCTTGTGCCCTAGCCTCTAGCATGGGGGCTGGTGGAGCCAATGCCCTGAAAGTGAGGTTGGAGTGAGTCTCTAATGCAACCTGAACTCCAAAACTATAGGGCAGGCCTGCAGAGAAATAGCCTTCATGGTAAAGTCTGTATCCTCCCTCTGGTGTGTGGCTTTTCTCATCCAGTGGCCAGGAAACAGGACATCAGCATGCCCACCTTCTCAAGTCCAGTCTATTCTCATAGCCACAGTGATGTATTGACCACTCACTGTCCTGCTCCATACCCCTTAGGGACTTCCTCTGATAACCTGGAAGTCCTCATCAGGACTCTGGAACCCTGTGGAGCCTTGGCCCTGGACCTAGCTACCTTTGCTCTACTCTTCTCCCCTCACTATGGTCTGCAGTGTCACTAACCTCCTTGCTCTTCATAGACGTCAAGTCCCTTCGGCCACAGGGCCTTGTGCCTGTACCTGCAGTTCTCTCCATCTGGTATACCCCGTGTCCAACTGTCTGTAAGGCTCACTCCTTCACCTTGCCAGTCTGTCTGCCCTGTAAGCCTTCCCTCATCATCTATCTAAAGTAGCACCCCCAGCCCTATTCCTTTGCTGTATTCTCTGTCCCTTATTCAGGATGGCTCTCATCACTACCTGATGCCATCCTGTATAGCTACTTGCTTGTTGATATGTCATTTGTTTCCTTCATTTGGAAACAAGTGCTCTGCAGGTCGGGGAGTGGAGTGTGCCCACTGTAGTCCCTGAGCAGCACTAAATACAAACATTTCTTGTATCTGGTTCCCACATGGACAGGCAGAATTAGAATAGGAGGGGTTTCCATGTTTCCAATCCATTTGGCAGGCAGTATACAGATGTTGAGGGAGCCATCTGAAAATCTG
>SJYX01003712.1:348843-364891 GCA_006410675.1 Oreotragus oreotragus | reverse complement strand
GATCATGACATCCGGTCCCATCACTTCATGGCAAATAGATGGGGAATCAGTAGAAAGTGTCAGACTTTATTTCTGGGGGCTCCAAAATCACTGCAGATGGTAATTGCAGCCATGAAATCAAAAGATGCTTACTCCTTGGAAGGAAAGTTATGACCAACCTAGATAGCATATTAAAAAGCAGAGACATTACTTTGTCAACAAAGGTCTGTCTAGCCAAGGCTATGGTTTTTCCAGTGGTCCTATAAGGATGTGAGAGTTGGACTGTGAAGAAAGCTGAGCACCAAAGAATTGATGCTTTTGAACTATGATGTTGGAGGAGATTCTTGAGAGTTCCTTGGACTGCAGGGAGATCCAACCAGTCCATTCTAAAGGAGATCAGTCCTGGGTGTTCATTGGAATGACTAATGCTAAAGCTGAATCTCCAATACTTTGTCCACCTCATGTGAAGAGTTGACTCAGTGGAAAAGACTCTGTTGCTGGGAGGGATTGGGGTCACGAGGAGAAGGGGACAACAGAGGATGAGATGGCTGGATGGCATCACCGACTCGATGGACATGAGTCTGAGTGAATTCTGGGAGTTGGTGATGGACAGGGAGGCCTGGTGTGCTGCGATTCGTGGGGTCACAAAGAGTCGGACACGAATGAGCCACTGAACTGAACTAATGGGACCAGATGCCATGATCTGTTTTTTGAATGTTAAGTTTTAAGCCAGGTTTTTCACTTTCCTCTTTCACCCTCATCATGAGGCTCTTTAGTTCCTCTTCACTTTCTGCCGTTAGAGTTCCCTAATGGCGCAGTCAATAAAGAATCTACCTGAAATGCAGAAGACCTGGGTTAGATCCCTGGTCAGGAAGATATCCTGGAGAAGGAAATGGCAACCCAATCCAGTATTTTTGCCTGGGAAATCCCAAGGAGAGAAGAGCCTGGAGGGCTATAATCCCTGGGGTTGCAAGAGTCGGACTTGACTGAGTGAGTTAACTACATCTGCATATCTGGGGTTGTTGATGTTTCTCCTAGCAATCTTGATTTCAGCTTGTGCTTCATCCAGCCCAGCATTTCTCATGATGCACTCTGCGTATAAGTTAAATAAGCAGGATGGCAATATACAGCCTCTTCATACTCCTTTCCCAATTTTGAACCAGTCCATTGTTTCTTCTAACTGTTGTTTCTTGATCTGCTTACAGAATTTTCAGGAGAAAAGGAAGGTGATTTGGTATTCTCATCTCTAAGAACTTTCCACAATTTGTTGTGATCCACAGAGTGAAAGGCTTTAGCATAGTCAATGAAGCAGAAGTAAATGTTTTTTTTTCTTTCTGAAACTCCATTGCTTTCTCTATAATCCAACAAATGTTGGCAATTTGATCTTAGGTTCCTCTGACTTTTCTAAACCCAGCTTTAAAGTGAATCTATTATACATTCACATATATCTACTTTTTAAAAATTATTTCCCCAAATAGACCATTACAGTGTATTGAGTAGAGTTCCTTGTGCTATACAGCAGGTCCTTATGAGTTATTTAATTTTATGTATTGGGCTTCCCTGGTGGCTCAGATGGTAAAGAATCTGCCTGCAGTGTGGGAGACCTGGGTTTGATCCCTGGGTTGGGAAGATTCCCTGGAGAAGGGAATGGTTACCCACTCTAGTACTGTTGCCTAGAGAATTCCATGGAAAGAGGAACTTAGCAGGCTACAGTCCATGGGGTCACAAAGNTTATGTATTGGGCTTCCCTGGTGGCTCAGATGGTAAAGAATCTGCCTGCAGTGTGGGAGACCTGGGTTTGATCCCTGGGTTGGGAAGATTCCCTGGAGAAGGGAATGGTTACCCACTCTAGTACTGTTGCCTAGAGAATTCCATGGAAAGAGGAACTTAGCAGGCTACAGTCCATGGGGTCACAAAGAGTCAGATGAGACTGAGGAACTTTCACTTTATCCTCTGAGCCACCAGGGAAGCCCCCCCACTATATATATATATATATACATATATACATATACATATATATTTTGTATATATTTATATTTATATACAATAGTGTATGTCAGTCCTAATCTTCCAATTTGTCCCTCTTCCTCTATAACCCCTGGTAACCATAAGTTTATTTTCTACATCTTTAACTCCATTTTCCCCTTTTAAGATTCCACATATAAGCATTATTATGTGATATTTGTCTTTGTCTGACTTACTTCACTCTGTATGACAATCTCTAGGTCCATCCGTGTTGCTGTAAATAGCATTGTTTCATCCTTTTTTATGACTGAGTAATATTACATTGTATATATGTACCACATGTTCTTTTCCATTCCCCTGTTGATCAACATTTAGGTTGTTTGCATGTCCTGACTATTGTAAACAGTGCTGCAATAAACACTATGGTGCATGTATCTTTTTACATTATGCTTTTCTCCAGATATATCTCCAAGAGTGAGATTGTTGTACCATTTTTAGTTTTTAAGGAATCTCCATACTGTTTTCCATAGTCACTATACCAGTTTAGATTCCCACCAACATGTTCCCTTTTCTCCAAACACTCTCCAGCAGTTATTGTTTGTAGATTCTTAATGATAGTCATTCTGAACAGTGTGAGGTGATACTTCATTATAGATTTGATTTGCATTTCTTGGATACTTGCTTTTGAAGATCACATATGAACCCTAACTACATTGAAACTGCCATGCTCGAGAGATAGGAAGAATTCTGGTTAGCAGCCCCAGCTGAATTTCAGTCAATAGTTATAATCAACTATAAGTCAGGCATGAGAGCCTGCTTAAACAGCTCACGCAGATGTTAATAACTGTAGACCCAGGTGACATCTACTGCAACTGTATTTGTGACTCCCATACTAGAGCTGCTTAGCAAAGCTATTCTCAAATACCTGACCCACAAAAATCCCAAGCATTTTTGAAAGTTTCAGTGTTTTGGGGTAATTTGTTATTCATCAGTGGTAGCTGGAATAGGCCTTAATATTTCAAGGGATGACTTCTAATTAAAGCTCATTGGAATGAAGTACATACAACTTGAAGGAGAAGAGTATACAGAGAAAGTTAAATGTAGTTGTATTTTATAGAAGAAAAGTTTGGAATCTTGTATATTTTTCTCTAAGCATCTTCTTCAATAAAGGCATGCTAGTGATATTTCCTGTGTTCAGTTCAACTCCTTTCTTCTCTCTGATCTTCTCATAAAGGAAACACTTGAGTTTTCTCTCCTCTTTTTACTTATATGTTAACTCCTTATCCATTTTGATTTATATTCTGACCTCCATTCAAAGCACCATTCCTTCTGTCTGAACTGGCATCATTGGCCTCTGGAAATAAAAATAAGGGAAAGAAGAAAGTGAACGTCCTAGAAGAACAGGTGAAGGATTTGAATGATACTTAAGAATGTCTCAATTTTCATTTCATTTCCAAAAAACCTTAAATTAGCCATTTCATTTTATCTAGCACATTTTTAATAAAAAATCAAATAGCTACATATAAATATTACTCTGGTTCTTCTCAATGGACATGAGTTTAAGTAGCCGCTTGGAGTTGGTGATGGACAGGGAATCCTGGTGTGCTTCAGTTCATGGGATTGCAAAGAGATGGACACGACTGAGTGACTGAACTGAACTGGACTGAATGGTTTCCTAAATGTCCAATTTATCTTTGTTTGTATTTTTCTTTTATTTTTTAAATTACTTCATAGTTAATTTAAAATGTGTTGGTTTCAGGTTTCAGGTTTACAGAAAAGTGTTTCAGTTACACACACACACACACACACACACACGTATATACATATATATATTCTTTTTAATATTCTTTTCCATTATAGGTTATTATGAGATACTGCATATAGTTCCCTGTGCTATACAGTAGTCTTTATTGTTTTTCTATTTTATATATAGTAGTATTTATATGTTAATTCCAAGCTCCTAATTTATCTCTCCTTATAAAATTTACTTTTTAAAATGTTTTTAAAGCATATGTTAAAATATATTTTAGTTAGAATATTATTTATACATTAACCAATCCTTGTTTTCTTAGCAAATGACTTTGAGTACCTTTACATAATCATTGAATATGTAAGACTTTATATATATGTATATAATGAAATTGATTAAAAATTAAATATATGTCTAAGTGTATCATCTTGAGCTTAGAAAATAATCGCATTAACCTTCAAGTATGTTATTTTACTAGCTATAAGCTGTGAAGTAATCTATGATTCAGCTTACTTACACTGCTCTGCCCTTGTACGGGGATGATCTAGCTGATGACAATCTGGCAGATTTATGTCCAGGGAGAATTAGTCCCACCCTGTGTGGGTGTTGGCTTGAATGCCTCTAGTCCCCATGGGGCAAAGAGGTCCTGTCACCTCAGCAAGCAGAGAGGGCAAGTTGGAGCCAGCTAACATCCGTCAGGAACTCCATGGCCAAAGGCATGATCTGGAGGGAAGAACTGAGTTCACTGTCAACTACAGTAAATTGAAAAGGAAAAATAATGTAAGTTAGGTCATCAACTTGGTCCCAATCATAAGGAGAAAACTGCTAGCTGTAAAATAGCACTAGTAATTCATCTTTTAATTGTGAAACCAGTTTAGCATATGTATGCTATTTTAAGTTACTCTAGAATGAGTGGTATGTACATTGTACTGATTTGGAACAATAATGAAGTAAAATTGACATTTATCTGTTGAATTCTTTGACGGAGGCTTCTAGGGAAAATGACTAGAGCCAGAGGCTCTAAAATCTAGCTCAGTCCCTCAATGATCTTACAATCTCAATTTTTTTAACTGTACAATGCAGAACCTTTAAGGACATTTTCAGATATAAGATTTTGAGTACTGAAAATCATCTTCATTTATTTAAAATGCTTCTGCATTTATAAGGTATTAACTTTTAACTTATATAGGGGCTTTTTGGATGGGAGTCTTAATTACCTTTAATCTAACAAATTTGTGAGAAGAAAGAAAGTACTCTGTTTTGGAAAACAATGTTCCCATGAGTTCACATAAGTGATTTGGAAGCATAAAGATTTAACTTCATGTATGAGGAAGGGTCAATGCACACTTAAGATTTTATTGAAACCCTTAAAACTGGAACAAAGAAGTGGGTATATTTGAGAAATGCAAAATTAATGTTGGAGTCATGTGTTTTCAGACAAATGCCCTTGTGATGCATGGTGTGAATACAGCAAAATGCTTGGTGTTTATTTTTATAATTGGATTTGCCTTGTGATCAGAGTGAGTAACTAATGGTGTTTGATAAGATATGGCTTAAAGTATAATAATGCTTTGGCTTAAGGCATCTTAAAGACATTTTGCAGTGCTGTATTTTAAATTTGGAAGAGTTAAAAGCAATTTATTTTAATAGTATCAGTAGTAGTAGTTAGATGGATAGATAGAAAGATCTGTTTGAAGATAAAAGGTCCTTAGTATCAGTAAAGACCCAGTGAATGAGGTAAGGTAAGGAGGCCCTGCCCTGTAGGTAGGAGTATATTTGCAAAGACAGGTCAGTTCTGAGTCACCATTTTGGGTGCTGGTAGGCCAATGAAATCAGTCCACCTTTGTATTCTCCTGACTAGAGCAAGATCTGGGTCAATTCCAAACTCTGCCTATGTGGAGAGGAAAACAGGCATGGGCAGGCCAAGTAGTGAGCAAAGGTCTAATGGGAGCTCAAGTATATGACTCTCCAGAAAACAGTTCAGTTCAGTTCAGTTCAGTCGCTCAGTCGTGTCTGACTCTTTGCGACCCCATGAATCGCAGCACGCCAGGCCTCTCTGTTCATCACTGTCTCCCGGAGTTCACTCAGACTCAAGTCCATCGAGTCCGTGATGCCATCCAGCCATCTCATCCTCGGTCGTCCCNGAAGGAGATCAGCCCTGGGATTTCTTTGGAAGGAATGACGCTAAAGCTGAAACTCCAGTACTTTGGCCACCTCATGCGAAGAGTTGACTCATTGGAAAAGACTGATGCTGGGAGGGATTGGGGGCAGGAGGAGAAGGGGACAACCGAGGATGAGATGGCTGGATGGCATCACGGACTCGATAGACGTGAGTCTGAGTGAATTCCGGGAGTTGGTGATGGACAGGGAGGCCTGGCATGCTGCCATTCATGGGGTCGCAAAGAGTCGGACACGACTGAGCGACTGAACTGAACTGATACTATGGAAACATGTATAACATTGAAGTTCTTCTAATGAACAATGAAAACGACTTTGTCTTAAAACTTCATTGATTACCAGACAATTTTGTCTTTATAAAATAACAAATGTAAAACACATAAAATTTACTATTTTCACAGTTGTTAAGTATATATATTTCAGTAGTGTTAAATATGTTCACATTGTGCAAAAGATCTGTAGAACTGAAACTCTGTATCAGTTGAACAACTCATTTTCCCTCTTCCCTCAGCCTATAACCCATAAGTCTCCCAGTCTTTGTTGTGGACCTCAGTTTGCATGTTGGGACCTGCCTTCAGCATTTAGTCAGGCAGTGTACAGTTTCACCTCAGCCTTCACTTCCAGCTTGTGTTGAGCCTCCTTGTTAACCAGAAGTGAGTGCTTAGAGCTTCTCAGGTATTCCTGAGTAAGCACACATCTCTGGCAGTGTACACAATCCTATGAAAGCACACGGCCTTCAAGAATCCCAGGACTGTGTGAAAGCTTTTCAGAGTCTGCTATAGATATCTCATTGCCCAAGTTTTCTTTTTAAGTCTTTTGGTTAACCAATTTTTGCCCAAATAGTATGTATTGCCTTTGTCAGTCATGATGTTCGAACAGTCGCCTTTGATTGTTTTTTCAAAATGCCTGTGGGGCCTATTTGTACTGGATGAGTGCTGAGTCAGATCAAATATAGATGGTTTTGCTAGTGGGGATCTTCCAGGGAATCAGCGAACAGAGTACATGATAATTCTCTGGGGATTGGTCTTTGAAGGAGATCCAGTCTTGACTTGCCACTCCAGTTATTGCCCTGCTCCTGTTTTTTTCCATTTCAGGCTGTTGTTTTTCAAGATTATAGCTAAACAAGAGAGGGAACAATAAGAATAGATGAGTTAAAAGGCCATAAAACTCACAGATTTAGTAAGTTTCAGCCATTTTTCTCAAGTAAATCCTCACCAGATTGCTGAAAGCCTTTGTTTAATTTTCAGAAGTCTGAAGAAGTCAGTTGTGGAAAAAAAGTCCAGTGTTTTCATTGTTTTTATGAGTATGAAATTTATTTTCTGAAGTCCTTACTCTGGCATTTTTACTAACATTAGCTTTGAAAAGTTGTTTTTGCTGCATAAACAAGTTTTTCTTTCTGTCCTCTGAAGATACCTGTTGCTTGTCTCCTGGCTTGCACTGTGGTGGTTGTTGTTTTGGTAAGTCTCTTGTAATTCTTATTTTCTTGGTTCTGTACATAATGTGTCTTTTTCTCCCCAGGTGCTTTAAGGCTGTCTCTTTATCACTGATTTTTTAGCAATTTTATTATGCTGTTCTTTGTAGTTTTCTTCCTATTTTTTCCTATTGCTTGAGAATATTTGAGCTTCTTGGGTATGTCAGTTCATTTTTCATCAAATGTTTTGTTTAAATATCTTAATACTCTTCAGAACTGTCCTTGTTGAATGATAGTACCCTTCAGAACTGTTCTTAAATGACAGAAGAACTGTCCTTGTGAAAGGTTGTTGCTGAGCCATGAAAAGGCACCAGGATTCTTGGCCTCTGGAGGAGAAGAATTCAATCCGGGGCCAGAGACGAGGCTTGATCGCTCAGAGGTTTTGTGTGATAAAGTTTTATTAAAGTATAAAGGAGACAGAGAAAGCTTCTGACATAGACATCAGAAGAGGGCTTCAGAAAGAATACCTCCCCTGCTAGTTTTTAGCTGGATGTTATATAGTTACTAGCAGTCTGTTAATGAAAGAAAGGAATGTCTTAAAACTCAGAGAATGGCACCAGGCCCCTCATCCATAAGATGTATCTTGGCACCAGTTGAGTCATCCCAGGACATAAAACAATTGACATGAATCTTGTAGAAAGGCAGATTACCATACAAATAGTTTCATTTACATAGATTAGAGAAACAATGTCTTGAGTATAACATACTGGTTTGTCAAGTCAATTCTGAGCCATTAGGTGGAACCAACTTGAAGACAGAGGCTGGGGTAAATGTGTAGTACATTAACATAGCTTAAGACAAACATTTCCATAAGAAAAATGCATTTGTTAACTCAAGGTTTGAGAATAGTTAAGTTCAGGTGGAACCAGGTGTCATTATGCCAACACAGTATTTTAAGAGAAACCTCTTTTAAAATTTATATAGAGAAGGGGAGGGAAAACGTATCACTGGTTTGTTTCCTCCTGCCACTTAAGAAAGAGAAAAAAATGTCTGACACTTGCAGCCTATTTCCTCTGTTTGGAGACCCCTGGTCTTCCTGCCTGTTACCCTCTCACTTATTTCTTGAATGATAGAATAACTGTTCTTGTTTCTTAAATGATAAGTGAGGCGTGTTGGTGTGCAGTGAATCAAAGGGAAAAATAAGTTGTTTTTCCCTGTGTACATGGGTGGTCTCTGGGGTTGTAACAGTGGCAGCACAAGAGTAGGGGCTCAGCACCTGGGAGGAGTACTTACAGGGGTTGAGGAGGGTAAGTTATGAAAAGGATAAGTTAAACAAACCCTAAAATCAAAAACTATGTCTAGTGAAATTCAGTGAATTTCAGGAGGGCAGTGATTTCACAGAAGAAATGATGATGCTCTCCTTCAAGGTATAGGTGGAGACAGTGATGTGTTGGTAAATTAGCTCTTGAAAAAAATATTCCAAGACAAAAAAAATAAAAAGCATTAGTTTATAGTCTTTTTCAGCTGCCATAGTATGAATACCTCCACCATGCCATCAGTGGTTTAACAACCAACTTGCAGAATTATTTAAGATTTAACAATTAGCTCTTGTGAGTCGGTGTGAACCAGCTCCAGAACACTGGTGGTGGAATATATGGCACAAACCATAAGGTTTAGAAAAAACAAGCCACCTAACCAAGCACTCAGCAGGACCTTTGGAAGGGTGACAGCCATAGATCCGAAGACACAGAAGAGGAAACATTCAGCAAATAAGATGTCAATGAAAGAAAATACATGCTCCACAGCCCTTTTGAGTGCTTTCTTATTCTTTAGAAGCTGGAGGCTGTCTTGGGGATGTTGGTAGATGAAGCAGGGCAGGGAAGAAGGTGCAGATTGCCTGAAGGAAAGTCAGATCTGTGTTTCCAAGGACAAGCAACCTGGAAAGAAGGTGAGTGACGTGAGGTAGCAAGGAAGTTCTAGAGAATAGTTCTAGAAAATGAAGTCTTGTGTTAACTTTTATTTCCTTGCCTCCTAGTTTAGCCTTGATTGATTTCATCTGAAAAATTATGGGAAGGAAAACCAGAGTGTGTGGTTTTGTAAATTTTTGCAAAACTTTTCTATCTCGTTAATATAAACATTTTACTTCTGGCTCTATTTATTAGGTATGTTCAGACATGTGGTAATATTTGAATGTGTGGAAGATGGCAATTTTTTATTGATATTAAACAGTTACCTGGTTTGGTGAACACAGAAACCTCAGATTAAGAGACCATTCTTGCCTGGGTTACCTCAAGAATGTAATATTCTTGCACAATACCTAGGTCACCCCAAGAGCATAACAGCTTTGATCTTTGTGAGCATGGTCCAGAAATGATCCAGGAGTGTCAGGTACTTCAATAAACCATCATGGGGATGCACAGAGTTGACAGTACAGAAAACTGCATGTAGCAGTCTGCTCCTTGGTGGATGATTGTGAAGAGCCAATTGTGACAGCAACTTGCTGGCTCTGTCACTGTAACTGAGTGGTTTTGTTTTGCACTCTTGTTGCTGGTGTCATATGAATTAAATCTGAGAAATTCTAGTGTCAACTCTTTGGAATAAAGTCATCTAATGTTACATTAACTTAGAGAAAATATATCTTCAACCTCCCTACTTTCCTCCTTTTCAGTCTCTCTCTCTGTTTCCCTCACTCTGAATCTTTGACATTGCTTCTAGCTTTAATTCTTTGGTTCAAATTCTTTCTCACATTGATGGGTTTGGTTTCCTCATCTAAATTTTGTGTCATTGCATCTCTAGCATTGTATGAAGTCTTCAAAATTAAGGATGCTGTAAGAAAAACTTGGGAGAAAGCATAATCTCCACTCACAGAAAGGTCCTGAGATGGTTGCTGAGAAAAGTCCTGTCCTCGGGGGCACAGGGTGCTGTTTATGCTCTTTTCCTGAGATGATTCTGCAATTGGTTCACCACTGGGCAGCTCTAACTGCAGAATTCTGAAATCATTCAGGGTGGAACACTATATAAATATATATGTGTATATATATGTGTGTGTGTGTGTATATATATATATACCATTAGAAACTTAGCTCTTAGTATTTATATTGTTGAGTGAAAACAGAAGGGCAGGGAGACTGGTTAAATCACAATAAAAATGGCAAATGAGGTGGAATCTAGATCATTCATGGAAGGAAATAGATTCAAATAAAGGACCTGAAATCATGCTAGATGATTTAAGAATTTAGAAGAATTTTAGAATTTAAGAATGACTTTACTATATTCAGTGATGCAACTTGGTCTGATAGTGAGGATGCTGTTCATCTAATTGTTCATTCCAGAGGAAGAAGGCAATAAGGGACCAGTGACAATTTCAGTCTTCTACAAAGACTAATTTTTGTTTCAGTGAGGTTTAAGTTTATGTTAGAGACTCTCCCCTCCAAAGAAATTCCAGTCTAAAAAGAGAAAAGTTGGTTTCCCATTCTGCCTTACCCTCTCTCTGTTGCAGGTCTTTTCTTAGTCATTTTTATCTTTTGAAGTATCTCATTTCTCTGCACTAGATAACTTTATCTTCTCTTTTAAGACATTTTCAGAGGTTTCCCTGGTGGCTGACATGGTAAAGTATCTGCCTGCCATGCAGGAGACCTGGGTTCAGTCCCTGGGTCAGGAAGATCCCCTGGAGAAAGGAACAGCAATCCACTCCAGTATTCTTGCCTGGAAAATTCCATGGACAGAAGAGTTCATGGGGTTGTGAAAAGTTGGACATGACTAAGCAAGTAACACACACACACACATAGGTTTCCAATTAGATCAGAAAGAAGTGGTTTCTGCCATGTGGCTTCATTCTCCATGGAGAGAGATTTGTAATAGGTCAATGAACTTTTCAGGGGCAGTGGGACTGCATTTGTCTTCTTTCTAACTGCTGAGTTGAGTTGGTTATGCATCCCATTTACCGGAAGCCTGTTGATATGGGATGTGACATTGGCAGTAGTGAGGAAGTGGATGAGAGCTTTGTCTCGGGATTTTCTTTGCCCAGTCTTTCTTTTTTATTATCTTAAAAATAAGTGATCATGGCATCCAGTCCCATCACTTCATGGCAAATAGATGGGAAAACAGTGAAAACAGTGGCTGACTTTATATTTTTGGGCTCCAAAATTACTGCAGATGGTGATTGCAGCCATGAAATTAAAAGATGCTTACTCCTTGGAAGGAAAGTTATGACCAACCTAGACAGCATATTAAAAAGCAGAGACATTACTTTGTCAACAAAGGTCCGTCTAGTCAAGGCTATGGTTTTTCCAGTGGTCATGTATGGATGTGAGAGCTGAACTATAAAGAAAGCTGAGCCCTGAAGAATTGATACTTTTGAATTGTGGTGTTGAAAAAGACTATTGAGAGTCCCCTGGACTGCAAGGAGATCCAATCAGTCCATCCTAAAGGAAATCAGTCCTGGGTGTTCATTGGAAGGACTGATGTTGAAGCTGAAACTCCAATATTATGGCCACCTGATGCAAAGAGCTGACTCATTTGAAAAGACCCTGATGTCGGGAAAGACTGTGGGCAGGAGGAGAAGGAGACAACAGAGGTTGAGATGGTTTGATGGCATCACTGACTCGATGGACATGAGTTTGGGTAAACTCTGGGAGTTGGTGATGGACAGGGAGGCCTGGCATGCTGAGGTTCATGGGGTTGCGAAGAGTCAGGCATGACTGAGCGACTGAACTGAACTGAACTGAGATCATACAGTGTTTGTTTTCCTGGTCTGGCTTATTGCAGTTAGCGTAATGTCTTCTAGGTTTATCCATGTTGTCACAAATGACAGAATTTCCTTCTTTCTAAAAAAGACTGAGCAATATTCCATTATATGTGTATACCACATTTTCTTTTCCGTTCTCCTGTCAAGTGGGCATTTGGGTTATTTCTATATCCTGACTATTGTGAAAAATGCTGCAGTGAACATGGGAATGCAGACATCTCTTTGAGATTCTAATTTTATTTTTAATTGGAGAACATTTGCTCTACATTATTGTGTTGGTTTCTGCCATATATCAACATGAATCAGCCTTAGGTATGCATATTCCCCTACCTCATGAATCCCTCTCTCACCTCCCACCAACCACCTTATCCCACCCCTTTAGGTTGTTGCAGAGCTCTGGATTTGAACACTAGGCATCATAGAGCAAATGACCATTGGCTATCTAATTTTACAGTAATTGGTAAAGTATATGTTTCATTACTGCCTTCTCACCCTGCCTGTCCCACCCTCTCCTTCTCCTGCTGTATCCACAAGTCTGCTCTCTAAACTGCATCTCCATTGCTGCCCTGCAGGAAGGACTGATAGGTTCATCAGGACCATCTTTCTAAATTCCATGTATATGTATTAATATACAACATTTGTTTTCTCTTTCTGACTTACTTCACTCGTATAACAGGTTTAGATTCATCCACCTTGTTAGAACTGAATCACAAGCATTCATCTTTATGGCTGAGTAATATTCCATTGAATATTACTCTTGAGAGTCCCTTGGACTGCAAGGAGATCCAACCAGTCCATTCTGAAGGAGATCAACCCTGGGATTTCTTTGGAAGGAATGATGCTAAAGCTGAAACTCCAGTACTTTGGCCACCTCATGCGAAGAGTTGACTCATTGGAAAAGACTCTGATGCTGGGAGGGATTGGGGGCAGGAGGAGAAGGGGACAACCAAGGATGAGATGGCTGGATGGCATCACGGACTCGATGGATGTGAGTCTGAGTGAACTCCGGGAGATGGTGATGGATAGGGAGGCCTGGCGTGCTGTGATTCATGGGGTCGCAAAGAGTCGGACACGACTGAGCGACTGAACTGAACTGAACTGAATATTCCACTGTGTACATATACAACAGTTTCTTTATCCATTCATCTGTCAATGGACATCTAGGTTGCTTCCATGTTCTAGCTATTGTAAATGGTGCTGCAATGAACATTGGGGTACATGTGTCATTTTCAACTAGGATTCCCCAGGTTATATGCCCAGTAGTGGGATTGTCGGGTCATATGGTAATTTTATTCCTAGTTTTTAAGGAATTCCCATGGTGTTATTCATAGTAGCTGTATCAATTTGCATTCCCACCAACAGTGCATGAAGGTTCCTTTTTCTCCCCATTCTCTCCAGCATTTATTATTTGTAAGTTTTTTGATGAGGGCCTATCTAACTGGCCATTCCTGAACAACTATGAACAGAAGTTCATAACATTGTATGGGAGGCAGTGATCAAGACCGTCCCCAAGAAAAAAGAAATGCAGAAAGGCAAGATAGTTGTTTGCGGAGGCCTTACAAATTGCTGAGAAAAGAAGGGAAATGAAAGACAAAGGAGAAAAAGAAAGATATACCCATTTGAATGCAGAGTTCCAAAGAATAGCAGAGAGAGATAAGAAAGCCTTCCTTAGTGATCAATGCAAAGACATAGAGGAAAACAATAGAATGGGGAAGACTAGAGATCACTTCAAGAAAATTAGAGATACCAAGGGAACATTTCATGCAAAGATGGGCACAATAAAGAACAGAAATGATATGGATCTAACAGAAGCATAAGATATTAAGAGGTGGCAAGAGTACACAGAAGAACTGTACTAAAAAAAAACTTCATGACCCAGGTAACCATGATGGTGTGATCACCCACCTAGATCCAATCATCTTGGAGTGCGAAGTCAAGTGGGACTTAGAAGCATCACTATGAACAAAGCTAGTGGAGGTGACAGAATTCCAGTTGAGCTGTTTCAAATCCTAAAAGATGATGCTGTGAAAGGGCTGCACTCAGTATGCCAGCAAATTGGGAAAACTCAGTAGCGGCCACAGGACTGGAAAAGGTCAGTTTTCATTCCAATCCCAGAGAAAGGAAATGCCAAAGAATGCTCAAACTACCACATCCTGCTGCTGCTGCTGCTAAGTCACTTCAGTCATGTCTGACTCTGTGCGACCCCACTGACAGCAACCCACCAGACTCCCCCGTCCCTTGGATTCTCCAGGCAAAAACACTGAAATGAATTGCCATTTCCTTCTCCAGTGCATGAAAGTGGAAAGTGAAAATTGAAAGTGAAGTCGCTCAGTCATGGCTGACTCTTTGCGACCCCATGGACTGTAGCCTACTACACTCCTCCGTCCATGGGATTTTCCAGGCAAGCATACTGGACAGGGTTGCCATTTCCTTCTCCAGAGGATCTTGCTGACCCAGGGACCAAACCCATGTCTCCCACACTGGAGGCAGACGCTTTACCATCTGAGCTTTTGTTCCTTTTGCCTTGGGAGTACTGGAAAAGGTCAGTTTTCATTCCAATCCCAGAGAAAGGAAATGCCAAAGAATGCTCAAACTACCACATCCTGCTGCTGCTGCTGCTAAGTCACTTCAGTCATGTCTGACTCTGTGCGACCCCACTGACAGCAACCCACCAGACTCCCCCGTCCCTTGGATTCTCCAGGCAAAAACACTGAAATGAATTGCCATTTCCTTCTCCAGTGCATGAAAGTGGAAAGTGAAAATTGAAAGTGAAGTCGCTCAGTCATGGCTGACTCTTTGCGACCCCATGGACTGTAGCCTACTACACTCCTCCGTCCATGGGATTTTCCAGGCAAGCATACTGGACAGGGTTGCCATTTCCTTCTCCAGAGGATCTTGCTGACCCAGGGACCAAACCCATGTCTCCCACACTGGAGGCAGACGCTTTACCATCTGAGCTTTTGTTCCTTTTGCCTTGGGAGATTGACTTAAGAAAATATTGCTACAGTTTATGTTAGAGAATGTTTTGCCTGTGTTCTCTTCTAGGAGTTTTATGGTGGCACACCTTATTTTTAAGTCTTTACATCATTTTGAGCTTATTTTTGTGTGTGGTGTGAAGGAACTTTCAAACTTTGTTGATTTACCTGTGCTGTACAGCTTTCCCAACACTCATTGCTTAATACACTGTCTTTTCTTCATTGTAAACTCTTGCATCCTTGATCAAAAAATGAATAACTGTAGGTGTGAGTGTTTGCTCCTGGGCCTCCTATTCTGTTCCACTGATCTATGTGTCTGTTTTGTCAATATCATGCTTTTTTGATTACTATCTATTTGTAGTATTGTCTGAAGTGTGGAAAAGTTATCCCTCCAGCTTTATTCTTTTCCCTCAGAATGGCTCTGACGGTTCTAGATCTTTTGTGGTTTTATATAAATTTTAGGATTATTTGCTCTAGTTCTGTGAAAATGTCATGGATAATTTGATAGTGTGTTGCATGTGTGCTCAGTCATGTCCGAATCTGACTCTGTGGTCTCATAAATGTTGCTCACCAGGCTCCTCTATCCATGGAATGTTCCAGGCAAGTATACTGGATTGGATTGCCATTTCCTACACCATGGGATCTTCCTGACACAGGGATCAAACCCATGTCTCTTGCATCTTCTGCATTGGCAAGCAGATTCTTTATCACTGTGCCTTCTCAGTTCAGTTCAGTTCAGTCGCTCAGTCGTGTCTGACTCTTTGCGACCCCATGAATCGCAGCACACCAGGCCTCCCTGTCCATCACCATCTCCCGGAGTTCACTCAGACTCACGTCCATCGAGTCCGTGATGCCATCCAGCCATCTCATCCTCGGTCGTCCCCTTCTCCTCCTGCCCCCAATCCCTCCCAGCATCAGAGTCTTTTCCAATGAGTCAACTCTTCGCATGAGGTGGCCAAAGTACTGGAGTTTCAGCTTTAGCATCATTCCTTCCAAAGAAATCCCAGGGTTGATCTCCTTCAGAATGGACTGGTTGGATCTCC
>SJYX01003712.1:328548-346378 GCA_006410675.1 Oreotragus oreotragus | reverse complement strand
GCATTGCCTTTCTTTGGAATTGGAATGAAAACTGACCTTTTCCAGTCCTGTGGCCACTGCTGAGTTTTCCAAATTTGCTGGCATATTGAGTGCAGCACTTTCACAGCATCATCTTCCAGGATTTGAAACAGCTCAACGGGAATTCCATCACCTCCACTAGCTTTGTTCTTAGTGATGCTTTCTAAGGCCCACTTGACTTCACATTCCAAGATGTCTGGCTCTAGATGAGTGATCACATCCTCATGATTATCTGGGTCATGAAGATCTTTTCTGTACAGTTCTTCTGTGTATTCTTGCCACCTCTTCTAGATCACATTAAATTGTAGAATGCTTTGAGTATTATGGACATTTTAACAATATGAATTCTTTCAATCCAAAAGCATGGAAAATTCCCTTTATCAGTGTTTAATAGTTCTCAGCATAGAGTATTTCACCTCCTTGGTCAGGTTTATTCCTAAGAATTTCATTTAATTTTTTGATGTGATTTTAAAAGTTGTGTTTTTTTTTTTTACTTTCTCTTTGTGATATTTCATTATGAGTGTAAAGATATGCAACAGAGTTCTGTATGTTAATCTTGTATCCTGCTATCTTGCTGAGTTTGCTTATTCTTTTTAATAGTGTTCATATGTAGTCTATAGGGTATTCTGTATGGAGTGTCTTGTAATCTGCATATAATGACAATTCTACCTCTTTTCTTCCAATTTGGATATATTTTATTTTATTTTGTGATTGCTATCACTAGAACTTCCAACACTATGTTGAACTGAGGTGGTGAGAGTGAGCATCTTGTCTTACTGCAGATTTTAGCAGGAATGGTTTCAGCTTTTCATTGATGAGTATTATGCTGGCTGTGAGTTTGTCATGTAGAGCTTTTCATTGTGCTATGTTCCCTCTATTCCCACTTTGGTGAGATTTTTTTTATCATGAATAGATGTTGAATTTTATCTAATGATTTTCTGCATCTATTTAGATGACCATGTGCTTTCTGTGGTGTATCATGTGTTTCATGCGATCATGTGTTTCTGTGGTGTTTCATGTGGCGTATCACACTGATTGATTTGCATGTGCTGAATCATCCTTGTGACCCTGGGATGAATCCAACTTGACCATGGTGTATGGTTCTTTTTATGTGCTGTTGGACTCAGTTTGCTAATGTTTTGTTCAGAATCCTTGCATCTATATTAATCAAAGATATCGGCCTATGTACATATTTTTGGGAGTGTGTTTGTCTGGTTTGAAATCATAGTGACTGTGTTCTCCTAGAATGACTTTGGAATGTTCCTTTTCATTCAGTATTTTGGAAGAGTTTGAAAAGTATTGATATAAGTTTTTCTTTGTATGTTTGATAGAATTCCCCAGTGAAGCCATTCAGTCCTGGACTTCTGTCTGCAGGGAGTTTTTTTTTTTAACTGCAAATTTTATTGTATATCTAGTGATGGATTTGTTCCAATTATCTAGTTTTTTCTTGATTCAGTTTTGGTCAGCTGTATATGTCTACAAACTTTCTAGAAACATGTCCATTTGTTCTAGGTTGTGCAATTTTTTGGCAAATGTTCATAGGATTCTCGTATAGATTTTTTTTTATTTTGGGAGATATTGTTTATTATTTTTTCTCTTTCATTATATTTTGTTAATTTGAGATCTCCATCTTTTCTTTCTTTCTTCTTATATAAATGTATACATGTATATATATACATCCAGTTCCAGTTCAGTTGCTCAGTCATGTCCAACTCTTTGCAACCCCATGAATTGTAGCACACCAGACCTCCCTGTCCATCACCAACTGCTGGAGTCTACCCAAACCCATGTCCATTGAGTCGGTGAGGCCATCCAACCATCTCATCCTCTGCCATCCCCTTCTCCTCCTGCCCTCAATCTTTCCCAGCATCAGGGTCTTTTCAAATGAGTCAGCTCTTTAAATCAGGTGGCCAAAGTATTGGAGTTTCAGCTTCAACATCAGTCCTTCCAATGAACACCCGGGACTGATCTCCTTTAGGATGGACTGGTTGGATCTTCTTGCAGTCCAAGGGACTTTGAAGAGTCTTCTCCAACACCACGGTTCAAAAGCATCAATTCTTCGGCACTCAGCTTTCTGTATAGTCCAATTCTCACATCCATACATGACTACTGGAAAAACCATAGCCTTGACTAGATGGATCTTTGTTGACAAAGTAATTATGTATATGTGTGTTTGTGTGTGTGTGTGTGTGTGTATGTATATATACATACATATCCCTACTTCCGCTCCTCCAATCTCACATTCTAGGTGATCACAGAATGCCAGACTGGGCTCCTGTGTTATGCAGCAACTTCCCACTAGCTCTCTATTTCACATGTATCATGTGTATTTTTTTAAGAACTAATTGAATCATCACCTTGAGGTCCTTTGCAGACACAGCTTCAACAGAAGTATTATGATTTTACATTTTGAGAAGTCATTATTTTCACTCAGTCTTATAAGGCCTCATGGAAAATAAAGAAGATTCTTTTGAAGATGGTAGTAGAGGCCTTGATAATCTGAGTTAAGAAAAGCATTTTCATAATTGAATATGGTCTGTGTTCACCTTTTCCTTCTCATATATGGAATTTTCCCATTTGCCTATGAATCCTCCCAATTCAAGCATCTCTTAAGTCAGCTCAACTAGAACAGAAGGACTAACCATAGCACCAGTATTTAGGAAGAATCTGAACAATATGATTTTGCCAGTTTCCCAGAAGTCACCCTAGTCTGTGTAAACTTTAAACCTGTGTAAAGTTGTGCAACATCAACCCAGTACTAGTTGATGCTGCACAAGGAGAGACACGAGGTCATGATCGGGGAGATTGTTAAGAAACAGCTTGCAAGAAGTGGTTTGTTTTAAATAGTGGAATATCTTCTGTTTAGCAAACACTTGGTTAGATTTATAAACTCTATAAGCAGAAAAAGTATCGTGGAACAATTTTAAAATATAATCCCTAAAAAATCAGTACCAGGGTTTGAAGCACATGCCAAATGACTACATCTACCTGCTATCCTTGGTCTAGAGGAATTGTCCTTTGATGTCTCTCTTCTTTCCTTTTTAAAATTGGACTAAAACATATCCACAACACAGGAATTATGTGCAGATTAAAAGAATTGCTGAGTATATATTTTAGAATATTGCACAAGCAACAGTGTTAAATGCATATATTAGGCATAATTAGAAGTTTCCCTTGCACAAGAGACGATATCACTGCCTTCAGATCCCTTATAAACTATGTGCGCGTAGTCCATCAGAGTGATCCTGCTATATCTACTTCTGCTTCATTGCCTATACTAAAACCTTTGACTGTGTGGCTCACAACAAACAGTGGAAAATTCTTCTACAGATGGGAATACCAGACCAACTTACCTGCCTCCTGAGAAATGTGTATGGAGGCCAATAAGCAACAGTTAGAATTGGACATGGAACAATGGGCTCGTTCCAAATTGGGAAAAGAGTATGTCAAGGCTGTATCATGTCACCTTGCTTATTTAACTTATTTTACTGTCCTCCATATGAATTTCCCTGAGAGCAGAAACAAACCTCTGGCCACCTGCTCCTCCCACCTCAGTGTGGTAAGTCTTACATGATGCAGAGTACATTATGTGAAATCCTGGACTGGATGAAGCACAAGCTGGAACCAAGACTGCAGGGAGAAATATCAATAACCTCAGATATGCACATGACACCACCCTTATGGCAGAAAGCAAAGATGAACTGAAGAACCTCTTGATGAAAGTGAAAAAGGATAGTTAAAAAGCTGGCTTAAAACTCAACATTCAGAAAACAAAGATCATGGCATCTGGTCCCATCACTTCATGGCAAATAGATGGGGAAACAATGGAAACGGTAACAGACTTTATTTTGGGGGGCTCCAAAATCACTGCAGATGGTGACTGCAGTCATGAAATTAAAAGATGTTTGCTCCTTGGAAGAAAAGCTATGAAAAACCTAGACAGCATATTAAAAAGCAGAGAAATTACTGACAAGGTCCATACAATCAAAGCTATGGTTTTTCCAATAGTCATGTATAGATGTTAGAGTTGTACCATAGAGAAAGCTGAGCACCCAAGAAGTGATGTTTTTGAACTGTGGTGTTGGAGAAGACTCTTGAGAGTCCCTTGGACTGCAAGATCAAACCAGTCAATCTTAAATGAAATCAGTCCTGAATATTCATTGGAAGGACTGATGCTGAAGCTGAAGCTCCAGTACTTTGGCCACCTGATGTGAAGAACTGACTTAGAAAAGACCCTGATTCTGTGAAAGACTGAAGGCAGGAGGAGAAAGGGATGACAGAGGATAAGATGGTTGGATGGCTTCACTGACTCGATAGACAAGAGTTTGAACAAGCTTCAAGAATTGGTGATGGACAGGGAAGCCTGGCATGCTGCAGTCCATGGAGTCGCAAAGAATTGGATATGACTGAGGGACTGAACTGAATGATAAAATTGAGAACTCATGAAATCATCTGAAAAGTGAAAACCTGAATACACCAATATGGTGCAAATTAGAGTGTATTGATGGTAAGGGTGGGACATGTGGTTGAAAAGCTACATTGTGCGTGCATGGTTAGTTTCTCAGTCATGTCTAACTTTTTACAACCCCATGAACTGTAGCCTGCCAGGCTCCTCTGTCCGTGGTGTTTTTCAGGCAAGGATACTTTGAGTGGGTAGTCATTGCTTTCTCCAGGGGATCTTCCCAACCCAGGGTTTAAACCTGCGTCTCCTGCATTGCAGACAGATTCTTTACCATCTGAGCCACCAAAGCAGCTAAAAAAGGTACATTAGGAAGGACCATGTTATTTATCGGGTTATCTTGAATCTTATAAAGCTTGTTGAATATATATGCCTACATCAGTTTCCTTACGAATTTGATCTGTGAACTCTGGGAAAATTGGATATTTATGTTATGATCAGTCAAGTAGCATAACACTGTTAAATAGGAATTCCCCTGTTGCCATTGTAGTATGGTTCACATTACTTGAAATCTGAAAGAAAAAGTGTCATTTCTTTAATATTACTGAAAACTGAAATCCAAAGTTAAATTTTTCCTAATAGCACCAGCATTAAATGGGGAACAGTAGAGAATATGAGTTCTTTTTTTTTTTTAAGTGGCATCATCTTTTCACTATAAACATCAGCTTTCTCCATAGAATGTTCCTCAGAGCCTCCAATACTTCTTTGTTCCTCAGGCTATAGATAAGGGGGTTGAGCATGGGGGTGATGATAACATCAAACACAAAGAGACACTGGTCCACATCTGTGGGGAGAGAGGAACCTGGGGTCATGCAGATGATCATAGCTGGACCAAAGTAGAGGCTCACTACACTGAGGTGGGAAGAGCAGGTGGCCAGAGCTTTGTTTCTTCCCTCAGGCGCGTTCATATGGAGGACAGTGAGAAAGATGAGGATGTAGGAGGTCAAGATGAGTCCAAAAGGTATGAGGAGGAAAACAATGCCAGATGCCAACACCACCTTCTCATAGGTTGAGGTATCCTCACAAGAGAGCTTCAGAAGGGCCATAACCTCACAGAAGAAATGGTGAACCTCCCTGGAGTCACAAGTAGAGAAATTCATGACATAAACTGTGTGCATAAGGGAGATGAGCATACCCCCAATCCATGAGCCAATGGCCATTTGCAAACAGACTCTGGGGGTCATGATGACTGGGTATCTGAGGGGGTAACAGATGGCCAGATAGCGATCAAAGGCCATGAGTGTCAGGAGAACACACTCAGCCACTCCTAGCATCAAGTAAAGAAAGAGTTGGGCTCCACAGCCAATGTGAGAGATGAAACTCTGTCCAAAGAAGAAATCATTGACCATCTTCGGGACAGTGGTGGAGATTAGGGTGAGGTCCATGAGAGAGAGCTGACTGAGTAGGAAATACATAGGAGTGTGAAGGTGGGCATCACCCCAGATCAGTAGGGCCAAGACTGCGTTTCCAGTGATGGCAACCCCAAGAATGAAGAGAATTATGGTGATGAGAAGGCCAGGATGCCTGGAGTCTGAGAAGAGGCCCAGGAGAATGAAATCAGTAATGGAGGATTCATTTCCTTGCTTCATGTCTTAGTTGACTGGTTTGATCTGGAGGATCAAGGGAGAAAAACACAGAAAGTGAGACTGCTCTTCCTTTGTAAATATACCACTGACTTTTATCTTTTCCCAAAAATCAAATATTTATGAAGTGAATTCAAATATGTAGTAGTATATTTAAATGCAGGCAAGATTAATGATTTGGCATCCACTGATATTTAAAAACATTATTTAGCAATCCATCTGATAGGATAGTCAATGCAAATGAAGAAAATATATTTTGGTCATATTGTTTAGCATTGTTTGGCACATTGTTGCTATAATTTTGTTAAGGATTAGAAGTGTGATCTTCATTCAGTATGAAAATTCCATACATCTTGATGGTGTAATATACACCCAGACTTCTTCCGGAGTGGATTTTAATGCACAGCCACCACTGGGATCTGGAATGTCAGCATATTTATTGCTTATAGATTCTCCAATTATGTCTAGATTTATCCTTAGGGAACTCAGAGATCACAAGCAGGTGGCCTGGTTATGGGTGAGAAATTTTACTGCTTAGTTCTGTAGAAAGATGCCAAGAAGAGAAGGTGGGGTAAGTAAGGATAAGGGAGAAATCTGGGAAGTGGAGATATATGATGGCAACACAGAATGACAAGTAACAACAGGTGACGGAAGAAGTATCCTTTTTCAATCCATCTTCTCACGAACATTATTTGCACGATATGTCTGCCTGATCATCCTACTGAAAGCATATCACTGGCTTGCTTTATTTCCTAACCCTTATTTTATATTCCTTTACCATCTGAAATCTTACTATTATTTGCATGTTTATTTATCTATGGTTTGTTCCCCCCATGAAAATGCAGGTTCTCTGAGGGCAAAGTATTGATTAAGCATTGTTTCCTCAGTGCCAATAAAGAACCTGGCAGGTACCAGGCACTCAATCAGAATTTATGGGACACAGAGAAGGATGAAAAGCTTCTATACATAGAGAGAGAGTTGAAAAAACAGGGATAAAGACCAGAATTCCTAACAGAGTATCATTATATAAATGGCTTAATCACATGCTGACATTGCTGTTCTACTCCCAAGAAACTTTATCTGCTGGCATTTTCCATGATTTTCCAAATCCAAATTGGCCTCATTCTTCAGCTCCTCCAACTTCTATGCACAACTAAGGTCCTAGAGTTGCTCAGCAAAGAGTGGAGTGGAGCTGGACTTTCGACTAAGGGGAGGTGGCCTGTGCAAAATCAAAATGAACATGAATTTTCCAGCTCTGGATATGGCTATCTCATACATAGCTCTAAGTTTAAAGAATTGAAAAAGTGATTTTCCAACATGATAGCCTTGTGTTAAAGTAAGCAAATGAACTGGGTTCATCTCACAAACGAGTGACTAGGGAGAGGGTTCTATGCAGCCCTGCCCTGGCCTTTTTGACTGTATGTTGAATTTACAAATTCAAGCATGAATTTGAGCATACATTGGTGAATGTGTAAATCTGAAGCCAGTATTTTAAATATTTGTGACTATATTGAATAATATGACTCTGTTTTTTTGAAACTAGGTTTGTTTAGAACTTCTTTCCAAAGCTTAGAAAACAACAAAGATGTTAAGATGTGTTTGATTCTTTGGGACTCTGTGGATTGTAGCTCACCAGGCTCCTCTGTCACTGGAATTTCCCGAGCAAGAATACTGGAGTGGGTTGCCATTTCCTTCTCTGGAGGATCTTTCTGACCCAGGGTTCAAATCCACACCTCCTGAATTGGCAGGTGGATTCTTTACCACTGAGCCACCAAGGAAGCCTGAATAATAAGATGCTCTTTTTGAAACTTGACTTAGTTACAACTTCTTTCCAAAGCCTAGAAAACAACAAAGATAACTTTTTTAAAAACTTTTCATTTTATTTTGGAATATAGACAATTAACAATGTTTATTTTCAGCTGATCTTACGGCTCAGAAGTTAAAGCGTCTGCCTGCGATGCGGGAGACCTGGGTTCGATCCCTGGGTCGGGAAGATCCCCTGGAGAAGGCAATGGCAACTCACTCCAGTATTCTTGCCTGGAGAATCCCATGGACGGAGGAGCCTGGTGGGCTACAGTCCACGGGGTCGCAAAGAGCTGGACACGACTGAGAGACTTCACTTCACTTCAAACCACATTTCTGAGAACAAAGGATTGCACCTATGTTTATAACACAAAGAGTTTAACTATTTTTCTTAAACTCACCAGTTACTAACTAACTAGTAGTTGATCAATTTAATAGCATTATAAACTGTGTATATGTAAATACAGATGACCCATGAACTTATCACATATAATCTGCCTCTGCTGCTGCTGCTGCTGCTAAGTTGCTTCAGTCATGTCTGACTCTGTGTGATCCCATAGACAGCAGCCCACCAGGCTCCCCTCTCCCTGGAATTCTCCAGGCAAGAATACCGGAGTGGGTTGCCATTGCCTTCTCCAATGCATGAAAGTGAAAAGTGAAAGTGAAGTCGCTCAGTCGTGTCCGACTTGTAGCTACCCCATGGACTGCAGCCCACCAGGCTCCTCCCTCCATGGGATTTTCCAGGCAAGAGTACTGGAGTACGTTGCCTTAGCCTTCTCTGATAATCTGCCTCAGGGTCTGGCAATTCACTGAATTCTCATGCAGCTGCTCAACTCTCCAGGAGGGTTTTATCATACAGCTGGGAGTTTATTCTGAAGCACTTTGAAGATGTTAACCCACACAGAGGGTCACAAATTATTTCTAATACTTGTGTCTCCCCACAAGAGCGTAAGACAATTACTTGTTTCTCCACTGTGAGCTACCTTGTTATCATACGTGTTGTCATCCTTGTCACCTCCTGGAGATTCTTAATTCTTCTATATCTTCCTTTGTATTGTGCAGCTCATCAAGTCAAACATTAGACTCTTTATGAGTAGAATAAAGTCTTATAACTGATGATCTTGGTGAAGCTGGTACTGCAAGCTCATAGCTGACCCAGAATATCTCTGGTAGGCCATGAAGCAGAGATTAAATACAGCACTGTGGACAAGAGAGATATCGTGAACACTCTGGGGAATGTGTCAGCTCAGTCCAGCCCTGATAGGTAATTAGCTCAGCTACCAGGGGGCAAAGCCAAATTCATTCAGGGAAAAAAGTCACTCTCAGCCATCTGTTCAGCAGGATGGTGGTTAAAAAGCAAAATGAGATTTAAACTCTGATTCACCACTTTTTAGTACCTGCATGACCTGGGAAATTTCCATTGACTTCCTCACTTCTGTTTCCTCACCTACAAATTGGTGATAACAATAGACTTTCTCATCGAATTGTCCTCATGGCTAAATGTAATAATGAGTGTGAACAGTATATCCTAATTGCCCATAATAGCCTTAAGATGAATTTTCCGGAGTCAATTACATTCAGTTCATTTCAGTTCAGTCACTCAGTCGTGTCCAACTCTTTGCGACCCCATGAATTGCAGCACGCCAGGCCTTCCTGTCCATCACCAACTCCCGGAGTTCAGACTCACGTCCATTGAGTCAGTGATGCCATCCGGCCATCTCGTCCTCTGTCATCCCCTTCTCCTCTTGCCCCCAATCCCTCCCAGCATCACAGTCTTTTCCAATGAGTCCACTCTTTGCATGAGGTGGCCAAAGTACTGGAGTTTCAGCTTTAGCATCATTCCTTCCAAAGAAATCCCAGGGCTGATCTCCTTCAGAATGGACTGGTTGGATCTCCTTGCAGTCCAAGGGACTCTCAAGAGTCTTCTCCAATACCACAGTTCAAANGTCCTCTTCACTTTCTGCCATAAGGGTGGTGTCATCTGCATTATAAAATATCTAATACTAATTTAACCTGGGTTCAGAAAATTAAGATTATGTCATCCGGTCCCATCACTTCATGGCAAATAGATGGGGAAACAGTGGAAACAGTGGCTGACTATATTTTGGGGCTCCAAAATCACTGCAGATGGTGATTGCAGCCATGAAACTAAAAGATGCTTACTCCTTGGAAGGAAAGTTATGATCAACCTAGACAGCATATTAAAAAACAGAGACATTACTTTGTCAACAAAGGTCCATCTAGTCAAGGCTATGGCTTTTCCAGTAGTCATGTATGGATGTGAGAGTTGGACTATACAGAAAGCTGAGCACCAAAGAATTGATGCTTTTGAACTGTGGTGTGGAAGAAGACTCTTGAGAGTCCCTTGGACTGCAAGGAGATCCAACCAGTCCATCCTAAAGGAGATCAGTCCTGGGTGTTCATTGGAAGGACTGATGTTGAAGCTGAAACTCCAATACTTCAGCCACCTGATGCAAAGAGATGACTCATTTGAATCCACAGAAGAACTATACAAAAAAGATCTTCACAAGCCAGATAATCACAACGGTATGATCACTCACCTAGAGCCAGACATCCTGGAATGCAAAATCAAGTGAGCCTTAGAAGCATCACGATGAACAAAGCTAGTGGAGGTGATGGAATTCCAGCTGAGCTATTTCAAATCTTAAATGGTGATGCTGTGAAAGTGCTGCACTCAATATGCCAGTAAATTTGGAAAACTCAGCAATGGCCATAGGACTGGAAGAGGTCCATTTTCAATCCAATCCCAAAGAAAGGCAATGCCAAAGAATGCTCAAACTACCACACAGTTGCACTCATCTCACATGCTAGTATAGTAATACTCAAAATTCTTCAAGCCAGGCTTCAACAGTACGTGAACTGTGAACTTTCAATATTCAAGCTGGATTTAGGAAAGGCAAAGGAACCAGAGATCACATTACCAACATCTGTTGGATGACTGAAAAAGCAAGAGTTCCATAAAAAACATTTATTTCTGCTTTTTTGACTACGCCAAAACCTTTGTGTGAATCGCAGCAAACTGTGGAAAATTCTTAAAGAGATGGGAATACCAGACCACCTGACCTGCCTCTTGAACATCTGTATGCAGGCCAGGAAGCAACAGTTAGAACTGGACATGGAACAACAGACTGGTTCCAAATCGGAAATGGAGTATTTCAAGGCTGTATATTGTCACCTTGCTTATTTAGCTTATATGCAGAGTACATCATGAAAAATGCTGGGCTGGATAAGCACAAGCTGGAATCAAGATCGCCAGGAGAAATATCAATAACCTCAGATATGCAAATGACATCACCCTTATGGCACAAAGTGAAGAAGAACTAAAGAATCTCTTGATGAAAGTGAAAAAGGAAAGTGAAAAAGTTGGCTTAAAACTCAACATTCAGAAAATTAAGATCATGGCATCTGGTCCCATCACTTTTTGGCAAATAGATGGGGAAACAGTGGAAACAGTGACAGATTTTATTTTGGAGGGCTCCAAAAGCAACATGGATGGTGACTGCAACCATGAAATTAAAACATGCTTACTCCTTGGAAGGAAAGTTATGACCAATCTAGACAGCATATTAAAAAGCAGAAACATTACTCTGCCAAGGAAGGTCCATCTAGTCCAAGCTAAGGTTTTTCCAGTAGTCATGTATGGATGTGAGAGTTGGTCCATAAAGAAAGCTGAGCGCTGAAGAATTGATGCTTTTGAACTGTGGAGTTAGAGAAGACTCTTGAGAGTCCCTTGGACTGCAAGGAGATCTAACCAGTCCATCCTAAAGGAGATCAGTCTTGAATATTCATCGGAAGGACTGATGTTGAGGCTGAAACTCCAATACTTTGGTCATCTGATTTGAAGAACTGATTCACTAGAAAAGACCTAGATGCTGGGAAAGATTGAAGGTGGGAGGAGAAGGGGACAACAGAGGATGAGATGGTTGGATGGCCTCACCGACTCAATGGGCATGAGTTTGAGTAAACTTTGGGAGTTGGTGATGAACAGGGAGGCCTAGCCTGCTGCAGTCCATGCGGTCATGAACAGTCAGACATGACTGAGCAACTGAACTGAACTGATGGCTGAATTGTGTTGTGTGGTAGAAACCAACCCAACATGGCAAAACAATTCTCCTCCAGTCATCAAATAAGTTTTAAAAAATGAACGAAAGAATAGGGACCTATCATTCCAGCAACACAAATGAAGCAAGCTGAGGGGATTAGGAGAAAGGCTATTTTTACACAGAGAACGGGTTGTTATTCAGGCCTCATATATATTTACTTCGAAGTAGTGTAGTTTTGTGCTCCTCTGCTCTCAGAGAACTCATTGATTTAGTTACTTAAAACTGACTTTATCAGGAGAAAGGGTATAAATTCAACATTTGTAGAGAGA
Source organism: Oreotragus oreotragus (assembly GCA_006410675.1). Classification (NCBI taxonomy): domain Eukaryota; kingdom Metazoa; phylum Chordata; class Mammalia; order Artiodactyla; family Bovidae; genus Oreotragus; species Oreotragus oreotragus. The sequence continues at coordinate 334,122 of SJYX01003712.1, read as the reverse complement.
AAATGAAGACAGGGAGAGCTTCATTGGGTTTATCAGATTCTACCCCCTCCCAGGGAGATCTTAACTCTGAACTGCCTATTCAATGGGACCCTGCTTTGAAATAGGGTACATCCTGAGCATCTTCCTTATTGAGCCCACAACTTCCCTGTTCCTTAGGCTATAGATGAGGGGGTTCAGCATCGGGGTGAGGATGGTGTCAAAAGAAGAGAGCCTGGTTCAGAACAGAAGTGTGAAGATCCAGGCCTCATGTATATGTGCATGGCTGGGGCATAGTAAAGCGTGCCCACAGTAAGATGAGAGGAGCAGTAGCCGGGGCCTCGCTCCTGCCCTCAGGGGAGTTCATTTGCAGGCCCTGGAGGAAGATGAGAGTATAGGAAGTCAGAATGAGGCTTGTGGGGAGAAGAACCCCAACAATGTTGGTCACTATTAGTCCTTTCTCATAGGCAGATATGTCCTCACAAGACAGCTTCATGAGGGCTTTGACTTCACGAAAAAAATGGTAGAGCTCTCAGGAGCCACAGAGGGGAAAGTGCATGCCATAAGCCATGTGGACCAAGGATGCCAGAGCCCCTCCCACCCAGGACCCCACAGCCATCAGCTGGAAGACCCAGTGGCTGATAATGATTGAGTATTTGAGAGGATGACAGATAGTCACATAGAAGTCATAAGCAATGAGTGTCAGGAGGAGACACTCTGCTATCCCAAGAGTCAAGGTAAAGAAATCTGGGCCCCACAGCCAATCAGGGAAATATTTCTCTTCCCTGAGAAAAAGGTGACCACCATTTTGGGGACTATGCAAGAGATGAAAATCAGATCAATGAAAGAGAGTTGGCTAAGCAGGAAATACATGCAGGTATGAAAGTGGAGATCTGTCCAGATGAGAAGAATCAAGCTGGTATTTCCTGTGATAGCAATGACGTAGACGAGGAGGACAACAGAGACAAGGAGATCAGTATGTCTCATTCCTGGGAAAAGGCCCGGAAGGAAAAGGCCTGTGCTCAATGTCTTGTTTCCTGTCTCCACGTTGTCTCCTTACCAGCTTCACCTGAAAGAAAATGGAGACTTTTAAACACATGTGTAAATGAGAAAGGAATTAAACCAGAAGCATACATTTAGTAAGTGATGGCATAACATAGAACATTTTGGGGGGAATGAAAACAGAATTTTATCTGCTTCATAAAGATGCTAAAACCATAGGAGAAAAATTAATAACTAGAGCATAAAAGTGACACTAGATTTTTTTTCCCCATCAATGTCCTAACCCTTCCTGTAGGCGAGCGTTTTCACTTTTAATTATCTCCTTCTGATAATATGAACAATTCTAATATTTATGCATCTTTTCATATTCATAGTTTCAGTCAATGCAGTCTTGGTATCACACAAGGATACTTTAATGAAATAAATCTATAGTTTAGGTATAATATGAATTAAACACATCTCCTGAAGTTAACAACTGTGTTTTGGGAAACTCTAATATCACATATTTAACTTGATGTTGAATTTTCTTCAAGGTAGGGGCCAATGAATGCTGAAATATACTAGGTCTTCAGAAAAATTTGCCCTCTTAGTAGAATGGGTTTTCTAAGTCTTCCTGCACCAAATGTATTCAGAGATTAAACAAGCAGCAAAGATGAAATTTGATATCTCTCAGAAAGATAAGAAAGGACACAACTTTTAAAGTTAATGCCCATTCTTACTGTATTTTAGAGTCAATTTGGATGGAATTTTATTTCATTTATTTAGAGAGAAACAAGGAAATTGCCTCAAGAGTTTACAGCTTCTCCCAGTTACCCTTTGCATTGATGGCCAACCTAATCCATCAGAAAAAAGAAATAATACCCAGACATCTGAGTGAAATGCAAATAAAGTAGTTTATTGAATCTCTGTGAACACAGTGGCCTCTGCCTTGAGTCCCTCAGCCAGAGGGAGGAGGTGCTGCCTGTCTCTTTCTTTCTACTTGGTTTCTTGAACCACTTTGAGCTTCCACTTGTGGCTCTTAGACATCACTATGTAGTAAGCAGACCACATGGACTGCTTACTATTAATAAAATGTGCTCCCAGAGAATTGGATGCTTAGGTCTAGGATGAGATCCTGAAACCTTCATCTGTAAGTGGAGCCCATGTGATTCTGATGTTGGAAATATAGGCTGTGCTTGAGAAGCCTGGTCCTGGAGAAGGTCTGTGTATGCATGTTAAGTCACTTCAGTCGTGTCTGACTCTTTGTGACCTTATGGACTGTAGCTTTCCAGGCTCCTCTCTCTATGGGATTCTCCAGGCAAGAATACTGGAGTGGGTTGCCATGCCCTCCTCCAGGGCATCTTCCTGGCCCAGGAATCGAACCCAAATCTCTTATATCTCCTGCATTGGCAGACAGGTTCTTTACCATTAGTGCCACCTGGAAAGTCCCCTGGGTAAGCTACAGGGTCCATATTCAGTAGTGATATCTGTGCATTGTGTTACATTCTCCTCTTAGCCCCAGAGACACATGCATAAATTGTATTTCATATTTTCTCTTAAACTACATAACTAACTGAATTGATTGGTACCTTTAGATTGCTGCAGAGCTTTGATCCTGTAACCATAGGCAGTAGTGGAATAATTACTATTGTTCTGTGTCACATATCAGATTTATTAACTGAAGTCAATAGATCTGATAAAATGCTATTAAACACTTTGATGTCCATACATTTCATAGATGCCCAGGTGATTAAAAATAGTCTGCATTCTCTCTTTCAAATGAAGAATTTATTAATCTCAAGGGAGTTTGCCTCTCAGAGCCACCAAAGTGAACTGATACTAGCTTGATGCCTTTGCATGAATGATCAATGCCAAAATAATTTATTGCGTCAGTGAGTTACCTTAACAAACTATGGAGAGCACAGTCATATTGGTGACTTGATATAAGTTGTTGTTCCAAATTTTCCAATAAGTAGTTTCAAAGGCCCACAATATGAATTTTACCACTTCTATAAATCTTCCTAAACCAACCACACTTTGGGTGTGTGTATTAAAGATTATGGAAGTAGCCAAAGATGTACTGAGGTGAGAGAGGGTTAGCTCTTTTCCCACTAAAACTGGGGGAAATAAATAGAAAGCAACTTAGCAAGTTTCAGACTAAATTCTGCCAAACCTACAGATATTTATTCACCAAACATGTATGAGAAACAGGCTCACAAGAAACTTTATGGAACCTATTCTGTGAGTTCAAAGAAGCCTAGTCTTCCTAGATGTTTTCACCATCTTCTGTATGAACGATTCATTTCATTCATTCAACAATGAGAGGTAGGTTTCTAGCATCCAGAAAGCCAGCATTGTGCAAACAGAATCCAAAGTTTGAGGCTTGAAATGGCCTGGCTGGTGAGTTTAGCCTAGATGCCTCATAATTAAAAGAAAGGATACACATAACCAAGCTTTACTCATGAGTAGAGAATGTATCTAAGCCAACTTTTAATAGTTAATCCATATATTAGGGTTACATTTAACCTTACTTGTAGCAACCCATTTCTACTATTCACCATATTAAATAGCAAGACACTATTTCCACCAATACAATTCTATCTTGTCAATCTTTAATTATTGATTATCTGTTTCTTTTTAAGTAAAACATTTAAGAGCCTCTGGTCTAGAACCTAAGAGCTCATCTAGTTCAATATTCTTTGATTCTAAGACAATTGAGCACCAAACCTAATTGATACTGTGAAATACTTTCACAATGAAACTGGTAACTTTTGGGGGTTTTCTCTTTCTTCTACTTTTACCAATATTTTGATATTCTGAGGCCACATACCAGTGTTTTGTTCTTTAAAAAAAAAACTGTCATATGAGTTGACTGATAGTATAAATGAAGTCTAACATATCTTAATTCTGGTCCCTGGAGCACAGACTCTACAGGAGAATTTATCTCTTTCTCTATCTCTATCTCTATCTCTCTCTTCCCAATGTTCATTGCAGCACTGTTTATAATAGCCAGGACATGGAAACAACCTAGATGTCCATCAGCAGATGAATGGATAAGAAAGCTGTGGTACATATACACAATGGAGTATTACTCAGCCATTAAAAAGAATACATTTGAATCAGTTCTAATAAGATGGATGAAACTGGAACCGATTATACAGAGTGAAGTAAGCCAGAAAGAAAAACACCAATACAGTATACTAACACATATATATGGAATGTAGAAAGATGGTAATGAGGACCCTGCATGCAAGACAGCAAAAGAGACACAGATGTGTAGAGCGGACTTTTGGACTCTGAGGGAGAGGGAGAGGGAGNACGTACACCCATGGCAGATTCATGTCAATGTATGGCAAAACCAATACAATATTGTAAAGTAAAATAAATAAATAAATAAAACTGAAGAAAAAAAAAAAACCCTCTAACAAAAGACACAGACTAACTGAATTGATATAAAAAGAAGATGAACATATATGCTGTCTACAAGAGACTCATTTCCGACCTAGTGGCACATGCAGACTGAAAGCAAGGAAATGGAAAAAGAATGCCATACACATGGAAATGAAAAGAAAGCTGGAGTAGCAATACTTACACTGGACAAAATAGACTTTACAATAAAGACTGCTGCAAGAAATAAGGAAGGACAATGAATAATCATCAAGGGACTAATCCAAGAAGATATAAAACTTGTAATTATATATACACCCAACCCGAAGGAAAATTTAGCCTTGGAGTACAAAATGAATCAGGGCAAAAGTTATCAGAGTTTTGCCAAGAGAACGCGTTGGTCATAGCAAGCACCCTCTTCCAACAAAAGAGAAGACTTTACACATGGATGTCGCTAGTCAATACTGAAATCAGATTAATTATATTCTCTGCAGCCAAAGATGGAGAAGCTCTACACAGTCAGGAAAAACAAGACTGGGAGCTGACTGTGGCTCAGATCATGAACTCCTTATTTCAAAATTCAAACTTAAATTGAAGAAAGTAGAGAAAACCACTAGACCATTCAGGTATGACCTAAATCAAATCCTTTATGATTATACAGTGAAAGTGACAAGTAGATTCAAGGGATTAGATCTGATAGAGTGCCCAAAGAACAATGGAGGTTCAGGACATTGTACAGGAAGAAGTGATCAAACTAATCCCCAAGAAAAGAAATGTAAAAAGGCAAACTGGTTGTCTGAGGAGACCTTACAAACAACTGAGAAAAGAGGAGAAGCTAAAGGTAAAGAGAAAAAGGAAAGATATACACATTTGAAGGCAGAGTTCCAAAGAATAGCAAGGAGAGATATAAACACCAATACAGTATACTAACACACATATATGGAATTTAGAAAGATGGTAATGAGGACCCTGTATGCAAGACAGCAAAAGAGACACAGATGTGTAGAGCGGACTTTTGGACTCTGAGGGAGAGGGAGAGGGAGAGGGAGAGGGTGGGATGATTTGGGAGAATAGCATTGAAATATGTATACTATCATGTAAGAAATGAATCGCCAGTCTATGTTCGATGCAGGATGCAGGATGCTTGGGGCTGGTGTATGGGGATGATCCGGAGGGATGATGTGGGGTGAGAGGTGGGAGGGGGGTTCATGTTTGGGAGTTCGTGTACAC
>SJYX01003712.1:309161-328513 GCA_006410675.1 Oreotragus oreotragus | reverse complement strand
AATAGCATTGAAATATGTATACTATCATGTAAGAAATGAATCGCCAGTCTATGTTCGATGCAGGATGCAGGATGCTTGGGGCTGGTGTATGGGGATGATCCAGAGGGATGATATGGGGTGGGAGGTGGGAGGGGGGTTCATGTTTGGGAGTTCGTGTACACCCGTGGCAGATTCATGTCAATGTATGCCAAAACAAATAGAGTACTGTAAAGTAAAATAAAGTAAAATGGAAGCTCTAAAAATAATAATAATAAAATAAAAAAATAAAAAATAAAAATCCTTTCCTAAGGACACAGAAAAAAAAAAATTGGAGTGATGACTATTGATTTAGGTCCATCTCATCTCAGTTAACTTTATTTAACATATGTCAGTATGTTAAAATGAAGCTATATTATCAAACTGCTATAAAATGAACTTCATTATAAGTCATATTGGCTATAAAGAATCATATAAAAATTGGGGGAAGTTTCTTGGGGGTGAGGTAAACGTAGAGAAACTGAATATTGAGTATCCTTCTATTTTTGAAATTTATCATAGGGCAGATTACATGTCCCTGATGGAAATTCATCATTTGCCTCGTGGTTTATCATGTGAAAATATTTTAAAACATCCGAATGTTTTTCCATGGTGAGGAATATTTTTGTACATTTTAACTTTTGCCAATTAATTTCTAAGTTTTCCTATTACAATCTGCGATCAAAATTAATTAAAGTCTGGGGACCGTGTTCCCATAAGTCATTCCTTACCAAGGCCTCCAGATCCTTAAAGGGAAATTATTAAACAATCTATCTATCAAGTTAGATCTTCACTGATATACCAACCAGTATATAATATACATAGAATCATAGCCACTGGTCTCACTTTCAAAATGCATGACTCGCCATCAACATCATGTCACTTGCATTCACTTTTCTGTGCAAAATAAAGGGCTAATGCTGCATAGTGAGAAGGTGTGCCTGATCACAGAAAATCTGGAGGTTTTCAGCAATTCCAAGAGGCAGAGGAGACTGGAGACAAATAGAATTTAAGGTAGAAATGAAACTGAGAAAAATAAAGAGTTTTGAACCTTGCCTGGTAAAGGAAATTCTGTAGAGAATCTATATGATTATCATTAAGTCCTCAAATGTCAGATTTTGGTGATTATATTTATCAAAGGAAAATAAAAATCTGACTGTAGGCTTCCCAGGATTGAGGTCTAGGGGAAAGCTACATAGAATTACATTTCTGTTTAACTATCTGTCGGAATTATATCACTTAAATGATGAGTCATAAATACTCATATAATCAAACACAGCAGAATACTAAGCAGGTACCATTTATGATGTCAAGTAAAACATTTGAGAATGAGAATTACTATTCATTTAGACTTAAAACTGATATCCAAAGATGCACCTAAACTCAGGAAACAATTTAATCTCTTGATAATTTCCTGAATTAATCCTGTTGCTTTAGAAAAGCTGTTTGATGATTGAGTTGTGATTTCATTTCCATCTGCCTTGTATGAACCCATAATAGGTATGACCTCAAAGTATGCTAACAATGAGGCAAACTCTGTTCCTACTATGATATAGTAGTCATATCACTGTAAAAAGTCTTAAAAGGTCAATAAAATTCTACAGGTTAATATCACACTGTCCTCTTTTTAAGTAGATTTATCTTCCATATTAGAGAAATAATGGAAATATATTCAGAGTTGACTCTCAGTAAGCACTTATTCCATTGATTTAAGCTAATAAAATTGATCCACTTTTGTGAGAAAAATTTAATAAATAATAGAGAAATATTTACTATGTGATAGCTGATAGTTCTATTTTAAAACTACTGTGTGTAATTTGGTTATGCTGTGATCCAAGGTTTCTACTTTCTAAACACCAAACAACAATTTGTCTTCAGGTAGTTGGTTATTATTTAAAAAGAATTTACAAAAAGCTAAGTAAAAGTATCAAGTAAAAAAATTAAACACATGTGGATGTTTTTTCTTAAAGTTTTGGCTCCAAAATTTTTAAACACTGACTTGGTCATCTTCATTAACCTCTTTGCCAGTTGTATTCTCATTGTTATAAAGTTAACCACTCATAATCTTAAAGAATATCATAGCTTGGGTAATTGAAGTTAGGAGCACAGACCTAAAGCAAATTGTCAAATAGGGTGGTTACAGGGATACTGGTGATTTTTGAGATTTAGAATGCTTGAATGTTAGAATGTTTGCCATACCTCATACTCACTTTGAGCTGGAAGTCCTTTGATTATTATTCTAGCAAAAGAAATCAAGTATTTTTAGTAGACATATGAGTTCAACATAAAATACCAAAAGAGTGGGATGTCTCGACTCATTGAAGTAAATGGCAGGACAAGTTACGGGGCATGATATGACTGTACAGTTAAGAATTCCATGAGCTTACTCAGGAATGAGGAAACCTCAGGCTTTCAGAGTTATATAGTTCAAAACAGTTGAATAAAATAGTGTGTAAGAATTCTAATTTGTTTCCCACTTACTTAGGAAATGTGATTTTCGCCATCAATGTGTTTTTAACCACAACAAACTCTGTGTTGCCTCAATCTTTAAATGTACATGAGGTGCTGTGTATTAAGGTAGATATGGGGCTTCGCTGGTGGCTCAGATGGTGAAGGATCCACCTGCAATGCGGGAGACCTGGGTTCGATCCCTGGATTGGGAAGATCCCCTGAAGGAGGGCATGGCAACCCGCTCCAGTATTCTTGCCTGGAGAATCCCCATGGACAGAGGAGCCTGACGGGCTACAGCCCATGGGATCACGAAGAGTCAGGCACGACTGAGCGGCTAAGCACAGCACAAGGTAGATAGAACTCAAATTAAATTTTGCCTAATTATCCACTTACATCGCACTCAGACATTAGCTCTGCCTTCTGTGCTGACATGTCACTCTATAGGAGACTTAGTTACAGCACTTATTTCACTCTTCCGTGATTAGTAGATGTAAACGATTTCATATCTAAGCTCACAGTTCATTGAAGGTATTGACAGTATCTTAATGCATTGCTGCCCCTTCTTCAACACCTAGTACAGAATGTGTAAAATATAGTGATTATTAAGTAAATGTGGAATGAAAAATAAGTGGATGGTAAAAGTATCTCAAGAACTATTCTGTAACTCTTCTGAAATAATATGAATATGACTTTAGCAAAATTTGTGCTTCCTGATCATTTGTGACAAGATTACCTTCATACTTTATATTTTAGCAGAGTTGTTACTAAAGGAACAATGATAGTATTTATTAACTGCTATTTTGTTACAAAAGTCATCTGGATAAACACATTCAGAAATGAACCATCACCATTAAACCAAAGGAGGTCATTGTTTAAATTATGACATTCCTGCTGCGTTCATAGAGAACAGGATTTCCAGATATTTTGATGTCTATGCTATATTACTGCACTTCTGAGAGGAAACAGCAAAGAATATGAAATGTCCCCATATACAGCAACTGTCTTATTCAGGAGCAGGAGATCCACTTTTCCATAAGATGACATGGAAGGAACAAGCTTTAGTTCTCATTGTCAATGCCAATCGAGTGAGGGATTTGTCATATATTCTACATGAAAATGTTTACTGCTAACCCCATGGGGTTTGTTCAACTTTCTGGTTAAGTATGCATTGACTATATATTCTTCTATCGCTACTGTGCTGATTTTATTGAGATAGAGTAGATAAGTAAAACATAATCTTAGCACTTAAAACCTTAACATTTATGTGGGAGAAATATGTATACATGGAAACTATAATAAACATAAACAATAATAACTCATCTAAGCTTCATGACTACACTCTTGATGTCATTTGATTAACTTCCTTATTTTAAAGATGAGGAAAGTGAGGCACAGATAGTAAGTGATGCAGCTAGGCTTGAATTTGGGTATCCTAGCCCTTGATACCCTGAGGTGTCTCAGTGGTAAGTATCCGTCTGCCAGGGCAGGAGACCCAGGAAACATGGTTTCTATCCCTGGTCAGGAAGATCACATGGCAAGCCACTCTGGTATTTGTTCCTGAACATCCCACGGACAGAGGAGCCTGGAGGGCTCCAGTCCATTGTGGTCACAGAGTCAGACAACTGAGTGACTGAACACGTGTGAGCCTCTGACACATGCTCTTAGACTCCAAGCTACATTATCTCTTAGTTATGATGATAATTATATGTCTGATGTTATTAGGGACCGTAGGAATGTGGATAAGAAAATTTCTTCTTCTTCAGCTTTCAGTATACTGATAACTCTGAGCAGAAGTGAAAGCAAAGATTCAGCTGTGTGAATACATAAGTCCTGTGGAGAAACCATGAGAATGTATGTTTGACTCGAATTTGGGTTATCTGTTTCAAATTAATGAAATCTAAGGTTTAAAAAGCATCTTGAACCCAAGTCATGGAAAATCTAAAATTCTAGACTGAAAATATGAGCTTTATTTGGTCAGAAATAAGGAATATTGATGGTAATAATATAAGTCTAAGAATTTCTATTACTCCATCTATGATGGTATGCATACCTGCTAAGTTGCTCAATCAAGTCTGACTCTTTGTGACTCTATGGATTATAGCCTGCCAGGCTCCTCTGTCCATGGGATTTCCCAAGCAAGATTACTGGAATGGGTTGCCATTTCCTATTCCCAGGAATCATCCCAATCCAGGGATTGAACCTGTGTCTCTTGCATCTCCTGCACTGGCAGGCAGATTCTTTACCACCTGTGCCACTTGGGAAGCCTGTTTCTGATGGCACTTAGCCGTAAAAAGTAAATCAATGGGATATTTCATTAAAAATTTGAAAAGCAATTGATTTGTGATTTTCAAAATTAAATTGAGTGAATTAAGTTGATATTTCTTTTGCCCAGATCTACAAGAGTTAATGATCAGGGTCCATGACTATCAGAAATAATATATACATTTTGAGGTTCAAATTTGCAGAAAGTAGATCCATTGTTATGATAAGATTCTCCAGGTAAAAGCAAAGAGAGAGAAAAAATAAAGAATAGAAAGAGGAAAACAAGATGAGTCTAAGTGAGCTGAAGAACTAAATTTGATCATTTTTTTAATATTCTTTACTTAACGCACTTTTAGGCAATTGCTCAATAGTATGTACTTAAATACTTCTGATGAGCTGATGGCACATATTGTGAGAGTCCAATGTTGGGGGGAAAGATACAAAATTTTAGATCCACATATTGATATAAGACATGCACTGAGTGTCCGTTGTTCTAATCCATTTGATTTGTTCCCCAGCCTTGTTATATTTCTTTTAGAGGCATGGTGGGTGGGAATGCGTCGTCAGTAACTGATTTCATCCTTGTGGGACTCTTTCCTGAGTTTCAGCATTCCATTGTCCTCAACTTCGTGGTCATTTTCATCTACATCCTTGCTTTCCTGGGAAACTCACTTCTCATTGTCTTGATCTGGGGGGACTCTCGGCTCCATACACCCATGTACATTCTCCTCAGTCAACTCTCCCTCATTGACTTGACGTTAACTTCTACCATTGTTCCAAAGACAGCCTCTAACTTCTTCACAGGGAAAAGGACCATATCATGGATTGGCTGTGGGACGCAGAGTTTCTTCTACCTGATGTTGGGAATGTCAGAATGCCTCATCTTGACTCTCATGGCTTATGACCGCTACGTGGCTGTCTGCATCCCACTGCGTTATCCCACCATCATGAGCCCCAGGTTCTGTCTGCACATGGTTGCTGGATGTTGGATTGGAGGCTCCATAAGTTCATTTATCCATACAGTCTACCCTATGCATTTTCCCATCTGTGGGTCAAGGGAGATCCACCATTTCTTCTGTGAGGTCCCCGTCCTCATTAAGCTTTCCTGTGAAGACACATCAGTGTATCAGTTAGTGGTGGTGGTTACAAGCATTGTACTGCTTGTTGTGCCTTTCAGTCTCATCATAGCTTCCTACACACTCATCTTCCTCACTGTCCTCCGTATGAACTCTGTCAAGGGCAGGAAAAAAGCCCTGGCCACCTGCTCTTCCCACCTAACTGTGGTAAGTCTCTTCTTCGGCCCAAACATATTCATCTACATGACTTTCACTTCCTCACATAGTCCAGAGCAGGACCAGGCTCTCTCTCTCTTCAGCAACATCCTCACTCCCATGCTGAACCCCCTTATCTACAGCCTGAGGAATAAGGAGGTGGTGGCAGCTCTCATGAAGTTGATGGGGAGATGTGGGGTATCTTAGTGGATACAGAATACTTGTCAGCTGTGGAAAGAACACGCTTATGACCGTGGACTAAACTACAGTTCAGAGTTTAAATACCAAGGTGTTGCATGGTTCAGGAAACCAGGGTGATTGCAACCCAATGTAAATAAAACTTTTCATGTGTGATTTCCAGGTTTCTAATGGAGGTCCTTAACTTTTCACTGGGGCATTATCATGTTAGGAAAAATTCAAGAAAATTAGTTTATATATTACATAAAATTAGTTAAATATTATTTGAAATATATGAAGTTTTTAAAAATTTTCTCTAATAAAATATAAATTCACTATGGACCTCAAAATGAACTAAAATTCCATGAGCTGGCTTACTACCGCAAAAGAGACACAGATGTATAGAACAGTCTTTTGGACTCTGTGGGAGAGGGAGAGGGTGGGATGATTTGGGAGAATGGCATTGAAACATGTATCATATCATATAAGAAATGAATCGCCAGTCCAGGTTCCATGCAGGATACAGGATGCTTGGGGCTGGTGCACTGGGACGACCCAGAGGAATGGTACGGGGAGGGAGGTGGAAGGGGGGTCAAGATGGGGAACATGTGTATACCTGTGGTGGATTCATGCTGATATATGGCAAAACCAATACAATATTGTAAAGTAATTAGCCTCCAGCTAAAATAAATAAATTTAAATTAAATAGATAAATAAATAAAGATTAAAAAATAAAATAAAATTAGCAGATAAATTGAAATACAATAAATAAAAAGTATTTTAAATGAACCAGGCTTAGGTGAATTCCAAAGTTTAATATTAAAATAAATTGGTATCTTTTATAATACAAGATGCTAAGGAAAGGTGCATTTTAAACTACAAGATGATGAGATAAAGTCATTCAAATATGTATTAAGTGTTATAAGCTCATACCCTACTGTATAAATATCTTATTGCATAGTTGACTCATAATTAGTTACTAAAATCACATTAACTGAATGGATACAAATTCCATACCATAATTAATAGGGAAGAATACTACAAGTAGTATACTGAACAACTGGGGAAATTATGAGATGCTGCCCTTCTGCTGTTTTCTCCCCAACATTTTTCCCTTCACTTGAATGAAACCTCAGGAACTCTCCAGAGATGATTTGCTTCCCCTTAGACAGTGAGAATTCCTTGTTCACTTTAAGCTATAAGAGTAGCCTAAATTTAATAACTTCAGTAAATTTCCTTGAGATATGTATCTATATCTCAAGAAAACACCTTCTAGAACTAACACCCAAAAGATGTCCTTTTCTTCCTAGGAGACTGGAATGCAAAAGTAAAAAGTCAAGAGATACTTGGAGTAACAGACAAGTTTTGCTTTAGATTACAAAGTGAAGCAGGGCAAAAGCTACCAAAGATTTTCCAAGAGAATGCACTGGTCATAGCAAACACCCTATCCAAAAACACAAAAGACAACTATACACATAGTCATCACCAGATGGTCAATACCAAAATCAGATTGATTATATTCTTTGTGACTGAAGATGGAGGAACTCTATACAGTCAGGAAAAACAAGACCTGGAGCTGACTGGCTCTCATCATGAACACCATATTGCAAAATTCAGACTTAAATTGAAGAAAGTAGGGAAAACCATTAGACCATTTAGATACAACCTAAATCAAATCCCTTATGATTATGCTGTGGAAGTGACAAATACATTCAAGGGATTAGATCTAATAGACAGGGTGCCTGAAGAACTATGGATGGAGGTTTGCAACGTTGTAAAGGAGGCAATGATCAAGACGACCCCCAATAAAAGAAGTGCAAAAGGCAAAATGGTTTTCTGAGGAGGGTTTTCTGAGCTGGGAAAAGAAAACAACCTAAAGGCAAAGAAGAGGAAAGATATATCCATCTTTGGAATGAAACCATTCTAAGGAATATCACCAGCCTGATTATCCCTTCATTCTTAAAATGGAGAATAAAATTAATGTCATATTTCATATTCACTAACAGTTAGTGAATATGTTTTTAATAAACTTATAAAGGTAACAAACTTTTTCTTTTAGGATTCAGATATTTAATATTTTAGGCTTTATGATCTATAGTGTCTCTGCCACAACTAATCAACTTTGAAAGTATAGAAATAGCTGTCACTAATATGGAAATTAATAAGAATGAATGTATTTTAATAAACCTTCCTGATGGACACTGAAATTTGAATTTCACACAATTTTCTGAGCCCATGGGCCATACAAATACATGCAGCAGGGCAGATTTGGTGGTAGTTCGCTGACTCTAAATACAGATGATATAACGATGAATTAGTATTATCTTTGTTCTCAGACAGCTGCATTATAACATGAAAGTGTAAGCACACATGCAAAGGAGTAATTCAATATAACAAGGCAGAAATTTTGATCAAAAATCCAAAGTAGTGTATGGTATGTTTGTTCATACCACTTGTACAAATTAAACACTTATTAATTGATACATTTGTATGCAAAGAGTTGATATTGCCATAATACTACATATTAATTTATAATTGCATTTTCACTGATGAAACATAAAATTATGCAATTATTTCCAATCCTTTTTTAACTAAGGTACATTACTTTCCCAACTTTTTCTGAATATATTTGCCTGATTTTTTATTTCCTTTGACAATTCTAGTTGTTTTTAAAGAACCAAAGTGCATATTTCAAAACAATCTGGTTTTCATGATAATTATTTTGCAAATTATTTTTTAGCCTTTATGGGTAAATATTCAGTCATAGTCAGTCAGACTGCTTTTAGAGAGAGGAAATATTAAGTCTTTAGATACTATGTTTTGCTCTAGATATGCAAAAGATACCCTCAAAACCAGGTAATAATTAACCAAGACAGACTTCACATTGACTTTCTGAGAAATATTACAGGGACTCCATTAATTTTGTTAATTCAAATGGGTTATATAAAACATAGCCTAGTGAGGCAGCTTTACTATGCCCATGTTCACAAACAACATTACTAAAACTCAGAAACTTAAGTTACTTGAACAAAATTTGCAGTTAAAAAATTGGAGGGATGACCATTAATTTAGGTCCTTCTGATCTCAGTTAATTTTATTTACCATATGTTAGTATGTTAAACGGAGAAGGCAATGGCACCCCACTCCAGTACTCTTGCCTGGAAAATCCCACGGGTGAAGGAGCCTGGTAGGCTGCAGTTAAAGGGGTCACTATGAGTCTGACACGACTGAGCGACTTCACTTTCACTTTTCGCTTTCATGCATTGGAGAAGGAAATGGCAACCCACTGCTGTGTTCTTGCCTGGAGAATCCCAGGGACCGGGGAGCCTGGTGGGCTGCCGTCTATGGGGTCGCACAGAGTCGGACACGACTGAAGCGACGCAGCAGCAGCAGTATGTTAAAATGAAGCTATATAATCAAACTGCTATACAATTAACTTCTTTATAAGTCATACTGGCTAAAAGAATCATATAAAAATGGGGGGGAAGTTTATTGGGGGGGTGAGGTAAATGTAGAGAAACTGAATATTGAGTATCCTTCTATTTTTGAAATTTATCATAGGGCAGATTACATGTCCCTGATGGAAATTCATCATTTGCCTTGTGGTTTATCATGTGAAAATATTTTTAAAAGTCTGAATGTTTTTCCATGGTAAGGAATATTTTTGTACATTTTAACTTTTGCCAATTAATTTCTAAGTTTTCCTATTACAATCTGGAATCAAAATTAATTAAAGTCTGGGGACTGTGTTCCCCTAGGTTATTCACTACCAGCGTCTCCAGACCCTTGATGGGAAATCATTAAGCCTTCTATCTAGATCTTTGCTGATATACCAACCAGTATTTAATATACATAGTATCACAGAATCATAGCCACTGGTCTCATTTTCAAAATGCATGACTCGCCATCAACATCAAGTCAGTTGCATTCACTTTTCTATGCAAAATAAAAGGCTAATGCCACGTAGTAAGAAGGTGTGCCTGATCGCAGAAAACCTGGAAGTTATCAGCAATTCCAAGAGGCAGAGGAGATTGGAGATAAATAGAATTTAAGGTAGATATGAAACTGGGAAAAATAAGGAGTTTTAAACCGTGCCTCGTAATGGAAATTCTGTAGAGGATCTATATGATTATCATTAAGTCCTCAAATGTCAGACTTTGGTGATTGTATTTGTCAAAGGGAAACAAAAATCTGACTGTAGACTTCCCAGGATTGAGGTCTAGGGGAAAGCTACATAGAATTACATTTCTGTTTAACTATCTGTCGGAATTATATCACTTAAATGATGAGTCATAAATACTCATATAATCAAGCACAGCATAATACTAAGCAGGTACCATTTATGATGTCAAGTAAAACATTTGAGAATGAGAATTACTATTCATTTAGACTCAAAACTGATATCCAAAGATGCACCTAAACTCAGGAAACAATTTAATCTCTTGATAATTTCCTGAATTAATCCTGTTGCTTTAGAAAAGCTGTTTGATGATTGAGTTGTGATTTCATTTCCATCTGCCTTGTATGAACCCATAATAGGTATGACCTCAAAGCATGCTAACAATAAGGGCAAACTCTGTTCCTAAAATGATATAGTAGTCATATCACTGTAAAAAGTCTTAAAAGGTCAATAAAATTCTACAGGTTAATATCACACTGTCCTTTTTTTAAGTAGATTTATCTTCCATATTAAAGAAATAATGGAAATATATTCAGAGTTGACTCTCAGTAAGCACTTATTCCATTGAATTAAGCTAATAAAATTGACCTGCTTCTGTGAGAAAAATTTAATAAATAATAGAGAAATATTTATTAAGTGATAGTTGATAGTTCTATTTAAAAAATACTGTGTGTAATTTGGTTTCTACTTCCTAAACACCAACCAACAATCTGTTTTCAGGTAGTTGGTTATTATTTAATAAGAATTTATAAAAAGCTAAGTAAAAGTACCAAGTAAAAAAAAAGTATCAGGTAAAAAGTATCAAGATGCTTTTTCTTAAAGCTTTGGCTCCAACGTTTTTAAACACTGACTTTGTTACCCTGTCATCTTCATTAACCTCTTTGCCAGTTGTATTCTCATTGTTATAAAGTTAACCACTCATAATCTTAAAGAATATCATAGCTTGGGTAATTGAAGTTAGGAGCACAGACCTAAAGCAAATTGTCAAATAGGGTGGTTACAGGGATACTGGTGATTTTTGAGATTTAGAATGCTTGAATGTTAGAATGTTTGCCATACCTCATACTCACTTTGAGCTGGAAGTCCTTTGATTATTATTCTACAAAAGAAATCAAGTATTTTTAGTAGACATATGAGTTCAACATAAAATACCAAAAGAGTGGGATGTCTCGACTCATTGAAGTAAATGGCAGGACAAGTTACGGGGCATGATATGACTTTACAGTTAAGAATTCCATGAGCTTACTCAGGAATGAGGAAACCTCAGGCTTTCAGAGTTATATAGTTCAAAACAGTTGAATAAAATAGTGTGTAAGAATTCTAATTTGTTTCCCACTTACTTAGGAAATGTGATTTTCGCCATCAATGTGTTTTTAACCACAACAAACTCTGTGTTGCCTCAATCTTTAAATGTACATGAGGTGCTGTGTATTAAGGTAGATATGGGGCTTCGCTGGTGGCTCAGATGGTGAAGGATCCACCTGCAATGCGGGAAACCTGGGTTCGATCCCTGGATTGGGAAGATCCCCTGAAGGAGGGCATGGCAACCCGCTCCAGTATTCTTGCCTGGAGAATGCCCATGGACAGAGGAGCCTGACGGGCTACAGCCCATGGGATCACGAAGAGTCAGGCACGACTGAGCGGCTAAGCACAGCACAAGGTAGATAGAACTCAAATTAAATTTTGCCTAATTATCCACTTACATCGCACTCAGACATTAGCTCTGCCTTCTGTGTTGACATGTCACTCTATAGGAGACTTAGTTACAGCACTTATTTCACTCTTCCGTGATTAGTAGATGTAAACGATTTCATATCTAAGCTCACAGTTCATTGAAGGTATTGACAGTATCTTAATGCATTGCTGCCCCTTCTTCAACACCTAGTACAGAATGTGTAAAATATAGTGATTATTAAGTAAATGTGGAATGAAAAATAAGTGGATGGTAAAAGTATCTCAAGAACTATTCTGTAACTCTTCTGAAATAATATGAATATGACTTTAGCAAAATTTGTGCTTCCTGATCATTTGTGACAAGATTACCTTCATACTTTATATTTTAGCAGAGTTGTTACTAAAGGAACAATGATAGTATTTATTAACTGCTATTTTGTTACAAAAGTCATCTGGATAAACACATTCAGAAATGAACCATCACCATTAAACCAAAGGAGGTCATTGTTTAAATTATGACATTCCTGCTGCGTTCATAGAGAACAGGATTTCCAGCTATTTTGATGTCTATGCTATATTACTGCACTTCTGAGAGGAAACAGCAAAGAATATGAAATGTCCCCATATACAGCAACTGTCTTATTCAGGAGCAGGAGATCCACTTTTCCATAAGATGACATGGAAGGAACAAGCTTTAGTTCTCATTGTCAATGCCAATCGAGTGAGGGATTTGTCATATATTCTACATGAAAATGTTTACTGCTAACCCCATGGGGTTTGTTCAACTTTCTGGTTAAGTATGCATTGACTATATATTCTTCTATCGCTACTGTGCTGATTTTATTGAGATAGAGTAGATAAGTAAAACATAA
Source organism: Oreotragus oreotragus (assembly GCA_006410675.1). Classification (NCBI taxonomy): domain Eukaryota; kingdom Metazoa; phylum Chordata; class Mammalia; order Artiodactyla; family Bovidae; genus Oreotragus; species Oreotragus oreotragus. The sequence continues at coordinate 315,611 of SJYX01003712.1, read as the reverse complement.
TCTTAGCACTTAAAACCTTAACATTTATGTGGGAGAAATATGTATACATGGAAACTATAATAAACATAAACAATAATAACTCATCTAAGCTTCATGACTACACTCTTGATGTCATTTGATTAACTTCCTTATTTTAAAGATGAGGAAAGTGAGGCACAGATAGTAAGTGATGCAGCTAGGCTTGAATTTGGGTATCCTAGCCCTTGATACCCTGAGGTGTCTCAGTGGTAAGTATCCGTCTGCCAGGGCAGGAGACCCAGGAAACATGGTTTCTATCCCTGGTCAAGAAGATCACATGGCAAGCCACTCTGGTATTTGTTCCTGAACATCCCACGGACAGAGGAGCCTGGAGGGCTCCAGTCCATTGTGGTCACAGAGTCAGACAACTGAGTGACTGAACACGTGTGAGCCTCTGACACATGCTCTTAGACTCCAAGCTACATTATCTCTTAGTTATGATGATAATTATATGTCTGATGTTATTAGGGACCGTAGGAATGTGGATAAGAAAATTTCTTCTTCTTCAGCTTTCAGTATACTGATAACTCTGAGCAGAAGTGAAAGCAAAGATTCAGCTGTGTGAATACATAAGTCCTGTGGAGAAACCATGAGAATGTATGTTTGACTCGAATTTGGGTTATCTGTTTCAAATTAATGAAATCTAAGGTTTAAAAAGCATCTTGAACCCAAGTCATGGAAAATCTAAAATTCTAGACTGAAAATATGAGCTTTATTTGGTCAGAAATAAGGAATATTGATGGTAATAATATAAGTCTAAGAATTTCTATTACTCCATCTATGATGGTATGCATACCTGCTAAGTTGCTCAATCAAGTCTGACTCTTTGTGACTCTATGGATTATAGCCTGCCAGGCTCCTCTGTCCATGGGATTTCCCAAGCAAGATTACTGGAATGGGTTGCCATTTCCTATTCCCAGGAATCATCCCAATCCAGGGATTGAACCTGTGTCTCTTGCATCTCCTGCACTGGCAGGCAGATTCTTTACCACCTGTGCCACTTGGGAAGCCTGTTTCTGATGGCACTTAGCCGTAAAAAGTAAATCAATGGGATATTTCATTAAAAATTTGAAAAGCAATTGATTTGTGATTTTCAAAATTAAATTGAGTGAATTAAGTTGATATTTCTTTTGCCCAGATCTACAAGAGTTAATGATCAGGGTCCATGACTATCAGAAATAATATATACATTTTGAGGTTCAAATTTGCAGAAAGTAGATCCATTGTTATGATAAGATTCTCCAGGTAAAAGCAAAGAGAGAGAAAAAATAAAGAATAGAAAGAGGAAAACAAGATGAGTCTAAGTGAGCTGAAGAACTAAATTTGATCATTTTTTTAATATTCTTTACTTAACGCACTTTTAGGCAATTGCTCAATAGTATGTACTTAAATACTTCTGATGAGCTGATGGCACATATTGTGAGAGTCCAATGTTGGGGGGAAAGATACAAAATTTTAGATCCACATATTGATATAAGACATGCACTGAGTGTCCGTTGTTCTAATCCATTTGATTTGTTCCCCAGCCTTGTTATATTTCTTTTAGAGGCATGGTGGGTGGGAATGCGTCGTCAGTAACTGATTTCATCCTTGTGGGACTCTTTCCTGAGTTTCAGCATTCCATTGTCCTCAACTTCGTGGTCATTTTCATCTACATCCTTGCTTTCCTGGGAAACTCACTTCTCATTGTCTTGATCTGGGGGGACTCTCGGCTCCATACACCCATGTACATTCTCCTCAGTCAACTCTCCCTCATTGACTTGACGTTAACCTCTACCATTGTTCCGAAGACAGCCTCTAACTTTTTCACAGGGAAAAGGACCATATCATGGATTGGCTGTGGGACGCAGAGTTTCTTCTACCTGATGTTGGGAATGTCAGAATGCCTCATCTTGACTCTCATGGCTTATGACCGCTACGTGGCTGTCTGCATCCCACTGCGTTATCCCACCATCGTGAGCCCCAGGTTCTGTCTACACATGGTTGCTGGATGTTGGATTGGAGGCTCCATAAGTTCATTTATCCATACAGTCTACCCTATGCATTTTCCCATCTGTGGGTCAAGGGAGATCCACCATTTCTTCTGTGAGGTCCCCGTCCTCATTAAGCTTTCCTGTGAAGACACATCAGTGTATCAGTTAGTGGTGGTGGTTACAAGCATTGTACTGCTTGTTGTGCCTTTCAGTCTCATCATAGCTTCCTACACACTCATCTTCCTCACTGTCCTCCGTATGAACTCTGTCAAGGGCAGGAAAAAAGCCCTGGCCACCTGCTCTTCCCACCTAACTGTGGTAAGTCTCTTCTTCGGCCCAAACATATTCATCTACATGACTTTCACTTCCTCACATAGTCCAGAGCAGGACCAGGCTCTCTCTCTCTTCAGCAACATCCTCACTCCCATGCTGAACCCCCTTATCTACAGCCTGAGGAATAAGGAGGTGGTGGCAGCTCTCATGAAGTTGATGGGGAGATGTGGGGTATCTTAGTGGATACGGAATACTTCTCAGCTGTGGAAAGAACATGCTTATGACCGTGGACTAAACTACAGTTCAGAGTTTAAATACCAAGGTGTTGCATGGTTCAGGACACCAAGGTGATTGCAACCCAATGTAAATAAAATTTTTCATGTGTGATTTCCAGGTTTCTAATGGAGGTCCTTAACTTTTCACTGGGGCATTATCATGTTAGGAAAAATTTAAGAAAATTAGTTTACATGTTAAGTTAAATATTATTTGAAATATATGAAGTTTTTAGAAATTTTCTCTAATAAAATATAAATTCACTATGGACCTCAAGATGAACTAAAATTCCATGAGTTGGCTTGCTATTAAAATTAGCAGATAAGTTGAAATACAATAAATAAAAATTATTTTAAATGAACCAGGTTTAGGTGAATTCCAAAGTTTAATATTAAAATAAATTGGCATCTTTTATAATACAAGATGCTAAGGAAAGGTGCATTTTAAGCTATGAGATGATGAGATAAAGTCATTTAAATACGTATTAGGTGTTATAAGCTCATACCCTACTGTATAAATATCTTATTGTGTAGTTGACTCATAATTAGTTACTAAAATCACCATAACTAAATGGATACAAATTCCATACTGTAATTTAAAAGAGAAGAATATCACCTCTATGTAGTATACTGAACAGCTGGGGAAATTATGAGATGCTGCCCTTCTGCTGTTCTCTCCCTAACATTTTTCCCTTCTCTTGAATGAAACCTCAGGAACTCTCCAGAGTTGATTTGCTTACCCTTAGACAGTGAGAATTTCTTGTTCATTTTAAGCTACAAGAGTAGCCTAAATTTAATAACTTTAGTAAATTTTCTTGAGATTTGTATCTATATTTCAAGAAAAGACCTTCTAGAACCAATACCCAAAAAAGATGTCCTTTTCTTCATAGGGGACTGGAATGCAAAAGCAAAAAGTCAAGAGCTACTTGGAGTAACAGGCAAGTTTGGCCTTAGGTACAAAATGAAGCAGGGCAAAGACTAACAAAGATTTTCCAAGAGAATGCACTGGTCATAGCAAACACCCTATCCAAAAACACAAAAGACAGCAATACACATGGCCATCACTAGATGGTCAATACCAAAATCAGATTGATTATATTCTTTGTGACTGAAGATGGAGGAACTCTATACAGTCAGGAAAAACAAGACCTGGAGCTGACTGTGGCTCTCATCATTAATTCTGTATTGCAAAATTTAAACTTAAAATGAAGAAAGTAGGGAAAACCACTAGGCCATTCAGATATGACCTAAATCAAATCCTTTATGATTATGCTGTGGAAGTGACAAATACATTCAAGGGATTAGATCTAATAGACAGGGTGCCTGAAGAACTATGGGTGGAGGTTTGTGACATTGTAGAGGAGGCAGTGATCAAGACCACCCCTAAGAAAAAGAAATATAAAAGGCAAAGTGGTTGTCTGAGGAGTACTTACAAACAGCTGAAAAAAGAAAAGAAGCTAAAGGCAAAGGAGAAAGGGAAAGATACACCCATCTGAATGCAGAGTTCCAAAGAATAACAAGGAAAGATAGGAAAATCTTCTTAAGTGAACAAGGCAAAGAAACAGAGGAAAATAATAGAGTGGGAAAGACTAGAGATATCTTCAAAAAAATCAGAGATACCAATGGAACATTTCATACAATGATGGGCACCATAGCAGACAGAAACTATATGAACTTAACAGAAGCAGGAGATATTAAGAAGACATGACCAGAATACACAGAACAGTACAAAAAAGCTCTCAGTGACCGTGATAGTGTGATCATTCACCTAGAGCCAGACATCCTGGAGTGTGAAGGCAAGTGGGCCACAGGGAAGTATTACTATGAACAAAGCTATTTTAGGTGATGAAATTTCAGCTGAGCTATTTCAAATCCTAAAAGATGATGCTGTTAAAGTGCTGTACTCATTATGCCAGCAAATTTGGAAAACTCAGCAGTTGCCACAGGACTGGAAAAGGTCAGTTTTCATTCCCCTCCCAAAGAAAAGCAATGCCAAAGAATGTTCAAAGTGCTGACAATTGCACTCCATTCACATGCTAGCAAGGTAATGCTCAAAATCTTTCAAGCTAGATTTCAACAATACATGAACTGAGAACTTCCAGATGGATTTAGAAAAGGCCGAGGAACTAGATATCAAATTGCCAAAATCAGCTGGATCATAGAAAAAGCAAGGATATTCCAGAAAAACATCTACTTTTGCTTCACTGACTACACTAAAGCCTTTGACTGTGTGGGTCACAACAAACTGTGGAAATTTTTAAAGAAATGAGAATACCAGACCACATTACTTGCCTCCTGAGAAACCTGTATGCAGGACAAGAAGCAATAGTTAGAACCAGACATTGAACAATGAACTGGTTCAAATTGAGAAAGGAGTAGGTCAAGGCTGTATGTTGTCACCCTGTTTATTTAACTTATATGCAGAGTATATCATGCAAATACCAGGCTGGATGAAACACAAGCTGTAAAGAAGATTGCAAGGATAGATATCAACAACTTTATATATGCAGATGACACCACCTTAATGGCAGAAAGTGAACAGGAACTAAAGTGCCTCTTGATGAAGGTGAAAGAGGAGAGTGAAAAAGCTGGCTTAAAACTTCAGCATTTGAAAAACTAAGATCATGGCATCTGATCCCATCATTTCATGGCATATAGATGAGGGAAAATGGAAACAGTGACAGACTTTATTTTCTTGGGCTCCAAAATCACTGTGGAAGGTGACTGCAGCCATAAAACTAAAAGACACTTGCTCCTCGGAAGAAAAGCTATGACAAACCTAGACACCATATTTAAAAGCAGATACATCACTTTGCCAACAAAGGTCTGTCTGTCTAGTTAAAGCTATGGTTTTTCCAGTAGTCATGGACAGATGTGAAAGTTGCACCATAAAGAAGGCTGAGCGCTGAGTAATTGATCCATTTGAACTGTGGTGTTGGAGAAGCCTCTTGAGAGTCCCTTAGACTGCAAAGAAATGAAACCAGTCAGTCCTAAAGGAAATTAACCCTGAATATTCATTGGAAAAACTGATGCTGAAGCTGAAGCTCCAATACTTTGGCCACCTGATGAAAAGAGCTGACTCATTGGAAAATACCCTGATGCTGGGAAAGACTGAGGGCAAGAGAGAAGGGTGCGACAGCGGATAAGATGGTTGAATGGTATCACTGACTCAAAGGACATGAGTTTGAGCAAACTACAAGAGATAGTGAAGGACAGGAAAGTGTGTTGTGAATATATATATATATATATGTATGTTCAACAAAAACGAAATGTCTGTGTGTGTTTCAATATATCATATGGTAAATCACTAGACAACAATTAAAGGGATAAATCAGGAATTTTAAATAACAGGAGAAAATAAACATTCAGTTCAGTCGTTCAGTCATGTCCGACTCTTTGCGACCCCATGAACCGCAGCACACCAAGCCTCCCTGTCCATCACCAGCTCCCAGAGTTCACCCAAACCCATGTCCATTGTGTCGGTGATGCTATCCAACCATCTCACCCTCTGTTGTCCCCTTCTCCTCCTGCCCTCAATCTTTCCCAGCATCAAGGTTTTTTCAAATGAGTCAGCTCTTCCCATCAGGTGGCCAAAGTATTGGGCAGGAGAAGGGGATGACCGAGGATGAGATGGCTGGATGGCATCACGGACTCGATGGACGTGAGTCTGAGTGAACTTCGAGAAATGGTGATGAACAGGGAGGCCTGGCGTGCTGCCATTCATGGGGTCGCAAAGAGTCGGACACGACTGAGCCACTGAACTGAACTGAACTGAACACCCTTATGGCAGAAAGTGAAGAACTAAAGAGCTTCTTGATGAAAGTGAAAGAAGAGAGTGAAAAAGTTGGCTTAACGCTCAACATTCAGAAAACTAAGATCATGGCATCCAGTCTCATCACTTCATGGGAAATAGA
>SJYX01003712.1:277740-301210 GCA_006410675.1 Oreotragus oreotragus | reverse complement strand
AGAGAACTCCCCCAGGATCAGGCCCTGCCTCTGGATATCTCACCCAACAATTTCAGCCTCTACAAGTCTCCTTCTCTGCTCAGCATCTCCCTAGGGCTCCAGACCATGGTCACTGTCAACAACTCACACCTCACAGCTTTCTTGAAGCTGTCAAGCAGCAGGAGGTCAAGAGGTATGCCCTCCATACCCTGTTGCACATGGTGTACTGATGTGCAAGTTCAAAGCACATCCTCCATCCTGGCAGCCTACTGGGCTTGGCTCTTGAGGGCACCAGAGCAGGCCAGGCAGCAAGCACCCTGTTGTTAACACTGACAGGGAGCCAGATGGTACTGGCCTTGAAAGAAGGCAACAACTTGACCACCATCTGTGATGCCTCTGAGGCATGTTTCTTGGCTCTGCTCAGTGTGAAAATGAAGCCTTTGAATAAGAAAGTCTTGCAACAAAAGGCCAACGTCAACACAGTGATCACACTAGAGAAAGTCCTCAATATCAGAGGAAATACAGGAGCTGTGTGCAGAAGTTCCCGGCTGGTACACCATTCCCAGCAGGAGAGTGAGGCAGGTGAGATAGAGGAGGCTAAGACTGTGATCACCATGGTTGTAAACTCCCAAACCAGGTATGGCACAGATTTGTCAGGAAATTAGAAACATATAATGGGTAAAACGTATTATTTTATTAGCTCCAATACTTTGGCCACCTGATGCTAAGAGCCAAATTATTGGAAAAAACCCTGATGCTGGTAAATACTGAGGGTAGGAGGAGAAGGGTGGGACAGAGGATGAGATGTTTCAATGGCATCACATGGAGCATTGTCCAAGATTGATCACATACTGGGCCACAAAGAGAGACTTGGAAAATTGAAGAATACTGAAATCACATCCAGCATCTTCTTTGAACAAGTTGTCCAAAAGAGGGCAAATGGAAGCAAGAAGAGCTACAGTCTTGAGACCAGGGGAATGGAAACCACAATCACATAGAGTTAGAAAAAATGAGATGTCGGAGAAATATGTTCACTATGAAGGAACAAAATAAAATCCAGAAGAACAAGTAGGTGAAGTGGGGAAGGCAACCTACTGGAAAAAGAGTTCAGAACAATGATAGTGAAGATGATCCAAGAGCTTGGAGAAAGGATGGAGGCAAGATTGAGAAGACGTAGTGTTTACTAAAGACCTAGAGTAAAGAGAGTTGCCCCGTGGCGGATTCATGTTGATGTATGGCAAAACCAATACAGTATTGTAAAGTAAAATTTAAAAAAAGAAAAGAAAAGCATCAAAAAAATTTTAAAAAGAAAGAGTTGAGTAATTTTTAAAAATTGAAGTGAAAACTACACTAGAAGGAATCAATAGCATAATAACTGAGACAGAAGAACGGATAACTGATCTGGACAACAACTTTGTGGAAGTCACTGCCATTGAACAGAAAGATAAAATAAGAATAAAAAGAACTGAAGACAGTCAAATGGACCTGTGAAGCAACTTAAATGTTCATCGAGTGGGGAATGGATAATGAAGCTATGGATCATATTAATATAACTACATTATGAAAATCCCAAAATAAGAAGAGAGACAGAAAGGACCTGAAGAAAATATTTGAAAAGATAATAACTGAAACTTCCTAAACATAGGAAAAGAAACAGTCACTGAAGTCCAGGAAGCACAGAGAGTCCCAGGCAAGAAAAATTCAGTGAGAAACATGCTAAGACACATATTAATCAAACTGAGAGAAATTAATAACAAAGAAAAAAATATTCAAAGCAACAAGGGAAAGGCAACAAATAACATACAAGGAACTCCCCTAAATTTGCAAGTGATTTTTTTTCCACAGAAACTCTGCAGGGCAGAAGGAGTGGCATGATATATTCAAAATTTATGAAAGTGAAAAGTCTACAACCAAAAGTAATCTCCCCAGCAAAGATCGCATTCAGCTTTGACAATGATATCAAAAGCTTTGCAGATAATCAAAAGCTAACAGAATTCAGCACTATCAGAACAGCTTTNAAAAGTCTACAACCAAAAGTAATCTCCCCAGCAAAGATCGCATTCAGCTTTGACAATGATATCAAAAGCTTTGCAGATAATCAAAAGCTAACAGAATTCAGCACTATCAGAACAGCTTTGAAACAAATTTTAAAGGGAATTCTGATGGAAAAGAAAATGCAACACCTAGAAATAGAGTTATGAATCAAAAAGCTCACCAGTAAAGGCAACAATACAGTAAAGGTAGGAAATCGTCTCCACACAAATATATCAAAACCAGCATTTGTGAGAAGAGAACAAACACAGGATATTGAAAATTCATTTAAAATTAAAAGGCCAGCAATTTTAAAGAACTTATGTATATATACGTTGCTCTATCAAATCCTCATGGTAACCGCATACAAAAAATCTACAATTCACACACATACACATACACAAGAAACCAAATATAATACTAAAGTTAGTCATCAAATCACAAATAAAGAGAACAAAAGAGGAAATAAAAAGAAAGACCTACAAAAACAAATCCTGTACTACAATCAACAAAATAGCAACAGAACATACATATCATTAATTACCTTAAATGTAAACAGATAGTAAAGGCAAAAATACAGTAAAGGTAGGAAATCGTCTCCACACAAATATATCAAAACCAGCATTTGTGAGAAGAGAACAAACACAGGATATTGAAAATTCATTTAAAATTAAAAGGCCAGCAATTTTAAAGAACTTATGTATATATACGTTGCTCTATCAAATCCTCATGGTAACCGCATACAAAAATCTACAATTCACACACATACACGTACACAAGAAACCAAATATAATACTAAAGTTAGTCATCAAATCACAAAGAGAACAAAAGAGGAAATGAAAAGAAAGACCTACAAAAACAAATCCTGTACTACAATCAACAAAATAGCAACAGAACATACATATCATTAATTACCTTAAATGTAAACAGATTAAATGCTCTATCCAAAGCACATACACTAAAAAAAAGAGAGAGAATGGATCTGTACATGTGCTATCTCTAAGGTATGCACTTCAGATGCAGAAACACGTACAGGCTGAAAATGAGGGAATGGGAAAAGGAAATGAAAGCTGCTCAGTCGTGTCCAACTCTTTGTGACCCCATGGACTATACAGTCCATGGAATTCTCTAGGCCAGAATACGGGAGTGGGTAGCCTTTCCCCTTCTCCAGAGGATCTTCCCAACCCAGGGATCGAACCCAGGTCTCCCATATTGCAGGCGGATTCTTTACCACAGAGCCACAAAGGAAGCCCATGGAAGAAGGAAGTCCACACAAATGGAAATCACAAGAAAGTTGGAGTAGCAATACTCGTATCAGATGAAGTAGACTTTACAATAAAGATTGCTACAAGAGACAAAGAAAGATACATAATGATCCAAGGATCAAAAAAAAAGCATATAAACATATAACAACTGTAAACATACATGCACCCAATGTAAGAGCACTTCAATACATAAGGTAAATACTGCTCCTGCTGCTGCTAAGTCGCTTCAGTCATATCCGACTCTGTGCAACCCCAGAGACGGCAGCCCACCAGGCTCCCTCGTCCCTGGGATTCTCCAGGCAAGAACACTGGAGTGGGTTGCCATTTCCTTCTCCAATGCATGAAAGTGAAAAGTGAAAGTGAAGTTGCTCAGTCGTGTCCAACTCCTAGCGACCCCATGAACTGCAGCCTACCAGGCTCCTCCGTCCATGGAATTTTCCAGGCAAGAGTACTGGAGTGGGGTGCCATTGCCTTCTCCAAGGGAAATACTAAAGGCCATTAAAAAAGAGAATTTGAATAAGGCTGTACTAGTGGGGAATTTTCATCAATGGACAGGTCATCCATAAAGAAAATGTATAAGGAAACACAGGCCTTAAATGATATATTAGAGAAGATGAACTTAATATTTATAGAGTATTCCATTCAAAAGCAGCATCAAACACATTCTTCTCAAATACACATGGAGCATTGTCCAGGACTGATCACTGATCACATACTGGGCCACAAAGAGAGACTCGGAAAACTGAAGAATACTGAAATCACATTCAGCATCTTCTTTGAACAAATTGTTAGGAAGTAACAACACAGCTGCAAGAAAACAGTAAAAAAAAAAAAAAAAAAAAAACAAGCAACTGGAAGCTAGAAGTATGCGACTAAAGAACCAATGGATCAGTCACTGAAGAAAATCAAAGAGGAAGTTAAAAAAGCACCTGGAGAGAAATGAACTTGAAAGCACAACAATCCAAAATCTATGGGACTCAGTAAAATCAGTTCTGAGGAGGAAGTTTCCAGAAATACCGTCTAACCTCAGCGAATAAGAAAAGACACACATAAACAACCTATTTTACACCTAAAAAATTTGAGAAAGAAGAACAAACAAATCCAAAGATAGCAGCAGGAAACATATCATTCAGATGAGAGCAGAAATCAATGAAATAGAGATGAAAACACAATAGGAAATATCAATGAAACTAAAAGCTGGTTCTTTGAAAAGTTAGACAAAATGGATGAACCTTTAACCACACTAATGAAGACAAAAATGGACGAGGATTCAAATCAGTAAAATTAGAAATGAAAAAGAAGTCACAACTGACATTGCAGAAACAGAAAAGATCACAAAAGACTACTCCGAGAAACTACATGCTAATAAGATGGGCAGCCCGGAAGACGTGTACACATTCTTAGAAAGATACAGTCTCCGAGGACTGAATTAGGAAGAAATAGAAAATATAAAGAAAGTCACAAGTAATAAAATTTAAACTGCAATTAAAAATCTTGCAACAAACAGGAGTCTAGGACCAGGTGGCTTCACAGCAAATTCTACCAAACATTTAGAAAAGAGCTAACATTTATGTCTCTCATACTTGTTCAAAAAATTTCAGAGGGAGGAACACTCCCAAGCTCAATGAACAAAGCCATGATCACTGTGATACCCAAGCCAAATGGAGAGCACAAAAAAAAAAGAAAATCACATGCCAATATCACTGATGAACATAGACACAAACATCCCCAACGAAACACTGGCAAGCTGAATGCCACAATACATTCAAAGTATCACCCCACAATCAAATGAGATTCACCCCAGGGATGCAAGGATTCTTCAACTTAGGCGAATCAATCAACATGATACACTATATTAATAAACTGAAGAATAAAAACCATATGATCATCTCAATAGATGAAAAAAAAGATTTTGACAAAACTCAACACCCATTTCTGGAAAAAAAAGAAAAAACTCTCCAGAAACTGACCATAGAGTGAACATATCTTAACATAATAAAAGCCATATATGACGAACTTGGAGCTGCTGCTGCTGCTGCTGCTAAGTCACTTCAGTCGTGTCCGACTCTGTGAGACCCCACAGACAGCACCCCACCAGGCTCCCCTGTCCCTGGGATTCTCCAGGCAAGAACACTGGAGTGGGTTGCCATTTCCTTCTCCGATGCATGAAAGTGAAAAGGGAAAGTGAAGTCGCTCAGTCGTGTCCGACCCTCACGACCCCATGGACTCCAGCCTTCCAGGCTCCTCCGTCCATGGGATTTTCCAGGCAAGAGTACTGGAGTGGGGTGCCGTTGCCTTCTCCAAAACTTGGAGCTAATATATACTCAATGGTGGAAAGCTGAAAGCATTTCCTGTATGAAATGAGCCCTCTTTCTTGTATCTTTGCAAACATACTTTTTCATTAAAAATTATTGTTTCAAATCTATTGTGGTAACTGTGTAAATCAGGTCCTCCCCCTACCCTGCAAGCATGCTAGCTGATTATTGTAACCATTCAATTGTTTATAGAGTGTTGTCTCATCCAATCTTGTAATTTCCACATTTTTTGTCATGTGTGGTCACTGAAATTTTTGTTCCATTATTCTAGTGATTAGCTAATAATACAATAGAGATTCCTTTAAATGCCAAAAAAGAAAAAAAAAAATCAAAGAATTATACCTCTGCCCTGTAATTGGGTTTTCTTGTGGTTTGGAGCAAGACTAATATCCAGCAGACCAGTTTACATTTCTATCTAAGCCTTCACTTCTCACTTAAATAAAAACTGGCATTCAGTTCTCAGGGCTTTTTTTTTTTTTTTTTTTTTCCCTCTTTAGGAGCCAAACACAGTGCATGATATTTAGATTCCATGGACTACGTGGGAGCTATTTAAAATCTTTATTATCCCAAGCCTCTGATTCCCCAGCATCTCCTTCAGTGCTTTAAAGTTTTTTGTTGTTTTCTCCCACTGTTATCTCTGATCCAAGGCAGCAGCTAATACACTTATCTTTTCATATTTTCAAGAATCATGCTTCAGTTTGTCAACTCAGCTGTGGGAAAGTTCCAAGACAGGTGAAGTAAACGTAAGTCTCAGATGAGTCCCTCAGAGAGCCATCATTTAAGTCAAACAATAGAATCCCAGTCTGTCAGAATAAGTGTCATATAGCCCTTCTGGTAGTAGTAACCTGTGCTAAGCATGTGAGGTATTGTTTAAAATACCTCTTTTGAGCTGTGGAGTAAAAAACAATACCAGGGTAAATGAAAATAAAGTGAAGTTCTAGAACAGAATTCAACCAATATTCCTTCCTTATGCATTCTACTTGTTGAAAAGTTTTGTTTGGATGTCAGAATTCTCAAAAAGTTAATTCTGATCATTATTTTTCAGTTTCTTTAAAACTTTCTTAAAGTAACTACTTTGCATTTTTCCTGATACTTTATCCTTACTGTTTAAGCAACCGGTGTTCAATCCCTCAGTCTCTTGCGATAGAAGCATTGTTCATTATCCTGAATCGAACTTTTGGTACCACCTTGGAAAGGCCACTTATGTTACTAAGAGCAACAAAAAATAATCTCTAAGTTGTATATCGAATATTGTAAGTAAAGTCAGAAGAAAATTAACTTTCTGAATTCGTCTTACACATATATGCATTAAATTTATATTAAAAACTATTAAAAAGATAGGACATTTATTTGAACTCACTAGTTTATTTTCTTCAAACAACAGACTGATTCAACGTATTTGTCATTTGTATATCAAGACATAAATTCCTAAGTATACACTGAAGAGGGGTTGCAGATACACAAAAATCTGACTGAAAATTCAGATTAAATTCATTTTTTAACTCAGTAAGATGTGTTGAGCTTATTATCGTCATTATTGGTCTCACATTTAAATCAGGACCACAGTCCTTGCTGCCATGATTGTTTGCAGGGTTTGTGAAAATAGTTATGTCTACAAGTAATCAATTTTCCTGAGACAATGTTGGAAATCATGTAGACTCCATTTCTGTTTACACCATAATCATTTTATGCATCACTTGGTCCACTTTGCATACATCACTATAAGTAAAATAGTTGGAATCAGAAATAGTAATTACATCAATATTTCCCGGCATTGTGTACATTCTAATGAAATATAAAGATTTCACTTATTTTTTCCTTTCATAGGTTCTATTAAGCCTTGTATGGATATTTTACTGCATTACATCCTACCTGTAATATTCCTATTATACCCTGTAATATTTCCTACACAGGCAATATTTTTCTAGAGAACTTTATAACAGAAATAGTTACAAAGTACCCTCCTCAATGGCAGCATTCTCCAAACAGACATAATATGTATGAAAGTGAAAGTGACGTCGCTCAGTCGTGTCTGACTCTTTGCGACCCCGTGGACTGTAGCCCACCAGGCTCCTCCGTCCATGGGATTCTCCAGGCAAGAATACTGGAGTGGGTTGCCATTTATAGATCTATATATAATAAATGTAAAAATATTCTGCATCCATTGTGCCTGATTCTGTGGAATTTGAAACAAAGATATAGTCATGATCCAGCATCTCAACAAAATACAACCAGATAACTTTCAGTTGTTTATTGATAACCTGCATCTGGAGGACATTTACCTTTCATGATAGAAGCATAGGTTGCTCTGCATTAACCAAAGATCCCATTTCTATTTTCACCAAAAGCATTTCATGCAGAGCTTGGGCCACTGCATAAATAGCATTATACATTAAATAGCTAGATTTACACAAGAGCATCATGTCACTGGAGAGGGCAATGGCACCCCACTCCAGTACTCTTGCCTGGAAAATCCCATGGATGGAGGAGCCTGGTGGGCTGCAGTCCATGGGGTCGCTAAGAGTCGGACACGACTGAGCGACTTCACTTTCACTTTTCACCTTCATGCATTGGAGAAGAAAATGGCAACCCACTCCAGTGTTCTTGCCTGGAGAATCCCAGGGACGGGGGAGCCTGGTGGGCTGCCATCTCTGGGGTCGCACAGAGTCGGACACGACTGAAGCGACTTAGCAACAGCAGCATCATGTCACTACTTGCTGACATGAGCTCTGCATAAAAATTTGGTGGGGAGTCTTTGATTCTACCAAGAAGAATTTCAGGAAGTGAGCAGTTAATCTTTCAAAGCCAATGACCAAAGTAGTAGCAGTCTTTCTCGTATTTAGAAGGATCAGTATTCTTGAGATAATTTTGAAGTCCTGGGATTTCCCTCATCTGGCGTGAAAAAAGAGATTTCCATAGACAGAGTATGGCATATTTTTCAGCTCATTCAAAACATTATCTCCATTTGCTACCATAATCCACACCTTGTCCCAGGTTAAATACAAATGGGTTTCTCTATTGATAACATAGAAGTTATCCATACCAGCATGTAATATATATACATTTGTGGATGAAATTCTGATTCTATTCTCAAAATCATCAGGGTTTTCTTCCACAAACTGCCTTTCAGTAGGAACCTTTGCAGTAAAGTCCACACATATACCTTTCAGTATCATCTCTGCTTTCAGATCCCAAATAAACTGCTCACTTTCTCTTTCTTCAACAGAAAAGAGTGATACCCACATCCAGTCAAAATGCACCAATAGCCCAATCATTGCATGGATGAGATAGCTGTCATGACTGTCCATCTGATAAAGAGATGAAAATCAGTCTTTATCACCAAGTAAAGAATCGAAAGGACCATATGTGACCCGAAAAAAAGAAAAAATAATAAAGATAAACAGGATTCTTTTTAGGGCTGTCTTCTTTGATGGAGGATGAGGCACTTCTCTCTGAGACAGGGAGAGTGACAGGATTATTTGATCCAGAGTTCTTGTTTCATTTTGAATATACAAAGCCTGTGTATCCTAGACCACTTGCTTTTGAAAAGGATGTGAGGCTACTTCTTAAGGCGACATCATTTGAGCCCAAGTATAAAAGAGAATGTGTAAGATCCCTGTGTGCTTGTCTCCTTCTATGGTAACTGAAGAAGGCACAGTTTCAGATGTCACACAAATGTCACTGTTGAGCCTCTAAACCTTGCTCTGTATGACTTCTGTTCCTTCACGTCTCACAGCCTTGTTGTGAAAGGGCTTGCATAACTCCACGAAGCCATGAGCCATGATGTGCAGGGGCACCCAAGATGGAAAGGTCATAATGAAGAGTTCTGACAAAACACAGTCTGGCTGAGGAGGAGATGACAAATCACGCCAATATTCTTCCAACCAGGACCCCATGAATAGTATGACACGCAAATGTTATGATCCCAGAAGAGGAGCCCAAGGTCAGAAGGTAACCAGTATGCTACTGGGGAAGACCAAAGGGCAATGACTAACAGCTCCTGAAAGAATGAAGGGGCTGGGCCAAAGTGGAAACAGCAGTCGGTTGTGAATGTGTTTGATGGTGAAAACATGTCTGATGCTATAAAGAACAATATTGCATAAAACCTGGAATGTTAGGTCCAAGAACCATGGTAAATTGGACATTTTCAAGAAGGAGATGGCAAGAGTGAACATCAGCATCTTAGGCATCAGTGAACTAAAGTGGATGGGTATGGGGGAATTTATTCAGATGACCATTATACCTACTACTGTGGGCAAGTGTCCCTTTGAAGAAATGGAGTAGCCCTCATAGTTAATAAAAGAGTCCAAAATGCAGTACTTTGGTGCAGTCTCAAAAGGGGCAGAATGATCTCCCTTCATTTCCAAACAAACCATTCACCATCACAGTAATCCCAATCCATGCCCCAACCACTGCCTCCAAAGAAGCCGAAGTTGACTGGATCTTTGAAAATCTGTAAGACTTTCTAGAACTAACACCCAAAAATGCCCTTTTCATCACTGGGGATTGGAATACAAAACTTGGAAGTCAGATACCCAGAATAATAGGCAAGGTTGGCCTGGGAGTACAAAATGAAGCAAAGCAAATGCTAACAGAGTTTTGTCAAGAGAACGCACTGGTTATAGCAAACACCCTTTTCCAACAACCCAAGTGATGACTCTACACTTGAACATCACCAATCGTCAATACTGAAATCGGATTGGTTATATTTTTTGCAACCAAAAAGAGAGAAGCTCTATAAAGTCAGCAAAAACAAGACTTGGAGCTGGCTGTGGTTCAGACAATCAGCACCNGAACGCACTGGTTATAGCAAACACCCTTTTCCAACAACCCAAGTGATGACTCTACACTTGAACATCACCAATCGTCAATACTGAAATCGGATTGGTTATATTTTTTGCAACCAAAAAGAGAGAAGCTCTATAAAGTCAGCAAAAACAAGACTTGGAGCTGGCTGTGGTTCAGACAATCAGCACCTTATTGAAAATTCAGGCTGAAATAAAAGGAAGTAAGTAAAACAAGTTGGCCCTTCAGGTATGACCTAAATCAAATCCCTTATGATTATACACTGGAGGTGACAAATAGATTCAAGGGATTAGATATGATAGAGTGCCCTAAGAACTATGGATGGAAATTTGTAACATTGTATAGGACGCAATGACCATAAACATCCAAAAGAAAAAGAAATGCAAGAAGGCAAAGTAGTGGTCTGAGGAGCCTTTAAAAATAGCTGAGGAAGAAAGAGAAGTGAAAGGCAAGGGAGAAAAAGAAAGATACACCCAAATGAATATAGAGTTCAAAAGAACAGCACAGAGAGATAAGGCCCTCTTAAATGAACAATGCAAAGAAATAGAGGAAAACAGTAGAATGGGAAAAATTAGAGATCTCTTCAAGAAAACTGGAGATATCAAAGGAACATTTTGTGCAAGGATGGGCACAACAAATAACAGAAACAGTAAGGACCAAGATCCCTATTGTCATATCTGCCAGACACGGGCTGCCGGCTGTGCTCTGAGAGAGCCCTGTTTTGGGGTGAGGCAGTCCCCTATCCATTAGGCATTTGCTGTGATGGAAAAGACTCGGATCCATGACCACTCAATATTCTGAGTAGCTGTGGGATAGATGCCTTGGCCCTGAGTATCGACCTGGGTTTCAAAGTACTGGCTGCACTCTTCTTCACCTTCTTCCTTCCAAACTCAGGAAATAACCTCACAGTCTGATGATGTCTCTGAACTGGGTTTATATCTCTGTGGGATGCATACACACAGCTTCCATCTTCATCTTTCATGTGATGAGAGAGAAAGATATTGGGGAAGAGCAGAGTGTCTCTCACCAGACCCCACTCACCTATGGGATTTTGTCCAGCTCCAGAAGTGTTCCTATCTCAGCTGAAAATGCCCATGCAGTTCCTGTAACTATGGCCAGAGATTTCTTCTGTCTCTGGCAGTTGTAATTAGGGACAGATTTTCCTTTTTGTTGTTGTTTTGTTCTTTTCTCTTTTTTAATATTACATTTTAGTTGGAGGATAATTGCTCTACAATATTGTGTGGTTTCTGCCATAGAACAACATGAATCACCTATTAGTGAACATATATCCCCTCCATCTTACGCCTCCCTCTCACGACCCCACCACCTCACTCTTCTAGGTCAGCAGAGAAAACTAAGCTGAGCTCCCTGTGTTTTATACCAGCTTCCCACAGGCTATCTGCTTTACACAGGGTAATGTGTATAATGCAGTGCTATTCTCCCAACACTTATCACCCTCTCCTTCCCACGCTGTGTCCATGAGTTTGTTCTCTGCTTCTGGGTCTCTATCCCTACCCTGTAAATGCGTTCACCAATACCATTTTTCTAGATTATAATATAGAAACCTATAATCTATACTAACGGGCTCAGATTACTTCTATGCAAGGAATATGATGAATACGTAAACAAAAGACCAGCAACTCAGTAGAAGAAAAGTCACATATAAAATGAAAAATGATAGAAAAAGTTTGCTTTTCCTTTTTGTTGTTGTTTTGTTCTTTTCTCTTTTTTAATATTACATTTTAGTTGGAGGATAATTGCTTTGCAATATTGTGCGGTTTCTGCCATAGAACAATATGAATCACCTATTAGTGAACATATATCCCCTCCATCTTATGCCTCCCTCTCACGAACCCACCATCTCACTCTTCTAGGTCAGCCGAGAAGACTAAGCTGAGCTCCCTGTGTTTTATACCAGCTTCCCACCGGCTATCTGCTTTACACAGGGTAATGTGTATAATGCAGTAATACTCTCCCAACACTTATCACCCTCTCCTTCCCATGCTGTGTCCATGAGTTTGTTCTCTGCTTCTGGGTCTCTATCCCTACCCTGCAAATATGTTCACCAATACCATTATTCTAGATTATAATATAGAAATCTATAATCTATACTAACGGGCTCAGATTACTTCTATGCAAGGAATATGATGAATACGTAAACAAAGGACCAGCAACTCAGTAGAAGAAAAGTCACATATAAAATGAAAAATGATAGAAAAAGTTTGTTGTAATCACTGAATGAAAACTTGAATATCTGAATGGATGTATATATTTCAAGGACAATCTAACTAGACATTATCACCCTCTCCTTCCCACGCTGTGTCCATGAGTTTGTTCTCTGCTTCTGGGTCTCTATCCCTACCCTGTAAATGCGTTCACCAATACCATTTTTCTAGATTATAATATAGAAACCTATAATCTATACTAACGGGCTCAGATTACTTCTATGCAAGGAATATGATGAATACGTAAACAAAAGACCAGCAACTCAGTAGAAGAAAAGTCACATATAAAATGAAAAATGATAGAAAAAGTTTGCTGTAATCACTGAATGAAAACTTGAATATCTGAATGGATGTATATATTTCAAGGACAATCTAACTAGACAAAATTGGCTTCATAAGAGCTGACTAATCAGGCTGCAAGAGAAGAATGTTATTTGTTTTGCTCTTTCTGACTTACTCCACTTCGTATGACAAGCTCTAGGTTTGTCCACTTCAGTTTAACTGACTCAGATTGATTCTTTTTTATGGCTAATATTCCATTGTATTTTCGTACTGGAACTTCTTTATCCACTCATTTATTGACAGACTTGTAGGTTGCTTCCATAAGCTGGCTATTGTAAATAGTGCTTCATTGAACACTGGGGTTCATGTGTCTTTTTGAATTATGGTTTTCTCAGGGCATAGGCCTATATATGTGTGTGTATATATATATATATGCAAATAGGTAATATAAACAAGTGTGTGAGTGACTTAAAAAGTCAGTCATGACTGAGCAACACACACTTTTTGATATTACCATAATTGCATTTTCTAAATATTTAAGGTTTTTATGTTCAGAATAGCTCTATATAAATCACTGTGATAAATAATTGTGAAATCTCTTCCCATGGGCTCAGATAATTATTACATAAAGAATACTGTGAATATAAGCAAAGGACTAGCATTTCATTGGAGATAATATAAAAGACAAAGACTATGAACAAACACAGTCTTGACAAAAGGGTGTAATGTTCTAAAGCCATAAGCAATAATACTGAGATTCTAATCAGCAAAGACTTGAACTTTAATGTTGTGGCCTTATATTTTGTGCTTCTGAAGTGAGGAAAAAGTTGAATAGTCAGTTTGGCCAAGAATTTGGAAAGACTGACCCTGCCCTCTGCTGGCAAAGTGCTAGTCTTGCAGTAGATTTCATGACAGCACATACAAAATGCTGTATCAAAGTTCATGCGTCTTGAGCCAATAAAGCAAAATGATTGAAATCACAGAAAGTTTATGTTTATTATAAAGAATTAACAATCCATTCTTTTATTGCCAGAATTAATGACATTGAATTAATAAATATTCCATATTATAAATCACATTTGTTGAACATAAATAACATCAAAATACATCTACTCAAGTTAAATAATGTTCATGATGAACTGTTACGTGAAAGAAGCAGTTTGCAGAATCAAGTTGATAGGATATCCCACGAAGTAACCCACATAGTTTAAGAAAGCATGCCAGAATTGATCATTACATGATACCTGCAGCCCTTGTGCCAGAATGGAGATATGCAGAAAGATCCCTGTAACTGTACAGAAGTAATTCTGAAAGTCTGGCCAACTCCTTGACATTACTAAAACTCTCAAACCCTCCCCCACACAGACCTCATAGACAAAACTGGTTCTCTTTTTCCCCTCACAGTGCTGGGGATCTTCATCCCGATAGTCACTACCTGCCACCCTAACCTTGGTAGAGGGCAAATAACCAGTAGCTTTCACCAAATTAGAGAATATATATCCATGAAATAACAACTCAATTCATGTTTCTGTAAAATAAACAGAAGCACACCAAGGAGACATGAAATGAAACAGCTGGAAGAGGCAAAGATCAGGCACAAGAGGTCATCACACAGATGAGAGAAAAGGTCAGAGCCCTCCAGTGCAAGGACCCGTATTCAAATGACTATGGTTGAACTAAACTCCAAAAAAGAACTAGTAAGGAAATAAAGTACATAGATTCTAAATATCTCCACACTCTTCTGAGGACACAATCCCCCACACAGACCTCATAGACAAAACTGGTTCTCTTTTTCCCCTCACAGTGCTGGGGATCTTCATCCCGATAGTCACTACCTGCCACCCTAACCTTGGTAGAGGGCAAATAACCAGTAGCTTTCACCAAATTAGAGAATATATATCCATGAAATAACAATTCAATTCATGTTTCTGTAAAATAAACAGAAGCACACCAAGGAGACATGAAATGAAACAGCTGGAAGAGGCAAAGATCAGGCACAAGAGGTCATCACACAGATGAGAGAAAAGGTCAGAGCCCTCCAGTGCAAGGACCCGTATTCAAATGACTATGGTTGAACTAAACTCCAAAAAAGAACTAGTAAGGAAATAAAGTACATAGATTCTAAATATCTCCACACTCTTCTGAGGACACAATGGTGTGGAAGCACTGCTCATTCTTTCAACCAACAAAGAAGGAAAAGAACACAGGCTGCTGAGGAAAACTGGTGTTGAAGCATTGGTACTGTAATTCAATCGGAGACATGCCTGCCACACAATTAGGTAAAGTCCAGATTTTGAGGCAGTTCCTCATTTTTCCTGGAGAATTTAAAGTTACAGATAAAAATGAAGCAATAACGTCCTTGGAAATATTATTAATTTTTCTACATTTGACTTCTGGGAAAACAAGCTGAATACCACCTTCCTAATGGAGAAGGCAATGGCAACCCACTCCAGTACTCTTACCTGGAAAATCCCATGGATGGAGGAGCCTGGTAAGCTGCAGTCCATGGGGTCACTACAGTCGGACACAACTGAGCGACTTCACTTTCACTTTTCACTTTCATGCATTGGAGAAGGAAATGGCAACCCACTCCAGTGTTCTTGCCTGGAGAATCCCAGGGACGAGGGAGCCTGGTGGGCTGCCGATTATGGGGTCGCACAGAGTCGGACACAACTGAAGCGACTTAGCAGCAGCAGCAATGGAATTAAATTAATGATCTTTAGGGGGCTTATTTTTTTATGCTGGTGAATCCAAGCACTTAGGGTCTCTAGGGAAAATATTTCAATAATGTCATTGTAGCAGTGAGCATACATGCTGAGGTACTTTCTCCTGAGCGTGACCTCAGGCCAGGGCATCAGTGTCTCAAAGGCATTGTGTGCCTCAGTCTAGGGGTCCTAGCAGTAGGAGGGGCTGGGTTTCAGCAGTCTCACTAATTCTAAGACCTCCAGGAACAGAGCTTTGACACCCTGCTGGTGAAGTGAACAGGGATGATACATCATTCTCTCCTCTGTCTTGAAAGGACCGACGAGGTAAAACATTTCAGATAGTAGAGGGACACGGAAGCAATGCTAATGCTAAGTCACGTCAGTCGTATCCGACTCTGTGCGACCCCATAGACGGCAGCCCACCAGGCTCCCGTCCCTGGGATTCTCCAGGCAAGCATACTGGACTGGGTTGCCAATTCCTTCTCCAGTGCGTGAAAGTGAAAAGTGAAAGTAAAGTTGCTCAGTCCTGTCCAACTCTTCACGACCCCATGGACTGCAGCCTACCAGGCTCCTCCGTCCATGGGATTTCCCAGGCAAGAGTACTGGAGTGGGTTGCCAATAGACCATTCTAAATCCCATGGGCCAAATTTCTGCCATTTCTATGACAACTAAGGTCATTTCAAGGAGGTGAAACACACACAGATGCACATATAAACAGTAACTTACCAAATGGATGTAATTTCTTCTGGCCTGCACACAAAAGAGAACAGGAATATTTTTGCTTTCTTGCCCGAATTTAAAGAGGGGGACGAACCCACCCACTTTTAGATCCCCATCTCTATAGGCCTTAGCTTCTGATGCTGTAAACAGCCACCCTTACCCATCTCACGTGCTATATGTAAAGGTTGCAGGATTAGGAAAACACAAACCAGAGGAAACAACATGGCAGGGTCTGCCAGAGGGAGAGAAAAACCTCTGTGTAAGCTGAGCTGACGAGAAGCTGGATCAGGAGCAGGTCTACAGGCTCTGCCCGCAAACAGGAAAATTTCCCCTCATTCACAGCACAGCATATGCCCACATTTCCTTTCTCTCTCGACCTGTGTGAACCCTGCAGGGCACGTGCCAGGCTCATGTCCAAGACAAGGGCACAGTTAGGATCAGAAAGTAGGTGTGTATGAGGCAGTCACAGTGCTGAGACCTCACCCTCAGTGTCACTGTGACAGGAGCAGCCTGGCTTCCCCTTCTTTTTACTGCTTCAGATCAGTCCCATGGAGGATGCCTGGGGAGGCTCCTGCCCTGGGGGCCCTGCACCTGTCTCCCTCTATCCTGATGAAAAACAATGAAAAAAAAAAATGTGGTTTTCCCATTGCTTCTTTGATTTCATCATAGTCTGTGACTCTCAAACTTCAGGGCTTGGGGGCAGATGGAGGTGTGGGAGAGACAAGGCCATCCCGACAGAGAGCTCTGCCATCCTGTGTCCATGGCTGACGTCCCTCCAGGGAGCTCACGACTGCTGTGCCACCACTGCTTTGATGGATTTGACAGATTTGGAATCAGCATACGACACGTTAGCATCATTTCAACTGATTCTGAAGCAAGATGGGAAGTGTTCATTATCAATTATTGATCATGGCATTTATGATAAGAAGCCATGTTCTTTATCTCAAATACAGTTTTATTTCTTTCAAGCTTATTATATCCACAGCCTAATATACTGTAAAGTACTGGGAAAATGTGAAATACTGATCTATCATATGGAAAGAAATACTATATCTGAAGGATATGAATGAAGTAAAGGAGAGAAAAAAATATGGAAAAAAATGGATTCTTTCCCGAGATTCACACAAATTACAAAGCTTTACATACATGAAAAAAGAAAGTTCAATTACTCAAAATAATAAATGAATTTGTGTCCATTACTAGTGAATGTATAGAAATATAAAGGATTCACAGAGAATATCTGTGAATACAATTTTATATCAACAGATAATCTAAAAAATGAACAAATTCCAGGGAATTCTCACACCAAAACTGATTCAAGA
Source organism: Oreotragus oreotragus (assembly GCA_006410675.1). Classification (NCBI taxonomy): domain Eukaryota; kingdom Metazoa; phylum Chordata; class Mammalia; order Artiodactyla; family Bovidae; genus Oreotragus; species Oreotragus oreotragus. The sequence continues at coordinate 283,560 of SJYX01003712.1, read as the reverse complement.
AGAAAAAGAATGTGATCCCTATCAAGTTACCAATGGCATTTTTCACAGAACTGGAACAAAAAATATCACAATTCATATGGAAACACAAAAGACCCCAAATAGTCAAAGCAGTCTTGAAAAAGAAGAATGGAGCTGAAGGAATCAACCTTCCTGAATTCATTAGTCCAACTCTCACATCCATACATGACCACTGGAAAAACCATAGCTTTGACTAGATGGACCTTTGTCATTAAGGTGATGTCTCTGCTTTTTAACATGCTGTCTCGGTTGGTCATAACTTTTCTTCCAAGGAGCAAGCGTCTTTAACATCATGGCCACAGTCACCATCTGCAGTGATTCTGGAGATATTAAACTTCTGTTTTTCTCCTGGAGGTGTCTCAAACTCTGACACTGTGCTTTTATAAAAGAATGAGAGAATGAAGCTGGGCTCCTGAAGTCCACTCCTTCTGGTCTAAGTTGCTTCTATCAGTGTTGCAGTGAAAAGGAAAAAAGAGGAATGATTTTCTTTTCTTTCCTGAGAATAAAGAAGATAAAGAGAACAGTGAGCAGGCTTGATCCCTCCAAGATTTTATTTCACTGTTCCTAATCTATAGTCTGTAACTAAGCTTGCTTTTCTGCTCCCTAACTCTGCATGAGCTACATCTTGCATTGATTATCCTTTAATTCCATTCTACTTACATCTTGGTGCTTACTTTTACTGCAGACCACCCCTTGCAGTTTTCTTTCTTTTTGCATTTCAGAAAGAAGGCTGCAGTGTGATAAACCAGAGACAACCGGACCTAATTATTGAGCTACCTGATATTAGCTCTGACTTTTGTGGGGTTTTGATGTTGTTGTTGTTTTATAATTTTATTTATTATCTATTTTGGCTGTACTAGGTCTTCCTTGCTGCGTGGACTTTTCTTTAGTTGAGAAGAGCGGGTGCGTCTCCTCACTGCAGTGTGAGAGCTTCTCATTCAACTACTGAGCCTGTGCTCTAGATCCTGGGAGCCACAACTGCTGAATCCATGTGCCGCAGCCACAGAAACCCACAAGCCCTGGAGCCTGTGCTCCACCACAAGAGAAGCCACCACAATGAAAAGCCTTCACACCACAACAAAGAGTACCCCCCATGCACAGCAACAAAGACGCAGCACAGCCAAAAATATAAATAAAATAAACAAAATCAACATTTTAAAAACTTAAAGTAAAACAGATAATCAACAAGAACCTACTGTATACTGTAGACAACTACACTCAATATTTTGTAATAACCTTTAAGGGGAAAGAATATGAAGAAGACTAGATCTCTATATCAAGACTAGGTCAGCTGGAATGTAAGGGATGCTGATAGTGACTGGTTCTGACTCGAGGCTTCAATCAGCTGAAGCTTGGGCTCTGTCACTGGCCCAAAGCCTTTCATGAACATGCCTGTAAACTGAAAGTGTCAGTCACTCAATCGTGTCAGAACCTTTGTGATCCCATGGACCACCAGGCTCCTCTGTCCATGGAATTCTCCAGGCAAGAATACTGGAGTGGGTAGCCTCATCCTCCTCCTGCAGATCTTCCCAAACCAGGGATCAAACCCAGGTCTCCTGCACTGCAGGCAGATTCTTTACCATCTTAGCCACCATGGAAGCCTGAACATGCCTGTTCCCATAGATTAAAGCTTCCCCAACTTTGCAGTTTGGAGAGACACTGCTCTGGAAAGTTCCCTAGTGTTCTCCATACTTCTGCAAGTAATACACCTTTCCTTCCCACCAGCTTTGGCTGGGCTGTACCTTCTGGCTCAACACCCACCAAGAGGCAAACCCACTTTTCTGGTATCCAGACTTCCAACCAGCACTCTTGGCCCCACTTGATAATAATTTCTACAGTTAGTCGTCTTGATTCCAATACATGAAAATAATGTTATTTTTCTATGAGTAAAGCTAGGTAAGGGACAGAAAGTATCCCTATTTTATCTTGTGAAGCCAGTAGGTGTCAAGCAAACTCACCTCTGTGGATCCACTGTCCTCCTACTGGATGCCTCCTTTCATGGAAAACACTTTGGGGTTTTATTTATATCTCATCTCTTAAGTCTTTTAATACCTACATTAAACATACAGATTACTCATCAGTGCCAACTTCTACTTTGAGGTTAAAAATTCTCCAAATTTTTTCTAAAATTCTTATTCCATTCGTTGCGTTTAAATCTTTGACCATATGTTGTTCCTCTTGTGTCTCATCAGAATTTAGTTAATTACGCAATTTTCCCCTGAAAAAAGCAGTACTCATCATACACAGTTCTTAGAGCCAAAACTGGATTTTACAAGGTAGGGCAAGGGTGAGAATAAGAGAAAGTCCAGGAGCACGACTACGGTCTGGTGGAGCCAAGATTCTAGCTCAAGGCGCTGGAAGAAAACATCCAGGCTAAGGTCGCACCGTCCACTTGAGTCTCCAGGACTAAAACGCAATGCTTAAAGGCAGGTGGAGAAAACTAGCGAAGAAAACTGCCAACATGCGCCTGCGCGCTGGAGGCCTCTTGACAGACAACGCTGGGGACCCAGAGCAGCCAATCCCCGAGCGGTGGGGCGGGACCTTCTGCGCGCTNCTCTCACCTCCAGATTGTGAGAAGTATCAGAACTTCATCAACAGCTGTGCTGCTCACGGGCCCCCTACCTTTGTAAAGGACTGTGTAGTGGAGAACAGGGCATGCCACCTGCTCAGCCCTGGGTTAAGTATCAGACCATCAGGCATCCCTGAGGCTGGGCTTAGAGTGTGGAACGAGGCATCTGATCTGCCGCTGGGCCTGCACTTTGGCCCCTACGAGGGCCAAATTACAGACGATGAAGAGGCCGCCAATAGCAGATACTTCTGGCTGGTGAGAAACCCCCCTCTTCCCCTGTTCTCTGACTTCCAATCGCTGTGTGGCAGGGTGGGGAGGCGGGGACCTCACGTCTGCATGCAAGGTTGTGGATGGTGATGACACAGTCAGCCCTGTGTACTGTGTGCACTGTGCATGAACACGGGACTTCTATCTAAAGATCAGAGGAGAGGTGGGAGCAGCACAGTAGTACAGGCACACAGAAGTGGCTCCTCCCATGCGGGGCCCTTGCCCTGAGTGGGCCAATAGACTCAGACATGGAGGTGATGATTAAGGAGCTTACCACGTGGTCGCAACTGGCAGTTGAATCCATGCAGGCTAAAGAGCACTGATGACAGCAGAGGGATTCTATTACCTCCCACCAAAAAATAAAAAGAGAGAAGTAAGCTTTTAAGTCTTTTTCCGACACTCAGATCACCAAAGGGAGAAACTGCTTGCTATGAGTATGTGGATGGAAGGGACCAACTGGATGAGGTGAATGCAATGAGTCTGCAGGTTCTAGAGGATGCTCCTCCCTCAAGCCCCTATCCCTTCCCTCTCCCAGCCTGCCTCCCTCAATAGCTTTCACATCTTCTTTCCTCTTTTTCTTTCATAACATGCCCTTTCATTATAAAAGATATTAGAAAGAAAGAAATAGAAATATAGTATATGCCCTCAAAATATAAATCTCTATGCTGCACAAAACTGAGGTACTTGAAAGCAACTTGAGAAGTCTGGATTCACCAGGGACACTTTAACTCACCTAATTAACACTTACCAAGCACTTTCTATGTTCCATTTTAAACAGTGGAGTTCATTACTGAAGTTCATTACACACAACCCATGTCCTTTTGGAATACTTACTGCAGACAGACATTAAACAATTGATCTTAGGAATATGTAACTTGAATTTTTCTATTTTTGAAGAATTTCACAGTCCCAGGATAACCTACCATGGGAGATCTTGAGTCCATGAGAGAAGCAACCTCCCCAGGCTCAGTTCCAGCGAGAAGTGGGCCCTGAGGCCTGGGAAGGAATCCGGGGCAGGATGGCTATGAGCAGGGCCTTTTTCTGAGGGCCTCTTCTTTCATCAGGGGAGGCAGAAAGTGAATAAACTATTATTGTTCTGTGTCTCGAGCTAAGTCAGAATGCTCTCCAAGTTTCCATGGGTAGGGGGCACATGTGAATGGGACCCTGAATACACACGGGGAGACTGTAGAAAAGCCTCGGGAGAGAAGGCAGGCTGGAGTGAATGCTGAGGGGTGCGTGCTAGCCTAGAAGCACCAAGTTCTGTGGAATACAAGAGAACTTAATTTAGAGTTTAGAGGAGCTAGCGGTCACCAGTCTTATGACAAGTCTAGGTGGAGACCAGTCTGGAACTGGGCTCTGGAAAATGGCTAATTAGGTAAGGAGAGAAAGCATTCCAGCCAGGAAGAGGAAAAGAAACAGAATCTGGAGATAGGAATTCACACGACGTGATCAAAGGCGTGAACAGAAGGTCCCCAAGAGGGGTGGTGGGGGCAGTGATGGCCTCAGAGCCTGAAGGCGAGGAGCTGGGTGTGGGTGTGACAGGTGGAAGGTACTCGTTATCTGTGGTTTCTTTCCCTTTTCCGACCGCAACCCCAGGTATGTGAACTGCACCCAGGAAGACGAGGAGCAGAATCTGGTGGCCTTCCAGTATCACAGACAGATCTTCTACGGAACCTGCTGGGTGGTCAGGCCAGGCTGTGAGCTGCTGGTCTGGTACAGGGGTGAGAATGGCCAGGAGCTCAGCATCAAGCAGGGCAGCAGGTGTAAGAGTGAGCTCACAGCCAGGAGAGGTAAGCGCCACCACTTTTCCAGCACCCTATGCCATCCTGGGGAGCTTCCCTGGCCCAGCTCTAAAGCAGAGTACAGTCCAGTCTGAAGTCAGTGAAGTCTCAATTAAAATGCCTCAGAAATTGTTTCATTTCATAGGACTGTTAGGAAAAAAATTTATATTAAAAATGTTAATTCTAATTTTTAATACTGCATGCAAAAAGTATGTAACCTCACATTCTGCTGACAGGCTTAGAGGCCAAAAAGCAAGTTTTCTAGCACTTACCAGCTCTCTCACCTTTAGCTGTTTCTTCCTCATTTCCTCCACATTTCTAAGTGACACGTGTACACTGATTTCCATTCAGTCACTGTTTCAGTTCATTGTCAGACAGGGCTCCATGCACTGAAACAGACAGAACTACTGCTCTGGGGTAGCACGTGCTTAATACCAGACAGGGGCTGGTTCTCTGAGGAAAAACAGTCCAGGAAAAGTGCCTCAGATCAGTGTGAGCAGAAGAGGAGCGTGGTGCAGTGATAGCTTATGGTGAACAGTGTTAGATTCGTGATCTCTGAAGAAGAATGTTTAGCTTTAGGACCAGGGACCAGGCTTGATCACTCAAGAGCCTTTGTGTAGCAGAGTTATATTAAAGTATGAAATGGGACAGAAAAAGCTTCTGAGATAGACATCAGAAAGGGGATGGAGAGTGCCCCCTTGCAAGTCTTAGCAAGGGAGCTATATACTTTTCAATTGGTTGTTAACAATAAATCAAAAGAATGTCTCAAGTCTGTAAAGGTCTTACCAGACCCACACTACCACAACATATATTTTTAAGATAACAGGATTAGAACTAAAAATAGAAAGATCTTACCAGACCCACAGACCAAACAGACCAAAGCCTTTGTGTAGATCACAATAAACCGTGGAAAATTCTGAAAGAGATGGGAATTCCAGACCATCTGACCTGCCTCTTGAGAAACCTATATGCAGGTCAGGAAGCAATAGTTAGAACTGGACATGGAACAACAGACTGGTTCCAAATAGGAAAACGAGTACGTTAAGGCTGCATATTGCCACCCTGCTTATTTAACTTATATGCAGAGTACATCATGAGAAGCGCTGGCCTGGAAGAAGCACAAGCTGGAATCAAGATTGCTGGGAGAAATATCAATAACCTCAGATATGCAGATGACACCACCCT
>SJYX01003712.1:218452-274517 GCA_006410675.1 Oreotragus oreotragus | reverse complement strand
TGGGAGGGATTGGGGGCAGGAGGAGAAGGGGATGACAGAGGATGAGATGGCTGGATGGCATCACCAACTCGATGGACATGAGTTTGAGTGAACTCCGGGAGTTGGTGATGGACAGGGAGGCCTGGTGTGCTGTAACTCATGGGGTCGCAAAGAGTCAGACACGACTGAGTGACTGAACTGAACTGAACCAGACTCACATGGACATCACCAGATGGTCAATACCAAAATCTACATATGGACACCACCAAATGGTCAATACCAAAATCAGATTGATCATATTCTTTGTAACCAAAGATGGAGAAGCTCTATACAGTCAGAAAAACAAGACCAGGAGCTGACTGTGGCTCAAATCATGAACCCCTTATTGCCAAATTCAGACTTAAAGAAAGTAGGCAAAATCCACTAGACCATTGAGATATGACCTAAATCAAATCCCTTACAATTATACAGTGGAAGTGACAAGCAGATTCAAGGGATTAGATCTGATAGACAGAGTGTCTGAAGAACTATGGATGGAGGTTTGTGACATTGTAGAGGAGGCAATGATCAAAACCATCCCCAAAAAACAGACATGCAAAAAGGCAAAACGGTTGTCTGAGGAGGCCTAACAAATAGCTATGAAGAGAAGCGAAAGGCAAAGGAGAAAAGAAAAGATATACACATTTGAATGCAGAGTTCCAAAGAATAGCAAGAAGAGATAAGAAAGCCTTCCTCAGTGATCAGTGCAAAGAAATAGAGGAAGACAATAGAATGGGAAAGACTAGAGATCTCTTCAAGAAAATTAGAGATACCAAGGGAACATTTCATGCAAAGATGGGCACAATAAAGGACAGAAATGGTAGGGACTTAAGCAGACGATATTAAGAAGAGGTGGCAAGAATATACAGAAGAACTATACAAAAAAGACCTTCGTGACACAGATAATCATGATGGTGTGCTCACTCATCTAGAGCCAGACATCTGGGAATACAAAGTCAAGTGGGCCTTAGGAAGCATCACTATGAACAAAGCTAGTGGAGGTGATGGAATTCCAGTTGAGCTGTTTCAAATCCTCAAAGATGATGCTGTTAAAGTGCTGCACTCAATATGCCAGCAAATTTGGAAAATGCAGCAGTAGCCACAGGACTGGGAAAGGTCAATTTTCATTCCAATCCCAAAGAAAGGCAATACCAAAGAATGCTCAAACTACTGCACTCATCTCACGTGCTAGCAAAGTAATGCTCAAAATTCTCCAAGCCACGCTTCAACAGTACATGAATCATGAACTTCCAGATATTCAAGCTGGATTTAGAAAGGCAGAGGAACCAGAGGTCAAACTGCCAACACCCANCAGAATCCAGAGTCTAGGAAGTGAAATAGGAAAGAGAAAGCCAGTGCCAAGGGCTATTCCTGAGAATTGGCTATTACTAAGGTTCAATCCTGCAGTGACTGTATAGGAACCAGGTGGAACATTCCTTAAAGTTGTCCAGCAGACACACGGGAAAGGGGAGTATTTGTCCAGCAGCTCCTGTCTCCATTGGTCACAGATCACCTTATATATAGAAAGTAATCTCCCTTGCATGTGCCGACACTACTGAGTGGTGCAGAGCAACCCTGGGCAGAAAGCAAGGGGCACCTACTATAACCAAAGCGAGGACCTGCCAGACTGTACTCATGCTGGCCACTAGGGGCAGAGCTGAGGCTGAAAAGGTGGCGCAGAGGATGCGATGGGAGTGTCGAATATGTCCAGGGACCAAGGGGAAAGGAGCTAAATGGCACAGCTGGGGGAGTCAAAAATGGGGACTAGGAGAGGCTAGGAAGCCCAGAGGGTGGATTCTTTAAAAAGAATTCAAAACCTGTCTCTTATACACATCTAGATGTGTATAAGAGACAGCATCTGGTCCCATCACTTCATGGGAAATAGATGGGGAAACAATGGCAACAGTGACTGACTTTATTTTGAGGGGCTCCAAAATCACTGCAGATGGTGACTGCAGCCATGAAATTAAAAGACGCTTACTCCTTGGAAGAAAAGTTATGACCAAGCTAGACAGCATATTAAAAAGCAGAGATATTACTTTGCCAATAAATGTTGTCTATTCCAAACTATGGTGTTTCCCGTAGTCATGTATGAATGTGAGAATTGGACTATAAAGAAAACTGAGCACAGAAGAATTGATGCTTTTGAAGTGTGATGTTGGAGAAGACTCTTGAGAGTCCCTTGGACTGCAAGGAGATCCAGCCAGACACACTTGATGGGAGACAGATCTTGCATGTCAAACTAAGATGATTAGTGGGGCAGGCCTTACCATGACAAACCAGCTACCTAACCAAAAGCTTCCTCTTTCAGCAGAACCAAAGCCCAAGATCCACCCATGTGCTCCTGCCCTCTGGCCTTCTCCAGTCAGAAATTCTTGAGCCAACATGTCAAATGCAATCACCCCTCTCAGATCCTCCTGAAAACATCTGCAAGAGACTGCCTCCAACCAGAGGATCTCTGCCCAGGCAATCAAAATCAGCAGCAGCAATATTCTGATCTACACAGCTGGAGTGACAAACCGGACAGTCGAGAGTCCAAGGGAAAGCCCCAACCTTTGCTGAAAACCGTAAGGCTGAGGAGGATTTCAAGGGCCTCTTCCTCCTCATCCAGAGGACAAATGGGGGGTTCCAGGGTGCACAAGAGAATGAGAGAAGAGCCCAGCACAGGCAAGGAAGTGAGTCCAGAGGACACAGGCAAATTATTCATGGGGGAAGGCGTCTCAAGAATTATGAGTCAAGTATGGAGACTGTGGGTAAGGCTCTAAGGATAGATCAAGTCTCATCATGCACCAGATGACACACACAGGGGAGAATCCCTATGTTTGCAGGGAATATGAGTGAAGCCTCAGTGAGAAGTCAAGTCTCATTAAGCACCAGAGGACACACACAGGGGAGAAGCCCTATGTCTGCAGGGAGTGTTGGCAAAGCTTCGGTCGGAAGTCATCTCTCATCACACACCAAAGGATACACACAAGGGAGAAGCCCTGTGTTTGCAGGAAGTGTGGGCAAAGCTTCAGTAAGAAAGTCAACTCTCATCACACATCAAAGGACACACACAGGGCAGAAGCCTTGTTTGCAGGGAGTGTGAGTGAAGCTTCAGTGTGAATTCACATCTCATCAAGCACCAGAGGACAGACACAGGGGAGAAGCCCTATGTTTGCAGAGAGTGTGAGCGAAGCTTCAGTCAGAAGTCACATCTCATCACACACCAGAGGACACACACAGGGGAGAAGCCCTGTGCTTTTAGGGAGGGTGAGTGAATCATTACCAATAAACCACATCTTGGCACAGGAGGATTACTGCAGCCATCACATACCTCCGCTCTGACGGGGCCTCATAGGAGGTCTATGACCCATCACAGTCCCGGAGAGTGTGATGAGAGACTTCCTTGGTGGTCCAGTGGCTAAGACTCCATGCTCCCAATGCAAAGACCTATGTTCAACGGAACTAGGTCCCACATGCTGCAATTAAGACCTAGCACAGCCAAATAAATAATTTTTTTTTAAGAGAGTATGATGAGCACAGAACCAACTGATTAAACAGACTTTCCACATTCATGACATGAGAGGTAGGTAAACAGCAGAGGGATTCTTTAGTGTTCTGGAGATGTTCATGCCAATTCCCTTCATGGTTTTTTAACTCCTCTTCTAATAAATTTTGTCTCCAAACAAATCTGAAGCCCAGTCTACATACCTCATTCCCCCATTATTACTGAGAGCTTTGGGGTCCAGTGGGAGCTGAACCCCCAGGAAGGCATAAGCCTGGAGTCAACTCAGACTGGACACTAGGTCACTGGACAGTCAGTTCCTGGGTTCATGGAGAGGAGTCTAGGGTGTGAGACAGACTCACCAGGGAAAGGCATTCCCTGGTCTCCTGGGAAGTGTGGTCTTTCCTCCCAATAGTCCTCCAGTCTTCTTTGGCCTCTCCTGGTTCCCCTCAGGTTTCCTCTGACTTTTGTAGCCTCAGAGGTGAAGGCCACATGGACATGTGTGTATGCATGCATGCGTGTGTGCATACATGTGTGCCTGGCTCAGTCTGGGCCATCCGATCTCCTTCACTCAGTCTTTGCTCCTCCCTCAGGGTCATCACAGCATCTGAACTCCAGATTCAGACTCAGTGGGCCAATTCTCAGCTTTGCCCTCACCAGCTGTGTGACCTGGGGCAAGGTGCTCAACCTCTCTGTGCCTCTGTTCTAATCTGTGATACAGGATGGGAGCACCAGTGTTTGAATCTGATGCGTAAGTACAGGCAGGATCTGGCTGAGAATGCAAGCCCTGCTTTTGCTGTTCTTTGTTATATCCTGCATGTCCTTCAACGTCCACATCTTCCAGGTGTTCAGAGCTAGACGAGGAAGGGGCCATTCAGGCATTCAGCTGTCCTGATGAGGAGGTGTGAGGTCAGGGATGCTAAGGGAGGGTGACTTCCCTTCCCTCTACTGCCGTTCCTGCTGAGCCAGGCAGTCCCAGATCCCCTCCGCACAGCCAGGCAGTGCTGACAATCGCCCACCCTGCCAGGAATGGAGCCTGGAACCACATATGCAGGAATCGGATGAGCCGAGTATCTCAGAACCTCCCTGCCCACCCCCTATTCCACCCCCCACATGGAGAGTCCTTGAAACCCACACAGCTGCTTCTCTAATGCACAGGCCTTGTACCTGAGCCCACGTGCTTCAGATGGACGTGAGTCTGAGTGAACTCCAGGAGTTGATGGACAGGGAGGCCTGGCATGATGCAATTCATGGGGTAATACTGGTAACAATGACCATCATCAAAAAGGTCTACAAAGAATAATTACTGCAGAAAATGTACAGGAAGTGGAATCCTCCCACAATCTTGGTGGAAATGTAAATGGTGAAACCACTATGGAAAACAGCCCAGAGGTTCCTTGAAACACTAACATCGATCCTACAATCCCATTCCTTGCCTTAGGTCCAGAGAAAATCTCACCATTCAAAATGACATGTGCACCTTGATTCTCAGGGCAGCACTATTTACAATCTGTCTCTTATACACATCTAGATGTGTATAAGAGACAGCCCACACAGCTGCTTCTCTAATGCACAGGCCTTGTACCTGAGCCCACGTGCTTCAGATGGACGTGAGTCTGAGTGAACTCCAGGAGTTGATGGACAGGGAGGCCTGGCATGATGCAATTCATGGGGTTGCAAAGAGTCGGACACGACTGAGTGACTGAACTGAACTGAACTGACTGATGCATAATTGAATCACGTATCTGTACTGCTGAAGCAAACACATCAGAAATTAAGGCTATTCCAACATAAAATAACAAGGAAATTAAAGACTATTTGGGGGGGCCCCAAAATCACTGCAGATGGTGACTGCAGCTATGAAATTAAAAGACGCTTACTCCTTGGAAGGAAAGTTATGACCAACCTAGATAGCATATTCAAAAGCAGAGACATCACTTTGCCAACAAAGGTCCGTCTAGTCAAAGCTATTTTTCCTGTGGTCATGTATGGATGTGAGAGTTGACTGTGAAGAAAGCTGAACACCAAAGAATTGATGCTTAGACTCTTGAGAGTCCCTTGGACTGCAAGGAGATCCAACCAGTCCATTCTGAAGGAGATCAGTCCTGGGTGTTCTTTGGAAGGACTGATGCTAAAGCTGAAACTCCAGTACTTTGGCCACCTCATGCAAAGAGTTGACTCATTGGAAAAGACTCTGATGCTGGGAGGGATTGGGGGCAGGAGGAGAAGGTGACAGCAGAGGATGGGATGGCTGGATGGCATCACTGACTCGATGGACATGAGTTTGAGTGAACTCCGGGAGTTGGTGATGGACAGGGAGGCCTGGCGTGCTGCGATTCATGGGGTCGCAGAGTCGGACACGACTGAGCGACTGAACTGAACTGAACTGAACTGAAAAACAGAATGGGTCCTGAAGAAGGGCTGATCCCTTGTGGCCTTTCAATTTAACAACATCCAAAAAGTAGTGCCACTTGGTATTTAATATGCACAAGGATCAAGGGGCGGTAAGTAAAAAACATCTACCTTCCAGAAATGTTCTAGGTGCTATCATTGAAAAAAGAATTCAAAACAAGGCAGGTGTTCAAGTGGCCAATTTCAAAAAGTAAGTTTAACTCACACCCTTTAAAAGAATCACATGAAAAGATGCCAACATCACTAAATTAAACCAGAGACATACAAACCAAAACTACAATGAGGTATTTCCTCACATGATTCACAATGGCCATTGTCCAAAAGTCAACAAACAATAAATGCCGGAGAAAGTGTGGAAAAAGGGATCCCTCCCACACTGTTAGTGAAAAGGTAAATTAGTAACAGCCCCAATGAAGAACAGGGTGCAGGGGGTTTTTTTTAGATATGTTAATAAGAATGAAATTAGAATACTCCCTAACAGTATATACAAAAATAAACTCCAAATAGATTAAAGCCCCAAATAAAAGGACAGGTAATATGAAATTCTTAAGGAAAAAAGCAGAATACACTTTGACATAAAATGTGGCAAGTTTTTCTTTGACCCACCTCTTAGAATCATGAAAAATAAAAATAAATGGGACCCACTTCCACATAAAAGCACTGGCACAGCAGAGGAAACCATAAACACAACAAAAAGACAAACCTCATAATGGAACCAACATGTGCAAACAAAGGCACCCACGAGAAATTTATCTCCAAAACACACAAACAGCTTATGCACCTTGATATCAAAGAAACAACCCAAACAGGGGCACAAGATTTAAATGGATCTTTCTCCAAAGAAGACACAGAGATGGCCATGAAACACATGAACAGATGCTCAGCATCTCTAAGCATTAGAGAACTGTGAAGCAGAAGCACAGTGGGGCATTGCCTCACACAGGTCAGAATGGTCATCATAGAAAATCTGCCGTAATAAGTGCTGGAGAGGATGTGAAGGAAAAAGATCCCTCCCCTCTGCTGAAAGTCAGTAAATCCACAAAAGAGAACAGGACAAAGGTTCATTAAAAACTAAACAGAGAAGTACCACATAAGCCAGCAATCCCATTTCCTGGGCACAGATCCAGGGAAAACCATAATTTTAAAAAACAGGTGCACCCCAACATTCATGGCAGTACTATGTACAAGAGCCAAGACTTGGACGCAACCTAAATGGATAAGGACAGATGAATGGGTAAACAAGATGGGGTATGCACACACAGAGCAATATTGCTCAGCCATAAAAGGGGTGACATCACGCCATGTTCAGCAACAGGGAAGGAAGTAGAGACAATCAGGAAGTGAAGTGAGACAAGACAGACAAGTATCATATGATATCACTTAGCGGTGGATTCTAAAAATGGAAACAAATGACCTTCTTTACCAAACAGAAACACCCTCACAACATAGCAAAGCACCTTAGGGTTACCAAAAGGGAAATTGGTGGGCAGAGGAAATGAGAAGGTGGAAATGAACATACACACACGACTCTTTGTAAAATAATCAAGAAGAACCCACTATAGCATGAGGACTCCTATTCAACACTGTATAATGAACTACATGGGAAGAGAATCCCAAAAAAGGACACGTACGCCTAAAACAAAAACAAACACACCCTACAACATTGTAAGTCACTCTACACCAATACAAATTACAAAACGAGAATGCTGACTCTCTTCCCTTCAGGCCTTAGTGACCTGGGCTGCTGTCACATCCCTGAAGCCTGGGCAGGCTTGGGTCCCATGGATGGACTGTCTTGGGGCTGAAGGAGCTGGGGAGGATAAGCCAGCCGATGAGCCATGCCCCATGGATGTGGTGTGCCTGTTCCCCTCTGCACCAGCCCACAATCTCCAGATCCAGGCGGGTCCTCCTGCAGTGAAACTACACCTGCTGCACCCAAAGGATGTGGAGCCCCTGGAGCTGGAAGAGCTGTGAAAAGCTCCCTGGGCTCCACGTCTCCTGATGGTGAGGTTCCCACCTCCAGCCTCCTTCCTTGGGGTCGCCCCACCTATGATGAAAGCACCCGCCACAGAGTGGTGTTGCAGGCACTGGGATGCGTCCAGGGGAAGGGGGAAGGGAGGAAGAAGGAATGGGACACAAGCCTTGGGTGTTTCTTCTGGCACATGCCACTCTGACAATCCGGGAACAGGACGTTCCCTAAGGCTCTGGTTCCCCCAGTAACCAGGGAGGGGCCCAAGGGCATGCTGCCGCCTGTGGCCATTTCCCACAACAATAACTGCAACCCTTGCTCATGCGCACTTAATAGTCACTAGGCCTGTGGGCTGTAAGTGAAAAACACCTGCCTTCAAGAAGTGTCCTAGGGGAGGTCAACAGAAAAAAACTAAACACAGAGCAGGCGTTCAAGAAGCCAATTTGAATAAGTTTAACTCACACTGGTTTAAAAAATCACATGTAAAGACGTCAACACCACTGAACATGAGAGAAATGCAAATCAAAACTTCAAGGAGGTACCACCTCACACCGGTCACAATGGCCACAGGAGCAAACTACAAACAGTAAATGCTGGAGAGGGTGTGGAGCAAAAGGAACCCTCCTGCACTGATGCTGGGAATGGAAATCGGGAGCAGCCACGGTGGAGGACACAGGGCAGTTCCTTAGCAGTGAAAATGAGAATGAGATTAGAATGCTCCCTAACACCATACACAAAAATAAACTCAGAATAGGTTAAAGACCTAAATAAAAGGGCGAATACTATGAAATTCTTGAGGAAAAGAGCACATACCTTGACATAAAAATGTGGCAAGTTCTTTTTTGATCCACCTCATAGAATCATGAAAAGAAAACAAAAATAAACAAACAGGACCCAATAAACATTAAAAGCATCTGCACAGCAAAAGAAACCCTCAGGGAAAGAAAAAGACAACCCTCAGATGGAAAAAATTCTTACAGAGATGCCTATAGGAAATTTCTCTTCAACACATACAAACCACTAGTACAGCTCAATACCAAAAAAAACCACAAACAACCCAACAAAAAGTCGGCCAAAGAATAAATGCACATTTCTCCAAAGAAGTCATAGAGATGGCCATAAAGCACATGAAACGATGCTCAGCATCACTAGTTCTGAGAGAAAGGCAAATCAAATGTCCAACAAGGTATCACCTCACATTGATCAGAATGACCACATCAAAAACCCTACAACAATCAAGCCTGCAGAGGGTGTGGAGAAAAGGGAACCCTCCTACACTGTTGGTGGAAGTGTAAATTGGTACACACACTAGGCAGAACACTATAGAGGTTCTTAAAAACTAAACATAGAAGTACCCAGTGGCCCAGCAATCCCATACCTAGGCACAGATGCAGAGGAAACCAAATTTAAAAAGACACCTGCACCAAAAGATCATGGCAGCACTAGGTACAATAACCAAGACACGGAAGCAACTTAAGTGTCCAGGACAGATGAATGAAGGCAGAATATAGAAAATAGGGTACAACCCCCCAGTGCAACATTGGTGGTGGTTTAGTCACTAAGTCATGTCCGGCTCTTCCGACCCCGTGGACTGTAGCCTACCAGACTCCTCCGTCCATGGGATTCAACAGGCAAGAATACTGGAGTGGGTTGCCATTTCCTTCTCCAGGGCATCTTCCTGACCCAGGAACTGAGCCCAGAACTCCTGCATTGCAGGCAGATTCTTACCAACTGAGCTACAAAGGAAGGCCAGTGCAGTATTACTCAGACATAAAGAAGGATGAAATAATGCCATTTCCAGATACAGGGAAGAAACTAGAGATAATCAAACTATGTGAAGAAAGTGAGAGAGAAAAACAAGTATAGGATATTACTTCTGGTGGAATCTAAAAATGGATACAAATAAACTTCTTTACAAAAGAAAAACAGCCTCATGGAAAAGAAACTCATGGTTACCAAAAAGAAAGGGGGAAAGACAGGGAGTAATTAGCTGGTTCATATCAATATGTACACCTTAAAACAGATGCTAAAGGGCTCTTAATAGTCACAAGTTCAAGAGGGCTACAAATGACACCTGCTCTCAAGAATGTCCTGGGGTAAATCATTGGGAAAAAAAATTCCAAACAGGGCCAACTTTCAAGAAACCAGATTCAATAGGTAAATTGTTCTCACAAATGTAAAATAATAATAAAAGCACGTGCAAAGATAGTCCACATCATTAATTGTTAAATCGATGCCAATCAAAAATACAATGAGGTATCACCTCATACTGGTAACAATGACCATCATCAAAAAGGTCTACAAAGAATAATTACTGCAGAAAATGTACAGGAAGTGGAATCCTCCCACAATCTTGGTGGAAATGTAAATGGTGAAACCACTATGGAAAACAGCCCAGAGGTTCCTTGAAACACTAACATCGATCCTACAATCCCATTCCTTGCCTTAGGTCCAGAGAAAATCTCACCATTCAAAATGACATGTGCACCTTGATTCTCAGGGCAGCACTATTTACAATAGTCAAGACACAGAATCCACCAAAATGTCCATTGACAGAAAAATGAAGACTGTGTGGTACATCTATACCCTGGAATGCTACTCAGCCATAAAACAGAATGAAATAAGGATGCTGGCAGGGGCGTGGATATGCTGAGAAACCATCATACTACAAACACTTTTCAGAGAGGGAAGGACTCATATCCTAAGATATCACATGCAGGTGGGATCTATAAGTTCATACCACTGAACGAGTTTATGAAATAGAAACAGACTCGCAGGCTGAGAAAGCCAAATTATGATTATCAAAAGAAAGAAGGGACAGATAAGAGCTTGGGGTGAAAATATACACACTAGCATATATCAAGTTGATAATGAAAAGGGGCCTACTGAATAGAACTGGGGACTCTGCTGAACAAACTGTAATAACCTATATGAGAAAAATAAAAGAATAGATACACATCTATGTATAACTGAATCAAGTCCATGTACACCTAAAACAAATAAAACACTGGGGATCAATTCTACCCCAATATAAAATAACAGTAACTTACAAATTAAATTACATGAACTCGGTCTAGAGGACACCAGACAGTGGTGACCCTATGGATTAGATAGACGACATGCTACGGTATAAATATTGCACCACCGAAGGTTGTCACTCAGCAGAACACAAACAGCAACTCACTCAAAGGTGCCTGACCTCATGCAAATGCAACAAGATGAAGAGAAGAAAAAGGACCACAGGTTAATCAGCGTAACACCCTCCATTCAGATGTTGGAAATCCCAGAAGGGGCAAGACACACGGAGGTAAAGAACAGATACAGGGTCTCCGGGTACAGGATCCGGACCCATGTGAATGGGGTGAGACCCACACAGTCTTCAGACCCTGCACCTGGGGTCACACTGACAGTCTCCAGGGTGACCCCCTCTCCCCAGACCCTGCACCTGGGGTGGCACAACCCTTGGTTAGGACACCAGGTCTCTGCTGGATGGGCCCCAAGGTGGAAACAAGTGGGTTCCTGTCATTTCCTGGGATGGTAGAAAGAAGTGTAGAGTTGGTCTCCTCTCCCCAGACTTGCCCCAGAGAAGTCTTCCTCTTTCCCTTGGTTCTGATATTAACTACTTTTACAGCTGTCACAATAATGTTGAACACACTACCTTGGTTCTGGCAGGCTCGGTCCTCCTGTCCCGCTGAGGTGCTGAGAAAACCCCCTGGGCACAGGGCTGGAAGACAAGGGGCAGGTCTGGTCTCTGCTGGGTATGGACTGTCCACTAGAAGATCACAGCAGCAACCTCACCTGCTGCCCGCTGGCTTTTCGCCTGACCCATGTGCCCTGCAATCCATTCACCAAGTTAATCTGTCTCCCTTCTCGCCATGCTTGTGCCAGTGAACTGGAATAATTACCAGGTACCCACTTGAGGAGTCTCCAGGTGCCCCGGGGAGGGTGAAGTTGGCACAGGGAAAGACCAAGAGTCCTACTGCAGCACTGACCCATGAGAGGGCCATGGAAGTCAACTTAGAGAAGAGCACGGTTACCCAGAGAAGCCCACCTTAGCTCCAGAACCCAGACACCTGAGCACTGACATCAGACACAGGCACAGAGTTTTTCAGGGCCGAGGCCGGGCCGGGTCTCTATGTCCTGGTGCACACAGAACGTGATCAGATCCAAATGTTCTCATTGTAGAAAGCACATGGTCTCGTCTGACATAATCAGTGTGGACAAGACTTGGAAAGGGAAAGTGTTAGTCCCTCAGTTGTGTCCCACTCTTTGCGACCCTGTGGACTGTAACCCACCAGGCTCCTCTGTCCATGGGATTCTCCAGGCAACAATACTGGAGTGGGTAGTCTATTTCCAGGGGATCTTCCCAACCTAGGGATTGAACCCAGGTCTCCTGCATTGTAGGAAGATCCTTTGCCAGCTGAGCCACCAGGGAAGCCCATAGACAGGACTTAGGTCTAAATCTACCATGTATGATAGACAGAAGTTGGTCAGGTTTCGATTGATTTAAAGCTGCTCTCCTAGGAGGCACAGGTGCAGGCAGGGTCTCTCATTGTTGGACACGGGGGGTCTCACCCTCATGTGGGAATTAGGATGTACATTTCCTGCAAAAAAAAAAAAAAAAAAAAATCACTGAGCTCCACACCACAATTCAGCCACATCAGGAAACTGAAATAACCTGTGTCTTTAAACATTTCAGCGGGCAAAACAAAAATGTTACTGATTTTTCTGGCCATAAGATGATCAGGATCCAGAGCAGAGCCAGAAATTTCTTAGAGTACAAGCCCAGTGTCCTGTGAAGACAGACAGGATGTGACCTGATTCTAGCATCCTGGGCTTCCAGCAGAAGGCAGCCACACTGGAAGCCTTCTGGAAAAGTATATTCTTTATTCTTTTTTAATTTTTTAATTGAACGATAATTACTTTACATAATTTGGGGGTTTTCTATCATACATCAACAAGAATCAGCCATAGGCATACCCATGCCCCTTCCCTCCCAGACCTTCCTCCCATCTCCTTCCCCACCTGACCCTTCAGCCTGTCACAGAGCCCCTGTTTGAGTTCCCTGAGTCATACAGCACATTCCCATTGGCTATCTGTTTTACACATGGTATTATAAATTTCTATATTACTCTCTCCATACATCTCCTTCTCCCTCCTCTCCTCCCACCTTGTCCATAGGTCTGTTCTCTATGTCTGTTTCTCCATTGCCACCCTGAAAATAAATCCATCAGTGCCATCTCTTTAGATTCCATATACATGTGTCAGTATACAATATTTATATTTCTCTTTCTGACTACTTCACTCTGTATAATGGGCTCTAGTCTGAAAAGTATATTCTTTATCAGAATAAAAATATATTCTTGAAATTGAAAGCACACTAGTTATTATTTGCAAACCTATACTAAAATATTCTTATAAACTTGGCACCCTGATCTTTGCAGTTCCCACTGGTACCTTCACATTCAAATTTTCTGGGTAGAAACAAGCCATCCTTTCAAATTAGTTTCTTCTAATTCTGTTATTTTTTTATTATATGAATGAAAGGTCACACTTCAAAAAAATACAAGAAAATTCCTGCAAATAATTAATGACTCAAAGAGCCCACAGCTCTTCTAACAGTTTCACTTTTCTCCCTAAACAAACCTAAAAAAAAATTGGCTCCCTGACTTGCTTGCTTCTCTGTTCAAACTGAGCTAAAATGAAATTGATATTCATATCAACAAGTAAGAGTTTTGAGTTTTAAGGTGTCATACCAGGGGCTGCAAACCACATTCTTAAAACATGGCTTAATTTCAAACTGGATTTAATTATAACACTAAGTGGTTACATGGAGTATGAACCAAGAGACTAAATATAGCAGGCAATATGTGAAGACAAATTTGATATCTCATATGTGACAGTAAGGGCTTCCCTAGTGGTTCAGACAGTAAAGAATCTGCCTGCAATGTAGGAGACCTGGGTTTGATCCCTGGGTCAGGAAGATTCCCTGGAGAAGGGAAAGGCTTCCCACTCCAGTATTGTTGCCTTGAGAACTCCATGGACACAGGAGCCTGGCAGGCTACAGTCCATGGGGTCATAAAGAGTGGGACATGACTGAGCAACTAATACTTTCACTTTTCATTTTTTTATGTGAGAGTAAAAGTTTCTTGTCAGATCTGCAGCTGGTATGCACAAATTGTTTTAGAACACTCTCCAACATAGATTGTCTCTAAGTCTGGTTAAGTGTGAAATTTATGAATTAAGAGGTGATCTATTCATTCCAGGCAGGAACAGTACATTACTTTGACCAGTCTGTAAAACTTACACATAATCCACTCAAAATTTCAAGTAACAAAACATTTATCTTAAATTTATAGGCTCCTGGAAAATTATAGGCTCTCATATTGCATTCTGCGGAGAAGGCAATGCACCCCACCCCAGTACTCTTGCCTGGAAAATCCATGGATGGAGGAGCCTGGTGGGCTGCAGTCCATGGGGTCGCTAAGAGTCAGACAGACTGAGCCACTTCACTTTCACTTTTCACTTTCATGCATTGGAGAAGGCAATGGCAACCCACTCCAGTGTTCTTGCCTGGAGAATCCCAGGGACGGGGGAGCCTGGTGGGCTGTCGTCTATGGGGTCACACAGAGTCGGACACGACTGAAGTGACTTAGTAGCAGCATATTGTATTCTATAAGGAAACATTTCCTCTGCCCTTTCTGTTAAAGACTTTTCATAGTAATACTTTAACTCCTCAGTTGCTGGTATTATTACCAAGATAAACTTGTCCTCCTGGGTGAGAGAGGTGGATTTGCTCCACTGTGATTGCTCTCTGGTCAACATGGGTGTCCCAGTTTCTAGATATGTCCCTACGTTCACTTTTTCTTTTTGTATCCATCCAATTCTGCTTCTCAGATCTTCATGACACCCAATAATAAATACCTAGAGTCCGTTGGACTGCAAGGAGATCAAAGCAGTCAATCCTAAAGGAAATCAATCCTGAATATTCGTTAGAAGGACTGATGCTGAAGCTGAAGCGCCAATATTTCTGATGTGAAGAGCCGACTCATTAGAAAAGACCCTGATGCTGGGGAAGACTGAAGGCAGGAGGGGAAGGAAGATTGAAGGAGGAGGAGAAGGGGACGACAGAGGACAAGATGGTTGGATGGCATCACCAACTCAATGGGCATGAGTTTGAGCAAGCTCCAAGAGATGGTGAAGGACAGGGAACCTTGGCCTCCTGCAGTCCATGGGGTCACAAAGAGTGACTGAACAAAACCAACAACAAGTTTGGATTATATTAAACAGTCTTTCCATAGCTTTTCCCATATCGAAGGATTCAGAACATGGTGAAGCAGGGAGAAGGGTTGAGATTTTAAATGATTTATAGGGCCCCTAAAAAAAAAAATTAGACTGAGAAATCCTAGCATTTACTGGTCTATGCAAATGAATTACAATGTGTCTTTTCTATGAAATTGAAACAAATGACTAGAGTTGCAACAAAATTAGACTTTTATTTGGAATGATTTGAGTTGGAATAGGCTGCTGCTGCTAAGTCATTTCAGTCACATCCGACTCTGTGCGACCCCATAGACGGCAGCCTACCAGGCTCCCCCATCCCTGGGATTCTCCAGGCAAGAACACTGGAGTGGGTTGCCATTTCCTTCTCCAATGCATGAAAGTGAAAACTGAAAGTGATGTCGCTCAGTCATGCCTGACTCTTAGCAACCCCATGGACTGTAGCCCACCAGGCTCCTCCGCCCATGGGATTTTCCAGGCAACAGTACTAGATGAGTGNCAGGCAAGAACACTGGAGTGGGTTGCCATTTCCTTCTCCAATGCATGAAAGTGAAAACTGAAAGTGATGTCGCTCAGTCATGCCTGACTCTTAGCAACCCCATGGACTGTAGCCCACCAGGCTCCTCCGCCCATGGGATTTTCCAGGCAACAGTACTAGATGAGTGCATATGAGGATGTATGGGATGATACATACTTAAGGAGGTATCAACAAGTATGTATACATAAGTTGATAAAGTATACCTTTGTAAACAAAGCTAAAACATTTAACTATTTTTTTCACTATCTGATCCTTCCAGAATTTGCTATCTCCACCCGACTCCCCTATGGACTTGATGGTTTACTGCCAAGAGATTAAAACTAGTTACACAAATCATGAAATTGTTTATGTTTCTGTCTCTCTCTCGTATGATCTTCTAAATGCTACTATCTGTATCACTTATTTTGTCTACTTTATAAGATTGTCTCTTGCATTATCCATTGTGTAGCATGGCCTTCGCATAGAGAGAGAGTTTATATATTTCAAAATAGGGAAAGGAGTACGTCATGACTGTATGTCACTTTGCTTATTTAATTCATATGCAGAGCACATCAAGCGGAATGCTGAGCTGGATGAATCACAGGCTGGAATCAAGATTGCTGGAATCAACAACGTCAAATATGCAGATGATGCCATTCTAATGGCAGAAAGTGAAGAGAAACTAAAGAGCACCTTGATGAGGGAGAAAGAGGAGAGTGAAAAAGCTGACTTAAAACTCAACATTGAAAAAACTTTTAAGATCACGGCAACTGGTCCCATCGCTTCATGGCAGAAAAGGAGGGGAAGAAGCAGAAGCAGTGGCAGACTTGTTTTCTCGGCTCCAAAACCACTGCGGTGACTGCACCGCGGAACTAAAAGACACTCACTCCCTGGAAGAAAAGCTAGTGACAAGTCTAGACAGCAAACTAAAGAGCAGAGTCATCACTTTGCCAACAAGCTCTTCTATGGCTCTAGGTGCCCTCCATCCACCCCACAGGGCAGAGACCACAGTCCCCTTACAGACTGTTACTAAAGTAAGTCCTATGGACCCCACTTGGTCCCTAGTCTGGCTGGGGCTCTGCCTCAACAGGGAAGGTTTCCTTCTTCCATTAGTAGTAGGAGATAATCAGTAGGTGACTAAGAAACCAAAGCTGAGACCAACACAGCACAGGCTTTATTCAGAGGCCAAAGAATGTAGAAGTGAGAACTAAGCTCTCAGGTCAACTTCTCACCCACCTGGAGAGAGTGGCTTGATTATAATGGTAAGGGCAAAGAAGGGGGAATGAGGCTAACGATGGAGAGCCAGGTGCATTAGGAGGAGGGGCAGGGCTTTTCCAAGGGAGTGAGGTGCCACCTCCTTTTTTATCACTTTTTGGGTTCTACCTGTCTGGTCATGGCAAGCTAGGTGTGTCACCTAGTATGATAATACAGTAAAATCAACATACAAGGAGACTCGAGGTCTGTTGGAGGTCAGATTCGTGGTCACCTTGGTCCCAGCTGGTTCCATCTGGTTTTCTTTCTTGGTAGCTTCCTCTCTTCTCTCTGGACTCCTTTAAAGACTTCCGTTAACTCCTGCTAAAGGTAGGGGTTGGAGGGTTGTGAGCAAGGACATCCCTTTAAAGGTGGGTTCACGGGTTTTCAACAAGGGCCTAGAGCAGCTCCGACAACAGGATGAGGCTGAGATGGGCAATCGGTCTGACACCTGCACAGAGCTACTGCCAGATGGGGAGGCAGTGAGCCGGGGGCAGGCAGTCAAGGGAGGTTCTGTGTTTACAGAGATGTGAACGTGGGTCCAGATGCACACTGCCTGCAGACCCTGCTGCAGAACCTGACTTTTCCGGAAGATACTGGGTGGGGAGGGGGTATTCAGGCAGCAGGGAAGACAGCATGCTCTGGATGTTCATGTGGGGAAGAGGGGCACAGCAACAGGGGCTCTGCCTGCAAACCCCAGAACCACTCCCAGATCAGTTCCAGAACTGCTCCTGGAGTGGCAGGGAGAAGCTGGTCTCCCACCTACTAGACATGGAGGAAGGGGTGGGGTGGGAAGGGCTGGGTCTTCACTGCAGCAATGGCTTTTTCTCTTGCAGCAAGCAGGGGGCTACTCTCTAGTCGAGGGGCACGGGCTTCTCACTGCACTGGCTTCTCTTGTTGCAGAGCTCAGGCTCTAGAGCACGTGGGCTTCAGTAGCGGTGGTAAACAGGCTTATTTGTTCCATGGTATGTGGGATCTTCCCAGACCAGGGACTGAACACATGTCCTTTGCATTGGCAGGCACCAGGGAAGTCCGGCACCACGTTCTCTGACTTCAGTCTTGGCAATATTTTCTGGATCTGTCTTGTCAGCAAGGGTAACAAAAGCAGAATAAACCAATGGGATTCCATCCAACTGAAAAGCTTTTCAGTGGTGACAAAGGAAACCCTCCACAAAATGAAAAGGCAGCCTACTGCATATGAGACAATACTTGCAAACCATACATGTAAAAAAAGAGTTCATATTCAAAATAGACCAAGAATTCACACAATTCAAACTCCAAAAGAATGAAAACACAACTAAAAATTGGCAGAAGATTAACATATATACAAGGATCAGATCAGTTCAGTTCAGTTCAGTTGCTCAGTCGTGTCCAACTCTTTGTGACCCCATGAATTGTAGCACGCCAGGCCTCCCTGTCCGTCACCAACTCCCGGAGTTTACCCAAACTCATGTCCATCACATCAATGATGCCAACCAGCCATCTCATCCTCTGTCATCCCCTTCTCCTCCTGCCCCCAATCCCTCCCGGCATCAGGGTCTTTTCCAATAAGTCAACTCTTCGCATGAGGTGGCCAAAGTATTGGAGTTTCAGCCTCAGCATCAGTCCTTCCAATGAACACCTAGGACTGATCTCCTTTCAGATGGATGCTATCTATAAAATAGAGAACTAATGAGAACCTACTGAATAGCAACAGGGAACCCTACTCGGTGCTTTATGATGACCTAAATGGGAAGGAAATCCAAAGAGGTACACATATACATATAGCTGATTCACTTTACTGTACAGCAGAAACATTGATAAGCAACTATATTCCAATAAAAATTAATTTTAAAAAAGCTTTTTCATTATTAAAAACCCAACTCTTAGCTTTAATCTTTTATATTGTTTTCCTGTTCTCTATTGTATTTATTTCTGTTCTAAACTTTATTTTCGCCTTCTAATTTTGGTTCAAGTTTTTCAATAGTTCCTTGAAATCTAAGGGTGCTTACTGGAGATTTTTTCCCCTTTTTAATGCAGGCATTTATCACTATAAACTTCCCTCCTACTATTGCTTTTACTGCATCTCACAAATTTTGGTAATTTGTTTTCATTTTTGTCTCAAGATACTTTTAAATTAACTTTTTATTTCTTCTTTGGTCCACTGATTATTCAATGTGTGTTGTTTGATTTTCACCTATTTGTGTATTTTCCAGTTTTCCTTCTACTGTTGATCTCTAGTTTTCTTTCACTGTGGTCAGAAAAGATTCTTGGAATATCAGTCTTAAGACTTGTAACTTGAGAATGTGCGATACATACTTGTGAAGAATGTACACCCTGCTGTTGGGCTAAAAGTTATACATATGTTGGTTACGTTCATTTGGCCTGTGGTGGTGGTGTTCAAGTCCACTGATTTTTTTTTGGGGGGGGGCAATCATTAGCTGTTAGAGCTACACATTATCGAAAGTGGATGGTATTGTCTCCACTATAATTGTATGGCTATTTCTCCCTTCAATTTAGTATATGCAGAAAACTCCAGTTAATGGATATAGATACTCAGCTACCAAGCATGTGGAGCTATCGTCCACTCCTTAAGACTTTGACCTTAATCCCATCCTAACCCTAACTTCTGACCCTAACCTTAACCCCTGAAGGAAATCAATCCTGAATATTCATTGGAGGGACTAATACTGAGACTGAAGCTCCAATACTTTGGTCACCTGATGTGAAAAACTGACTCATTAGAAAAGACCCTGATGCTGGGAAAGACTGAAGGCAGGAGGAAAAGAGGACAACAAAGGACAAGATGCCTGGATGGCATCACCAACTCAATGTACATGAGTTTGAGCAAGCTCTGGGAGACGGTGAAGGACGGGGAAGTCAGGCGTCCTGCAGCCCATGGGGTCGTAAAGAGTCAGACACACTGAGCAACTGAACAAACAAACTTAACCCCTACCCTTCACTTTACCTCAGAACCTTAACCCTAATTAAATTCTTAATTTTAATTCTCTAAATAGTGGGGGAGGGGTAAAATTTTTTTTTAATTCTCTAAATAAGAATATCTCAACAGTATTCCTCTGATGACAGAAATGTCCTTTATCTTCTCCTCTGCCTTCAGTGACTGATAAACTGGATTTTTGTTAATTTAAATTGAATTTTAAAAGCCTCGTGTCATCAGTGGCTTGCATATTTGGACAAAGCCCCACCTGGTGCCCTGGAGTTGATGTGAGAGGTCAGTATTTTCTCTGGAAGCCAAGTAGAGATGTGCACAGCAGGGATCTGTGTACCTTGATAGGGTAGAAGCCTGTGGTCAAGCGATTCCAGCCTTCTTCCAATTGGAAATTCTTAGTGCCCTAGATTCACCCAACAACGTGGCTTTCAATTGTACAAACTGGGCCGCTTGGTTCCCCAAAAGTCACACTGAGAAAAATGAGGCCAACAGAAGAAACCTTAAATTCTAAGTTTATGTCAGACATGGGAAGTCAGCAGGCTGACAGGTGACCATTTGTGAGAACAATTTACCTATTGAATCTGGTTTCTTGAAAGTTGGCCCTGTTTGGAATTTTTTTTCCCAATGATTTACCCCAGGACATTCTTGAGAGCAGGTGTCATTTGTAGCCCTCTTGAACTTGTGACTATTAAGAGCCCTTTAGCATCTGTTTTAAGGTGTACATATTGATATGAACCAGCTAATTACTCCCTGTCTTTCCCCCTTTCTTTTTGGTAACCATGAGTTTCTTTTCCATGAGGCTGTTTTTCTTTTGTAAAGAAGTTTATTTGTATCCATTTTTAGATTCCACCAGAAGTAATATCCTATACTTGTTTTTCTCTCTCACTTTCTTCACATAGTTTGATTATCTCTAGTTTCTTCCCTGTATCTGGAAATGGCATTATTTCATCCTTCTTTATGTCTGAGTAATACTGCACTGGCCTTCCTTTGTAGCTCAGTTGGTAAGAATCTGCCTGCAATGCAGGAGTTCTGGGCTCAGTTCCTGGGTCAGGAAGATGCCCTGGAGAAGGAAATGGCAACCCACTCCAGTATTCTTGCCTGTTGAATCCCATGGACGGAGGAGTCTGGTAGGCTACAGTCCACGGGGTCGGAAGAGCCGGACATGACTTAGTGACTAAACCACCACCAATGTTGCACTGGGGGGTTGTACCCTATTTTCTATATTCTGCCTTCATTCATCTGTCCTGGACACTTAAGTTGCTTCCGTGTCTTGGTTATTGTACCTAGTGCTGCCATGATCTTTTGGTGCAGGTGTCTTTTTAAATTTGGTTTCCTCTGCATCTGTGCCTAGGTATGGGATTGCTGGGCCACTGGGTACTTCTATGTTTAGTTTTTAAGAACCTCTATAGTGTTCTGCCTAGTGTGTGTACCAATTTACACTTCCACCAACAGTGTAGGAGGGTTCCCTTTTCTCCACACCCTCTGCAGGCTTGATTGTTGTAGGGTTTTTGATGTGGTCATTCTGATCAATGTGAGGTGATACCTTGTTGGACATTTGATTTGCCTTTCTCTCAGAACTAGTGATGCTGAGCATCGTTTCATGTGCTTTATGGCCATCTCTATGACTTCTTTGGAGAAATGTGCATTTATTCTTTGGCCGACTTTTTGTTGGGTTGTTTGTGGTTTTTTTTGGTATTGAGCTGTACTAGTGGTTTGTATGTGTTGAAGAGAAATTTCCTATAGGCATCTCTGTAAGAATTTTTTCCATCTGAGGGTTGTCTTTTTCTTTCCCTGAGGGTTTCTTTTGCTGTGCAGATGCTTTTAATGTTTATTAGGTCCTGTTTATTTATTTTTGTTTTCTTTTCATGATTCTATGAGGTGGATCAAAAAAGAACTTGCCACATTTTTATGTCAAGGTATGTGCTCTTTTCCTCAAGAGTTTCATAGTATTCGCCCTTTTATTTAGGTCTTTAACCTGTTCTGAGTTTATTTTTGTGTATGGTGTTAGGGAGCATTCTAATCTCATTCTCATTTTCACTGCTAAGGAACTGCCCTGTGTCCTCCACCGTGGCTGCTCCCGATTTCCATTCCCAGCATCAGTGCAGGAGGGTTCCTTTTGCTCCACACCCTCTCCAGCATTTACTGTTTGTAGTTTGCTCCTGTGGCCATTGTGACCGGTGTGAGGTGGTACCTCCTTGAAGTTTTGATTTGCATTTCTCTCATGTTTAGTGGTGTTGACGTCTTTACATGTGATTTTTTAAACCAGTGTGAGTTAAACTTATTCAAATTGGCTTCTTGAACGCCTGCTCTGTGTTTAGTTTTTTTCTGTTGACCTCCCCTAGGACACTTCTTGAGGGCAGGTGTTTTTCACTTACAGCCCACAGGCCTAGTGACTATTAAGTGCGCATGAGCAAGGGTTGCAGTTATTGTTGTGGGAAATGGCCACAGGTGGCAGCATGCGCTTGGGCCCCTCCCTGGTTACTGGGGGAACCAGAGCCTTAGGGAACGTCCTGTTCCCGGATTGTCAGAGTGGCATGTGCCAGAAGAAACACCCAAGGCTTGTGTCCCATTCCTTCTTCCTCCCTTCCGCCTTCCCCTGGACGCATCCCAGTGCCTGCAACACCACTCTGTGGCGGGTGCTTTCATCATAGGTGGGGCGACCCCAAGGAAGGAGGCTGGAGGTGGGAACCTCACCATCAGGAGACGTGGAGCCCGGGGGCTTTTCACAGCTCTTCCAGCTCCAGGGGCTCCACATCCTTTGGGTGCAGTAGGTGTAGTTTCACTGCAGGAGGACCCGCCTGGATCTGGAGATTGTGGGCTGGTGCAGAGGGGAACAGGCACACCACATCCATGGGGCATGGCTCATCGGCTGGCTTATCCTCCCCAGCTCCTTCAGCCCCAAGACAGTCCATCCACGGGACCCAAGCCTGCCCAGCTTCAGGGATGTGACAGCAGCCCAGGTCACTAAGGCCTGAAGGGAAGACAGCATTCTCGTTTTGTAATTTGTATTTTGTATTGGTGTAGAGTGATTTACAGTGTTGTATGGTGTGTTTATTTGTTTGTTTCAGGTGGACAACAACATGATTCACTTAAGCATAGCTGTGTACATGTCCTTTTTTTGGTTCTCTTCCCATATAGTTTATTATGCAGTGTTGATTAGGAGTCCTCGTCCCATAGCGGGTTTTTGTTGATTATTTTACAAAGAGTCGTGTGTGTGTGTTCATCTCCACCTCCTCGTTTCCTTTGCCCACCACCTTTTCCTCTTGGTGACCATAGGCACTCTGCTGTGTTGTGAGGCCGGTTCTGTTTGGTAAAGAAGCTCATTTGTGTCCATGTTTAGCATCCACCTCCAGGAGATGTCATATGATGGCTGCCTTCCTTTGTCTCTCTTACTTCACTTAGTGTGACGTCGCCACTTCCTTCCTTGTTGCTGGACGTGGCGTAATATCCCCTTTTAGTGGCTGGGCGACGTTGCTCTGTGTGTGCGTAGCCCATCTTGTTTACCCCTTCATCTGTCCTTACCCACTTAGGCTTCATCCATGTCTTGGCTGTTGTACATAATACTGACACAAACACTGGGGTGCACCTGTCTTTTAAAATTATGGCTTTCTCTGGATCTGCGCCAGGAGTGGGATTGCTGTGCCCTGTGGTACTTCTCTGCTCAGCTTTTCATGGCCCTTTGTGCTGTTCTCCTTTGTGGATCCTTTTCCTCCGTTTGCTCTCCAGCATTTATTGTTGTAGATTCTCTATGATGACCTTTCTGACCTGTGTGAGATGATGCCCCATGGTACTTCCGATTCACAGCTCTAATACTTAGAGATGCTGAGTATCTGTTCATGTGCTTCACGGCCATCTCTGTGTCTTCTGTGGGGGAAGGTCCATTTAAATCCTGTGCCTCTGTTTGGGTTGTTTCTTTGATCGAGGTGCATAAGCTGTTTGTGTTTCAGAGATAAATTCCTCGTGGGTGCCTTTGTTTGCACATGTTGGTTCCATTATGAGGTTTGTCTTTTTGTTTATGGTTTCCTCTGCTGTGCCAGTGCTTTTAAGGGGAGTTAGGTACCGTTTATTTATTTTTGTTTATTTTTCATGATTCTAAGAGGTGGGTCAAGAAAAACTTGCCACATTTTATGTCAAAGTATGTTCTGCTTTTTCCCTGAAGAGTTTTATATTATCTGTCCTTTTATTTATGTCTTTAATCTATTTGGAGTTTATTTTTATGTATGCTGTTAGGCAGTGGTCTGATTTCATTTTGACAACCATTTCTTAAAAAACCTGCACCCTGTTCTTCATAGTGGCTGTTATCTTTTCACTAGCAGTGTGGGAGGGTTCCCTTTTTCCACGCTTTCTCCAGCATTTATTGTCAACTTTCGGACAATGGTCATTGTGAAGCACACGACTGAGCAACTGAACTGAACTGAACTGAACTGAACTGAACTGAACTGAGGAAATACCTCACTGTAGTTTTGATTTGCGTGTCTCTAATATTTAGTAAGGTTGACATCTTTTCATGTGATTTTTTTAAAGGATGTGAGTTAAACTTATCTCTTGAAATTGGCCACCTGAATGCCTGCCCTGTTTTGAATTTTTTTTCAGTGACACCTAGGACATTTCTTGAAAGCGGGTATTTTTACTTACAGCCCCTTGATCCTTGTGCATGTTAAATACCCAGCAACACTGCCCTTCATGGTGGTGTTAAATTAAAAGGAGCATGCTCCACAAAGGAGCAGTACTTCTTCATGTTCCACCGTTCCTTTTTTTCCTCCTGTAATTTCCTTGTTACTTTATGTTGGAATATTGTTGATTTCTGATGTGTTTGTTTCAGTTGTACAGACACATGACTCAGTTATGCATAGATGTTTATTTATTCTCTTTGGGTTCATTTTCATGCATAGGTGATTACGGTGTGTTCTTCAACTTTCCTATGCTATTCAGTAGATGCTTTTTGATCATCTATTTTATATATATTACTGTGTACATGTTAATTCCAAACTCTTAACTTCTCCCACTTGTTTCTGAAGTTTGGGGGCTCTGCAGAGGGCAAGAAGTACTCCAGGTCCATTGTGGAAGCACCCTGCCTGCCACACGCTCCCAGCTCCCTCAGCTCCAGGACACTCCAGCCTTGGTACCCGAGTCGGTCAGGCTCCAGGGCTGTGACACCAGCCCAGGTCACTATGGCCTGAGGGGAAAAGAGCCAGCATTTCTTTTTCTATATTTTTCTGGTTTTGCCCTACGATTTGAACTGGAGTATATAGGTGAATTACAATCTTGTGGGTGTTTTTTTTTTTTTCCCTTTTCCATCTCATGCAATGATTTTCTTGGTGACCAGAAGTTTTTTTTCTAAATCCGTTAGGCTGTGTTTCTTTGGGAAAGAACTTCATTTATATCCAGTTTTAGATTACACCTAGAGGGGATATCTTGTAATACTTCTCTCTCTGTCTCCCTTACTTCGCTCGGAATGATCATCTCTACTTTATTTCCTGTGCCCAGATGGCATTATTTCCTGCTTCTGTACCGCTAAGAAATACTGCGTTGTTTACCTGTGCCCCATCTTCTGTTTCCATTCTTCTGCAATTTCTACATTTAGCTTGCTTCCCAGACTTGACTACTGTACGTTGTTGGGCCGAGATTTTAGGGGTTCCCATATCTTAAAATTTTTTCATTTGCTCTGGGTTTATGCCCAAGTCTGGGACTGCTGGGTCCTAAAGTATTTGTGTTGCAGTGAAAAGGAAAAAAAAAGAGAAATGAGTTTTTCTGTTTCCCCTTCCTGAGAACAAAGGAGATAGAACAGCGAGCAGACCTAAACATTCCTTGTTTGTTTAACTTTAGTCACTCCTAGCTCTGCATGCGGAGAAGGCGATGGCACCCCATTCCAGTACCTGTCTCTTATACACATCTAGATGTGTATAAGAGACAGGCTGTGTACATGTCCTTTTCACATGTAAATATATGTGTATATACACATGTATACNGACAGATGAATGAAGGCAGAATATAGAAAATAGGGTACAACCCCCCAGTGCAACATTGGTGGTGGTTTAGTCACTAAGTCATGTCCGGCTCTTCCGACCCCGTGGACTGTAGCCTACCAGACTCCTCCGTCCATGGGATTCAACAGGCAAGAATACTGGAGTGGGTTGCCATTTCCTTCTCCAGGGCATCTTCCTGACCCAGGAACTGAGCCCAGAACTCCTGCATTGCAGGCAGATTCTTACCAACTGAGCTACAAAGGAAGGCCAGTGCAGTATTACTCAGACATAAAGAAGGATGAAATAATGCCATTTCCAGATACAGGGAAGAAACTAGAGATAATCAAACTATGTGAAGAAAGTGAGAGAGAAAAACAAGTATAGGATATTACTTCTGGTGGAATCTAAAAATGGATACAAATAAACTTCTTTACAAAAGAAAAACAGCCTCATGGAAAAGAAACTCATGGTTACCAAAAAGAAAGGGGGAAAGACAGGGAGTAATTAGCTGGTTCATATCAATATGTACACCTTAAAACAGATGCTAAAGGGCTCTTAATAGTCACAAGTTCAAGAGGGCTACAAATGACACCTGCTCTCAAGAATGTCCTGGGGTAAATCATTGGGAAAAAAAATTCCAAACAGGGCCAACTTTCAAGAAACCAGATTCAATAGGTAAATTGTTCTCACAAATGTAAAATAATAATAAAAGCACGTGCAAAGATAGTCCACATCATTAATTGTTAAATCGATGCCAATCAAAAATACAATGAGGTATCACCTCATACTGGTAACAATGACCATCATCAAAAAGGTCTACAAAGAATAATTACTGCAGAAAATGTACAGGAAGTGGAATCCTCCCACAATCTTGGTGGAAATGTAAATGGTGAAACCACTATGGAAAACAGCCCAGAGGTTCCTTGAAACACTAACATCGATCCTACAATCCCATTCCTTGCCTTAGGTCCAGAGAAAATCTCACCATTCAAAATGACATGTGCACCTTGATTCTCAGGGCAGCACTATTTACAATAGTCAAGACACAGAATCCACCAAAATGTCCATTGACAGAAAAATGAAGACTGTGTGGTACATCTATACCCTGGAATGCTACTCAGCCATAAAACAGAATGAAATAAGGATGCTGGCAGGGGCGTGGATATGCTGAGAAACCATCATACTACAAACACTTTTCAGAGAGGGAAGGACTCATATCCTAAGATATCACATGCAGGTGGGATCTATAAGTTCATACCACTGAACGAGTTTATGAAATAGAAACAGACTCGCAGGCTGAGAAAGCCAAATTATGATTATCAAAAGAAAGAAGGGACAGATAAGAGCTTGGGGTGAAAATATACACACTAGCATATATCAAGTTGATAATGAAAAGGGGCCTACTGAATAGAACTGGGGACTCTGCTGAACAAACTGTAATAACCTATATGAGAAAAATAAAAGAATAGATACACATCTATGTATAACTGAATCAAGTCCATGTACACCTAAAACAAATAAAACACTGGGGATCAATTCTACCCCAATATAAAATAACAGTAACTTACAAATTAAATTACATGAACTCGGTCTAGAGGACACCAGACAGTGGTGACCCTATGGATTAGATAGACGACATGCTACGGTATAAATATTGCACCACCGAAGGTTGTCACTCAGCAGAACACAAACAGCAACTCACTCAAAGGTGCCTGACCTCATGCAAATGCAACAAGATGAAGAGAAGAAAAAGGACCACAGGTTAATCAGCGTAACACCCTCCATTCAGATGTTGGAAATCCCAGAAGGGGCAAGACACACGGAGGTAAAGAACAGATACGGGGTCTCCGGGTACAGGATCCGGACCCATGTGAATGGGGTGAGACCCACACAGTCTTCAGACCCTGCACCTGGGGTCACACTGACAGTCTCCAGGGTGACCCCCTCTCCCCAGACCCTGCACCTGGGGTGGCACAACCCTTGGTTAGGACACCAGGTCTCTGCTGGATGGGCCCCAAGGTGGAAACAAGTGGGTTCCTGTCATTTCCTGGGATGGTAGAAAGAAGTGTAGAGTTGGTCTCCTCTCCCCAGACTTGCCCCAGAGAAGTCTTCCTCTTTCCCTTGGTTCTGATATTAACTACTTTTACAGCTGTCACAATAATGTTGAACACACTACCTTGGTTCTGGCAGGCTCGGTCCTCCTGTCCCGCTGAGGTGCTGAGAAAACCCCCTGGGCACAGGGCTGGAAGACAAGGGGCAGGTCTGGTCTCTGCTGGGTATGGACTGTCCACTAGGAGATCACAGCAGCAACCTCACCTGCTGCCCACTGGCTTTTCGCCTGACCCATGTGCCCTGCAATCCATTCACCAAGTTAATCTGTCTCCCTTCTCGCCATGCTTGTGCCAGTGAACTGGAATAATTACCAGGTACCCACTTGAGGAGTCTCCAGGTGCCCCGGGGAGGGTGAAGTTGGCACAGGGAAAGACCAAGAGTCCTACTGCAGCACTGACCCATGAGAGGGCCATGGAAGTCAACTTCGAGAAGAGCACGGTTACCCAGAGAAGCCCACCTTAGCTCCAGAACCCAGACACCTGAGCACTGACATCAGACACAGGCACAGAGTTTTTCAGGGCCGAGGCCGGGCCGGGTCTCTATGTCCTGGTGCACACAGAACGTGATCAGATCCAAATGTTCTCATTGTAGAAAGCACATGGTCTCGTCTGACATAATCAGTGTGGACAAGACTTGGAAAGGGAAAGTGTTAGTCCCTCAGTTGTGTCCCACTCTTTGCGACCCTGTGGACTGTAACCCACCAGGCTCCTCTGTCCATGGGATTCTCCAGGCAACAATACTGGAGTGGGTAGTCTATTTCCAGGGGATCTTCCCAACCTAGGGATTGAACCCAGGTCTCCTGCATTGTAGGAAGATCCTTTGCCAGCTGAGCCACCAGGGAAGCCCATAGACAGGACTTAGGTCTAAATCTACCATGTATGATAGACAGAAGTTGGTCAGGTTTCGATTGATTTAAAGCTGCTCTCCTAGGAGGCACAGGTGCAGGCAGGGTCTCTCATTGTTGGACACGGGGGGTCTCACCCTCATGTGGGAATTAGGATGTACATTTCCTGCAAAAAAAAAAAAAAAAAAAATCTACCATGTATGATAGAAGTTGGTCAGGTTTCGATTGATTTAAAGCTGCTCTCCTAGGAGGCACAGGTGCAGGCAGGGTCTCTCATTGTTGGACAGGGGGGGTCTCACCCTCATGTGGGAATTAGGATGTACATTTCCTGCAAAAAAAAAAAAAAAACATCACTGAGCTCCACACCACAATTCAGCCACATCAGGAAACTGAAATAACCTGTGTCTTTAAACATTTCAACGGGCAAAACAAAAATGTTACTGATTTTTCTGGCCATAAGATGATCAGGATCCAGAGCAGAGCCAGAAATTTCTTAGAGTACAAGCCCAGTGTCCTGTGAAGACAGACAGGATGTGACCTGATTCTAGCATCCTGGGCTTCCAGCAGGAGGCAGCCACACTGGAAGCCTTCTGGAAAAGTATATTCTTTATTCTTTTTTAATTTTTTAATTGAACGATAATTACTTTACATAATTTGGGGGTTTTCTATCATACATCAACAAGAATCAGCCATAGGCATACCCATGCCCCTTCCCTCCCAGACCTTCCTCCCATCTCCTTCCCCACCTGACCCTTCAGCCTGTCACAGAGCCCCTGTTTGAGTTCCCTGAGTCATACAGCACATTCCCATTGGCTATCTGTTTTACACATGGTATTATAAATTTCTATATTACTCTCTCCATACATCTCCTTCTCCCTCCTCTCCTCCCACCTTGTCCATAGGTCTGTTCTCTATGTCTGTTTCTCCATTGCCACCCTGAAAATAAATCCATCAGTGCCATCTCTTTAGATTCCATATACATGTGTCAGTATACAATATTTATATTTCTCTTTCTGACTACTTCACTCTGTATAATGGGCTCTAGTCTGAAAAGTATATTCTTTATCAGAATAAAAATATATTCTTGAAATTGAAAGCACACTAGTTATTATTTGCAAACCTATACTAAAATATTCTTATAAACTTGGCACCCTGATCTTTGCAGTTCCCACTGGTACCTTCACATTCAAATTTTCTGGGTAGAAACAAGCCATCCTTTCAAATTAGTTTCTTCTAATTCTGTTATTTTTTTATTATATGAATGAAAGGTCACACTTCAAAAAAATACAAGAAAATTCCTGCAAATAATTAATGACTCAAAGAGCCCACAGCTCTTCTAACAGTTTCACTTTTCTCCCTAAACAAACCTAAAAAAAAATTGGCTCCCTGACTTGCTTGCTTCTCTGTTCAAACTGAGCTAAAATGAAATTGATATTCATATCAACAAGTAAGAGTTTTGAGTTTTAAGGTGTCATACCAGGGGCTGCAAACCACATTCTTAAAACATGGCTTAATTTCAAACTGGATTTAATTATAACACTAAGTGGTTACATGGAGTATGAACCAAGAGACTAAATATAGCAGGCAATATGTGAAGACAAATTTGATATCTCATATGTGACAGTAAGGGCTTCCCTAGTGGTTCAGACAGTAAAGAATCTGCCTGCAATGCAGGAGACCTGGGTTTGATCCCTGGGTCAGGAAGATTCCCTGGAGAAGGGAAAGGCTTCCCACTCCAGTATTGTTGCCTTGAGAACTCCATGGACACAGGAGCCTGGCAGGCTACAGTCCATGGGGTCATAAAGAGTGGGACATGACTGAGCAACTAATACTTTCACTTTTCATTTTTTTATGTGAGAGTAAAAGTTTCTTGTCAGATCTGCAGCTGGTATGCACAAATTGTTTTAGAACACTCTCCAACATAGATTGTCTCTAAGTCTGGTTAAGTGTGAAATTTATGAATTAAGAGGTGATCTATTCATTCCAGGCAGGAACAGTACATTACTTTGACCAGTCTGTAAAACTTACACATAATCCACTCAAAATTTCAAGTAACAAAACATTTATCTTAAATTTATAGGCTCCTGGAAAATTATAGGCTCTCATATTGCATTCTGCGGAGAAGGCAATGCACCCCACCCCAGTACTCTTGCCTGGAAAATCCATGGATGGAGGAGCCTGGTGGGCTGCAGTCCATGGGGTCGCTAAGAGTCAGACAGACTGAGCCACTTCACTTTCACTTTTCACTTTCATGCATTGGAGAAGGCAATGGCAACCCACTCCAGTGTTCTTGCCTGGAGAATCCCAGGGACGGGGGAGCCTGGTGGGCTGTCGTCTATGGGGTCACACAGAGTCGGACACGACTGAAGTGACTTAGTAGCAGCATATTGTATTCTATAAGGAAACATTTCCTCTGCCCTTTCTGTTAAAGACTTTTCATAGTAATACTTTAACTCCTCAGTTGCTGGTATTATTACCAAGATAAACTTGTCCTCCTGGGTGAGAGAGGTGGATTTGCTCCACTGTGATTGCTCTCTGGTCAACATGGGTGTCCCAGTTTCTAGATATGTCCCTACGTTCACTTTTTCTTTTTGTATCCATCCAATTCTGCTTCTCAGATCTTCATGACACCCAATAATAAATACCTAGAGTCCGTTGGACTGCAAGGAGATCAAAGCAGTCAATCCTAAAGGAAATCAATCCTGAATATTCGTTAGAAGGACTGATGCTGAAGCTGAAGCGCCAATATTTCTGATGTGAAGAGCCGACTCATTAGAAAAGACCCTGATGCTGGGGAAGACTGAAGGCAGGAGGGGAAGGAAGATTGAAGGAGGAGGAGAAGGGGACGACAGAGGACAAGATGGTTGGATGGCATCACCAACTCAATGGGCATGAGTTTGAGCAAGCTCCAAGAGATGGTGAAGGACAGGGAACCTTGGCCTCCTGCAGTCCATGGGGTCACAAAGAGTGACTGAACAAAACCAACAACAAGTTTGGATTATATTAAACAGTCTTTCCATAGCTTTTCCCATATCGAAGGATTCAGAACATGGTGAAGCAGGGAGAAGGGTTGAGATTTTAAATGATTTATAGGGCCCCTAAAAAAAAAAATTAGACTGAGAAATCCTAGCATTTACTGGTCTATGCAAATGAATTACAATGTGTCTTTTCTATGAAATTGAAACAAATGACTAGAGTTGCAACAAAATTAGACTTTTATTTGGAATGATTTGAGTTGGAATAGGCTGCTGCTGCTAAGTCATTTCAGTCACATCCGACTCTGTGCGACCCCATAGACGGCAGCCTACCAGGCTCCCCCATCCCTGGGATTCTCCAGGCAAGAACACTGGAGTGGGTTGCCATTTCCTTCTCCAATGCATGAAAGTGAAAACTGAAAGTGATGTCGCTCAGTCATGCCTGACTCTTAGCAACCCCATGGACTGTAGCCCACCAGGCTCCTCCGCCCATGGGATTTTCCAGGCAACAGTACTAGATGAGTGCATATGAGGATGTATGGGATGATACATACTTAAGGAGGTATCAACAAGTATGTATACATAAGTTGATAAAGTATACCTTTGTAAACAAAGCTAAAACATTTAACTATTTTTTTCACTATCTGATCCTTCCAGAATTTGCTATCTCCACCCGACTCCCCTATGGACTTGATGGTTTACTGCCAAGAGATTAAAACTAGTTACACAAATCATGAAATTGTTTATGTTTCTGTCTCTCTCTCGTATGATCTTCTAAATGCTACTATCTGTATCACTTATTTTGTCTACTTTATAAGATTGTCTCTTGCATTATCCATTGTGTAGCATGGCCTTCGCATAGAGAGAGAGTTTATATATTTCAAAATAGGGAAAGGAGTACGTCATGGCTGTATGTCACTTTGCTTATTTAATTCATATGCAGAGCACATCAAGCGGAATGCTGAGCTGGATGAATCACAGGCTGGAATCAAGATTGCTGGAATCAACAACGTCAAATATGCAGATGATGCCATTCTAATGGCAGAAAGTGAAGAGAAACTAAAGAGCACCTTGATGAGGGAGAAAGAGGAGAGTGAAAAAGCTGACTTAAAACTCAACATTGAAAAAACTTTTAAGATCACGGCAACTGGTCCCATCGCTTCATGGCAGAAAAGGAGGGGAAGAAGCAGAAGCAGTGGCAGACTTGTTTTCTCGGCTCCAAAACCACTGCGGTGACTGCACCGCGGAACTAAAAGACACTCACTCCCTGGAAGAAAAGCTAGTGACAAGTCTAGACAGCAAACTAAAGAGCAGAGTCATCACTTTGCCAACAAGCTCTTCTGTGGCTGTAGGTGCCCTCCATCCACCCCACAGGGCAGAGACCACAGTCCCCTTACAGACTGTTACTAAAGTAAGTCCTATGGACCCCACTTGGTCCCTAGTCTGGCTGGGGCTCTGCCTCAACAGGGAAGGTTTCCTTCTTCCATTAGTAGTAGGAGATAATCAGTAGGTGACTAAGAAACCAAAGCTGAGACCAACACAGCACAGGCTTTATTCAGAGGCCAAAGAATGTAGAAGTGAGAACTAAGCTCTCAGGTCAACTTCTCACCCACCTGGAGAGAGTGGCTTGATTATAATGGTAAGGGCAAAGAAGGGGGAATGAGGCTAACGATGGAGAGCCAGGTGCATTAGGAGGAGGGGCAGGGCTTTTCCAAGGGAGTGAGGTGCCACCTCCTTTTTTATCACTTTTTGGGTTCTACCTGTCTGGTCATGGCAAGCTAGGTGTGTCACCTAGTATGATAATACAGTAAAATCAACATACAAGGAGACTCGAGGTCTGTTGGAGGTCAGATTCGTGGTCACCTTGGTCCCAGCTGGTTCCATCTGGTTTTCTTTCTTGGTAGCTTCCTCTCTTCTCTCTGGACTCCTTTAAAGACTTCCGTTAACTCCTGCTAAAGGTAGGGGTTGGAGGGTTGTGAGCAAGGACATCCCTTTAAAGGTGGGTTCACGGGTTTTCAACAAGGGCCTAGAGCAGCTCCGACAACAGGATGAGGCTGAGATGGGCAATCGGTCTGACACCTGCACAGAGCTACTGCCAGATGGGGAGGCAGTGAGCCGGGGGCAGGCAGTCAAGGGAGGTTCTGTGTTTACAGAGATGTGAACGTGGGTCCAGATGCACACTGCCTGCAGACCCTGCTGCAGAACCTGACTTTTCCGGAAGATACTGGGTGGGGAGGGGGTATTCAGGCAGCAGGGAAGACAGCATGCTCTGGATGTTCATGTGGGGAAGAGGGGCACAGCAACAGGGGCTCTGCCTGCAAACCCCAGAACCACTCCCAGATCAGTTCCAGAACTGCTCCTGGAGTGGCAGGGAGAAGCTGGTCTCCCACCTACTAGACATGGAGGAAGGGGTGGGGTGGGAAGGGCTGGGTCTTCACTGCAGCAATGGCTTTTTCTCTTGCAGCAAGCAGGGGGCTACTCTCTAGTCGAGGGGCACGGGCTTCTCACTGCACTGGCTTCTCTTGTTGGAGAGCTCAGGCTCTAGAGCACGTGGGCTTCAGTAGCGGTGGTAAACAGGCTTATTTGTTCCATGGTATGTGGGATCTTCCCAGACCAGGGACTGAACACATGTCCTTTGCATTGGCAGGCACCAGGGAAGTCCGGCACCACGTTCTCTGACTTCAGTCTTGGCAATATTTTCTGGATCTGTCTTGTCAGCAAGGGTAACAAAAGCAGAATAAACCAATGGGATTCCATCCAACTGAAAAGCTTTTCAGTGGTGACAAAGGAAACCCTCCACAAAATGAAAAGGCAGCCTACTGCATATGAGACAATACTTGCAAACCATACATGTAAAAAAAGAGTTCATATTCAAAATAGACCAAGAATTCACACAATTCAAACTCCAAAAGAATGAAAACACAACTAAAAATTGGCAGAAGATTAACATATATACAAGGATCAGATCAGTTCAGTTCAGTTCAGTTGCTCAGTCGTGTCCAACTCTTTGTGACCCCATGAATTGTAGCACGCCAGGCCTCCCTGTCCGTCACCAACTCCCGGAGTTTACCCAAACTCATGTCCATCACATCAATGATGCCAACCAGCCATCTCATCCTCTGTCATCCCCTTCTCCTCCTGCCCCCAATCCCTCCCGGCATCAGGGTCTTTTCCAATAAGTCAACTCTTCGCATGAGGTGGCCAAAGTATTGGAGTTTCAGCCTCAGCATCAGTCCTTCCAATGAACACCTAGGACTGATCTCCTTTCAGATGGATGCTATCTATAAAATAGAGAACTAATGAGAACCTACTGAATAGCAACAGGGAACCCTACTCGGTGCTTTATGATGACCTAAATGGGAAGGAAATCCAAAGAGGTACACATATACATATAGCTGAT
Source organism: Oreotragus oreotragus (assembly GCA_006410675.1). Classification (NCBI taxonomy): domain Eukaryota; kingdom Metazoa; phylum Chordata; class Mammalia; order Artiodactyla; family Bovidae; genus Oreotragus; species Oreotragus oreotragus. Next base: position 239,356 of record SJYX01003712.1, on the reverse strand, counting down.
TCACTTTACTGTACAGCAGAAACATTGATAAGCAACTATATTCCAATAAAAATTAATTTTAAAAAAGCTTTTTCATTATTAAAAACCCAACTCTTAGCTTTAATCTTTTATATTGTTTTCCTGTTCTCTATTGTATTTATTTCTGTTCTAAACTTTATTTTCGCCTTCTAATTTTGGTTCAAGTTTTTCAATAGTTCCTTGAAATCTAAGGGTGCTTACTGGAGATTTTTTCCCCTTTTTAATGCAGGCATTTATCACTATAAACTTCCCTCCTACTATTGCTTTTACTGCATCTCACAAATTTTGGTAATTTGTTTTCATTTTTGTCTCAAGATACTTTTAAATTAACTTTTTATTTCTTCTTTGGTCCACTGATTATTCAATGTGTGTTGTTTGATTTTCACCTATTTGTGTATTTTCCAGTTTTCCTTCTACTGTTGATCTCTAGTTTTCTTTCACTGTGGTCAGAAAAGATTCTTGGAATATCAGTCTTAAGACTTGTAACTTGAGAATGTGCGATACATACTTGTGAAGAATGTACACCCTGCTGTTGGGCTAAAAGTTATACATATGTTGGTTACGTTCATTTGGCCTGTGGTGGTGGTGTTCAAGTCCACTGATTTTTTTTTGGGGGGGGGCAATCATTAGCTGTTAGAGCTACACATTATCGAAAGTGGATGGTATTGTCTCCACTATAATTGTATGGCTATTTCTCCCTTCAATTTAGTATATGCAGAAAACTCCAGTTAATGGATATAGATACTCAGCTACCAAGCATGTGGAGCTATCGTCCACTCCTTAAGACTTTGACCTTAATCCCATCCTAACCCTAACTTCTGACCCTAACCTTAACCCCTGAAGGAAATCAATCCTGAATATTCATTGGAGGGACTAATACTGAGACTGAAGCTCCAATACTTTGGTCACCTGATGTGAAAAACTGACTCATTAGAAAAGACCCTGATGCTGGGAAAGACTGAAGGCAGGAGGAAAAGAGGACAACAAAGGACAAGATGCCTGGATGGCATCACCAACTCAATGTACATGAGTTTGAGCAAGCTCTGGGAGACGGTGAAGGACGGGGAAGTCAGGCGTCCTGCAGCCCATGGGGTCGTAAAGAGTCAGACACACTGAGCAACTGAACAAACAAACTTAACCCCTACCCTTCACTTTACCTCAGAACCTTAACCCTAATTAAATTCTTAATTTTAATTCTCTAAATAGTGGGGGAGGGGTAAAATTTTTTTTTAATTCTCTAAATAAGAATATCTCAACAGTATTCCTCTGATGACAGAAATGTCCTTTATCTTCTCCTCTGCCTTCAGTGACTGATAAACTGGATTTTTGTTAATTTAAATTGAATTTTAAAAGCCTCGTGTCATCAGTGGCTTGCATATTTGGACAAAGCCCCACCTGGTGCCCTGGAGTTGATGTGAGAGGTCAGTATTTTCTCTGGAAGCCAAGTAGAGATGTGCACAGCAGGGATCTGTGTACCTTGATAGGGTAGAAGCCTGTGGTCAAGCGATTCCAGCCTTCTTCCAATTGGAAATTCTTAGTGCCCTAGATTCACCCAACAACGTGGCTTTCAATTGTACAAACTGGGCCGCTTGGTTCCCCAAAAGTCACACTGAGAAAAATGAGGCCAACAGAAGAAACCTTAAATTCTAAGTTTATGTCAGACATGGGAAGTCAGCAGGCTGACAGGTGACCCTGGAGCTGTCCAGATGCTGAAAATATGCTGGAAGAGGCTTAAGAAAAATCACCGGTTTTAAAAGTTGCAGTACCAACTGCTCCCCCATAAGAGGTGCTCGATGGCTGACAGTATTCAGGGGGCTACACAAGCAGGCTTGAGGCTACTAAGTTCCAGGAAGAATGCCAGTCCACATGGCCTCAGGGGGTGACCCCCCACATGGAGACCCCCTACGAATGGCCTGTCCTCGCTCAGACAGACATAAACCTGGTGAGACATGAGGACACCACATCCACTGCTTTCGGTGATCAAGAGCTGAAACTTCCACAGTTACCAACATTACAAAGAGCTTCAATTAGGATTTTATGTTATTACAACTTAAACAGTGAATGAGCAAATGAATACATGATTTTCAACTTAGGAAGATTTACTTAGGTAGAGTTTTCCTGTTTTGAACTAATGGAAAATTTTTCAAAACACAGTACAGAGAGTGACACAATGGATACCTATACGCCAGCAATTACTAAATTACTAAATGTTGCCACATTTTCATCCCATTTTTGTCTTGTGAAATACTGCCAGTCACAGCCCTTGAAAAGTTTCATTCCTGTACTCTTCAGTGTGTGTGTGTGCGTGCACGTGCACACACGCGTGCACAGGCATGCTCAGTCGTGTCTGATTCTTTGCAGTCACATGGATTATAGCCCGCCAGGCTCCTCTGTCCATGAGATTTTCCAGCCAGGAATACTAGAGTGAGTTGCCATTTCCTCCTCCAAATACTCTTCAGTATGCACCTATAAAACAGCAAGGATGACTTCCCACAAAACCACAGCACTGTGGTTTTGTGGGAAGCACACTTCACAAACAACAGAAATTCCTGCATGTGGTTCAATACTCAAGTTAGGAGGGGTTTTCCAAAGCCTACTAACATCTGATGGTAGGCAGATACTGAACATGGAGAGCATACCATGAGAAATGATATTTACCTGGCTAAGAATCTAGGAGCTGCCCATGAGAATCAACTAAATACCACCACCACCATCCCCCACTGTATAGAGAAGAAAAAGAGAAGTACAATTTTTGCTGTAGAACCATAAGGAGCATAAACCTCAGATTACACATAAGAGCTTCCCACAGCTCCGTCTGGGTGTAGCAATATGTCCCAATGTTCCAGTGTGATCATATACTGATGCCTGGATTCGTAAGAATCAGTGAACCTGAGACAGAGCATCTCTGCTCTTCTCAATAAGATGCAGGCCAGTGCATGCACCACCCCCTAAGGGCTGTGAGCTGCCTGAAGACCCTTTGGGGATGGACTCTTCTCTGCTCTTACGCTGTGGTTCCTTGGGGTCTTTGTTGAGCCCGAGACTCTCCCAGAGTCAAAGCCAAGAACCATACTCTCATCTCCCTCCTCCTGTGCTTCTGCCCCTCAAGGTCATTGGGGCAATGGAGTTCTTCATCTCCAGGGAGGGCTGCTAGGCTCCATGTCTGCCTCCAAGCATTAAATTATTCTGCTCAGTCCTGCAAGGGCTTCAGAATAAGATAGGTTCTAGGTGCAGATAAAATGGAAACAGATGCTTAAAAAGAAACCACCCATTTTGCTCAGCTCTTTGATGAAGATTAAACTTCCTACTTACACTGTGACTGCACAGATGAGCTCTGTGTGCTCAGAAAGTTTCAGGGACACTGGCCCATTGGTGGCCAGGCCCAGAAGCTCCAATGTCACCTTGGACAATTTCCTAGCGCTGGGAGTCCAGCCCTCGCTGTCTGCTTCACTTCCTGACTCCCACTCAGGCCCACGCTTCCCTCTACCACCCATTCTCTAAATTTTTCCCAATTATGAAGTCTCCCCCACAGAGCTTTCAAACCCATTTTCCATTTCTGAGGTGTGTTTGTGGCCACATCTGTGCTGCTTCCTTGACATTCACTGATGTGGACAGTGAGGGAGGGGTTCCCATTCCAGGGCAGAGGACGCAGGGGCTACAGACACAGGGTCCATGTAGCAGGAGGGGTGGAGTCAGCTTGACTGAGGGAGTGGGGGGACTGCGAGCTTCAGGGGCTCAGCTGCAGGTGGGCACTGCTGAGATGGGACAATTGGGGAGCAAGGGTCCCGGTCATTAAAGGGGAGAGACTCTGAGGCCTGGGTGGGAAGGGGGCGCATATATCCCTGAGCAGAAACGGGACAAGGAGCCTGCTCCAGGCCCAAACAGCACATCTTCCACATAACAACCCTGGCAGAATGGGGAACTGCCCCTCACTGAACCTGGGCACAGCCCTGCACACAGTCGTCTCTGGGGTGCTGGCCACGCTCCTCAGTTCAGTTCAGTCAGTCGCTCAGACTCTTTGCGACCCCATGAATCGCAGCACACCAGGCCTCCCTGTCCATCACCAACTCCCGGAGTTCACTCAAACTCATGTCCATCGAGTCAGTGATGCCATCCAGCCATCTCATCCTCTGTCATCCCCTTCTCCTCCTGCCCCCAATCTCTCCCAGCAGCAGCATCTTTTCCAATGAGTCAACTCTTCACATGAGGTGGCCAAAGTATTGGAGTTTCAGCTTTAGCATCAGTCCTTCCAAAGAACACCCAGGACTGATCTCCTTTAGAATGGACTGGTTGAATCTCCTTGCAGTCCAAGGGACTCTCAAGAGTCTTCTCCAACACTACAGTTCAAAAGCATCAATTCTCCTACCCACATCCAAATCTCTGGCCTGCTCCAGGTCCCCCAGCAGATACCTCCTTACTGTGGAGACAATTTCGCCGCCCAACCAGGACTCAGGCCTCTCCTAGCCTCTCAGGCCTTGGGGGCCAAACAAGAGCAGGTACCTTTTGTTCAGGGCTCCCTCCCTCCCTCTGCAGGGTGACCCCCAACCTTAGCGCGGGCCTGCAGCAGACTGGACCAGTCTGTAAGTCGGCTTTCCTTCCACTTATCTCCCACCCATGAGACCAGAGTAGCAACCCAGGCATGGCTGACCCACCCAGCTATGCCCACACCTGGGCTCAGCTGAGCGCCCGACCAGCAAGCAGCCCCCCACCCCCGCCGTAGGAACAGAGTCCTCAGAACGGCCATAAGAAACAGGTACTGATAACATTCGTCAAGCAAATGCCCTATTTTACTAAAAATCCATGTATACATTACATTTTACAAAAACAGCATCCATCAGGATCTCTCAGTCCCTTCCCTAAGCCAACAAAAGATGGGGGCTCTGAGGAAGCGTTCCCCTCCAAATGCTAGGGCTGCCCCAGGCATCCTCAGACTCCTGGTCCAGTGCACAGAAGGCAGAGTTAGTGGAGTCCCTGCCAGGATCCAGCCTGGGGCCTGTGCAGGGCCCTCACCACCATGCTAGGTGAGGGGCCTGCCGGGACCATGGACACGCTGCCCCCACCAGAGCCCCAGCTGGCGCAGCTCCGGCCTCAGGAGGAGGACACAGGGTACCCGTAGTGGTTGTGGTCAGTCTCGCCCAGGGCCAGCGTCAGCGACAGGCTGGGCTTCCGTTCCAGCTCCTCCTCCTCCGGGCAGTGCCGTGGGGGCCGAGCTTTGAAGAAGTCGGAGACGTACCGGACCTGGCAGAGAAGAGGGAGGCAGGAGCTGCTTGGGTGGGAACAGGACAGCCCAGGCAAGCTGGGCACAGTGGGGCAGGGGAGCCCAGGAGTTGAAGGGCCTCTAGAGGGGATCAATGAGAGAGCAGAGTTGGGGTCTTAAGGGAAGATGGGACCACAGGGCAAGAATCTTGGAGAGGCAGGCCAGAGAGGGCAGGGGTCTCAGAGTGGGGTCTCTGGTCAGGGCAGGGGGTCGGGGCCTGGGAGCTCACAGTTAGGCTGGCCACCAGCGCCCCCTGCAGGAGGCCGACGAGAACGTCACTCCAGTGGTGTTTGTGGTCAGACACACGGGTGTAGCCCACGTACAGGGCGAAGGCTACCAGGAAGAACTGAACGGTGGGCCGCAGCAGCCGTGCCCACTTCCAGCAGAGCCGGGCCTGCACGTAGAGCTGGGGTCCGAGAGCAGAGTCAGTCGGGCACCCGCCAGGCCCACCCTGCCCACCGCATGGACGGCGACCCTGGGGCCACAAGCCTAGAAGCCCCAAACACGGGGCCCCCAGTTTTTATTAACATGGCAGAACCTCCACCTCCACCCTGGCTCTCCCAAGGCCCAGGGAAGGGCTGGCCGTGGCCACAGCACGCCAGTCACAGACAGCAGACTCACCGCCAAGAACACCATGCAGTACATGCCAAAGGAGGAGTGTCCGGAGTAGAAGGACAACCTGAGAGTCAGAGGGTGGTGCTGGGCACGGGGTGGTGCGGAGAGGCAGCCGGAGGGTCTACCCAGTCCTCAGCCTCCAGACACCGGCCCCCACCTCGGCCCCGGGGTCCAGGGCTCTACGTGAAAGCACGGCGAGCGCCGGATGCCCTCAGCCCTTCCCTTCCCAATTGTCTGACCATGGGGTCAAGTCTCATGGGCTTTAAGGCATCACCATGAAGCTGCTTCAGGCCCTGAAGGCAGAACCCAGGGCCCACAACTGGGTCCAGACAGCAGCTCCACTTTCACTGTGTTTCTTCTCAAGATTATTCTCCACCTGTGCTCACTGATATAAGGTTTGCATTTTCTTTTTACAGAATTTCAAGTTTTAACAAAGGACATCAAAGGAGTAAGTCAAGGCTGTATATTGTCTCCTTGGTTAACTTATATGCAGAGTACAGCATGCGAAATGACAGGCTGGAAGAAGCTCAAGCTGGAATCAAGACTGCCAGGAGAAATATCAATAACCTCAGATAAGCAGATGACACCACCCTTATGGCAGAAAGTGAAGAGGAACTAAAGAGCCTCTTGATGAAGGTGAAAGAGGAGAGTGAAAAGGCTGGCTTAAAACTCAACACTCAAAAAACAAAGATCATGGCATCTGGTCCCATCACTTCAAATAGATGGGGGGGGGGAATGGAAACAGTGACAGACTTTATTTTCTTGGGCTCTAAAATCACTGAGGACGGTGACTGCACCCATGAAATTTAAAGACACTTGCTCCTTGGAAGAAAAGCTATGACAAACCTACACAACATATTAAAAAGCAGAGACATCACTATGCCAACAAATGTCTGCACAGTAAAAGCTATGGTTTTTCCAGTAGTCAAGTATGGATGTGAGTTGGACCATAAAGAAGGCTGGGCACTGAAAAATTGATGATTTTGAACTGTGGTGCTAGAGAAGACTCGAGAGTCCCGTGGACTGCACGATCAAACCAGTCAATCCTAAAGGAAATCAACCCTGAATATTCACTGGAAGGACTGATGCTGAAGCTGAAGCTGCAATTCTTTGGCCACCTGATGCAAAGAGCCGACTCACTAGAAAAGACCCTGATTCTGAGAAAGATCGAAGGCAGGAAGAGAAGAGGACGACAGAAAATGAGATGGCTGGATGACATCGCCGACTCAGTGGACATGAGTTTGAGCAAGCTCCAGGAGACGGTGAAGAACAGGGAAGCCTGGTATGGTGCAGTCCATGGGGTCATGAGGAGTCAGACACAACTGAGCAACTGAACAGCAACAGAGGACATCAATGGACAAGAAAGAAAATGGCAGATTGAGAGACCCCACCCCATAAAAGCGACTGGAAAACTGACAATGGTCAGAACCAGACTGGTGGTGGCATGTGAACCAGAGAAAGGAGCAGACCTACAGGAGCAGTGCCTGAGACTGTGCGGTCCTGACCGGTGCCTCCTGGAGCACTGGCCATAAATACTGACAGCAAATGCAACAGTCATCACTGCCTGGGGCAGTAAATGCAGCAGGATAAGAAGGCTAGCCAAGAGGCCGAGAGGAAAGGCCAGGGCGAGCTGCTCTGCAGGAGGAGGCTGGGAATCTGGGAGCCAGCCTGGGCCCATCAGCAAAGACCTGCCAAGGTGCTCCCCTCTCTGCTCTGGCCAACTCGCAGACGTGTCAACCGACACGGCCCACGTGGCACATGTACCCCAACATACACCCATACCCACCCACTCCAGTATTCTTGCCTGGAGAATCCCAGGGATAGGGGAGCCTGGTGGGCTGCCGTCTATGGGGTCACACAGAGTCGGACACAACTGAAGTGACTTAGCAGTAGCACACAGCACACATACCCCAAAACACACATAGGGCCCATGTACCCCAACACAGTACACAAACCCCAACACACACATACCCCACAGGGCAATGTACCCCAACACAGCAACTCAGCCCAACACAGCAACTCACCCCAACACACATACCCCCCACGGCATACATACCCCAACACAGCAACTCACCCCAACACACACGTACCCCACACGGCATACATACCCCAATACAGCCATGTACCCCAACACAGCAACTCACCCCAACACACACACACCCCACACGGCATACATACCCCAACACAGCAATGTACCCCAACACAGCAACTCACCCCAACACACACATACCCCCCACGACATACACACCCCAACACAGCAACTCACCCCAACACACACGTACCCCACACGGCATACATACCCCAACACAGCAACTCACCCCAACACACACGTACCCCACACGGCATACATACCCCAACACAGCAACTCACCCCAATACACACCTGTCTCTTATACACATCTAGATGTGTATAAGAGACAGCAAGGAGCCTGCTCCAGGCCCAAACAGCACATCTTCCACATAACAACCCTGGCAGAATGGGGAACTGCCCCTCACTGAACCTGGGCACAGCCCTGCACACAGTCGTCTCTGGGGTGCTGGCCACGCTCCTCAGTTCAGTTCAGTCAGTCGCTCAGACTCTTTGCGACCCCATGAATCGCAGCACACCAGGCCTCCCTGTCCATCACCAACTCCCGGAGTTCACTCAAACTCATGTCCATCGAGTCAGTGATGCCATCCAGCCATCTCATCCTCTGTCATCCCCTTCTCCTCCTGCCCCCAATCTCTCCCAGCAGCAGCATCTTTTCCAATGAGTCAACTCTTCACATGAGGTGGCCAAAGTATTGGAGTTTCAGCTTTAGCATCAGTCCTTCCAAAGAACACCCAGGACTGATCTCCTTTAGAATGGACTGGTTGAATCTCCTTGCAGTCCAAGGGACTCTCAAGAGTCTTCTCCAACACTACAGTTCAAAAGCATCAATTCTCCTACCCACATCCAAATCTCTGGCCTGCTCCAGGTCCCCCAGCAGATACCTCCTTACTGTGGAGACAATTTCGCCGCCCAACCAGGACTCAGGCCTCTCCTAGCCTCTCAGGCCTTGGGGGCCAAACAAGAGCAGGTACCTTTTGTTCAGGGCTCCCTCCCTCCCTCTGCAGGGTGACCCCCAACCTTAGCGCGGGCCTGCAGCAGACTGGACCAGTCTGTAAGTCGGCTTTCCTTCCACTTATCTCCCACCCATGAGACCAGAGTAGCAACCCAGGCATGGCTGACCCACCCAGCTATGCCCACACCTGGGCTCAGCTGAGCGCCCGACCAGCAAGCAGCCCCCCACCCCCGCCGTAGGAACAGAGTCCTCAGAACGGCCATAAGAAACAGGTACTGATAACATTCGTCAAGCAAATGCCCTATTTTACTAAAAATCCATGTATACATTACATTTTACAAAAACAGCATCCATCAGGATCTCTCAGTCCCTTCCCTAAGCCAACAAAAGATGGGGGCTCTGAGGAAGCGTTCCCCTCCAAATGCTAGGGCTGCCCCAGGCATCCTCAGACTCCTGGTCCAGTGCACAGAAGGCAGAGTTAGTGGAGTCCCTGCCAGGATCCAGCCTGGGGCCTGTGCAGGGCCCTCACCACCATGCTAGGTGAGGGGCCTGCCGGGACCATGGACACGCTGCCCCCACCAGAGCCCCAGCTGGCGCAGCTCCGGCCTCAGGAGGAGGACACAGGGTACCCGTAGTGGTTGTGGTCAGTCTCGCCCAGGGCCAGCGTCAGCGACAGGCTGGGCTTCCGTTCCAGCTCCTCCTCCTCCGGGCAGTGCCGTGGGGGCCGAGCTTTGAAGAAGTCGGAGACGTACCGGACCTGGCAGAGAAGAGGGAGGCAGGAGCTGCTTGGGTGGGAACAGGACAGCCCAGGCAAGCTGGGCACAGTGGGGCAGGGGAGCCCAGGAGTTGAAGGGCCTCTAGAGGGGATCAATGAGAGAGCAGAGTTGGGGTCTTAAGGGAAGATGGGACCACAGGGCAAGAATCTTGGAGAGGCAGGCCAGAGAGGGCAGGGGTCTCAGAGTGGGGTCTCTGGTCAGGGCAGGGGGTCGGGGCCTGGGAGCTCACAGTTAGGCTGGCCACCAGCGCCCCCTGCAGGAGGCCGACGAGAACGTCACTCCAGTGGTGTTTGTGGTCAGACACACGGGTGTAGCCCACGTACAGGGCGAAGGCTACCAGGAAGAACTGAACGGTGGGCCGCAGCAGCCGTGCCCACTTCCAGCAGAGCCGGGCCTGCACGTAGAGCTGGGGTCCGAGAGCAGAGTCAGTCGGGCACCCGCCAGGCCCACCCTGCCCACCGCATGGACGGCGACCCTGGGGCCACAAGCCTAGAAGCCCCAAACACGGGGCCCCCAGTTTTTATTAACATGGCAGAACCTCCACCTCCACCCTGGCTCTCCCAAGGCCCAGGGAAGGGCTGGCCGTGGCCACAGCACGCCAGTCACAGACAGCAGACTCACCGCCAAGAACACCATGCAGTACATGCCAAAGGAGGAGTGTCCGGAGTAGAAGGACAACCTGAGAGTCAGAGGGTGGTGCTGGGCACGGGGTGGTGCGGAGAGGCAGCCGGAGGGTCTACCCAGTCCTCAGCCTCCAGACACCGGCCCCCACCTCGGCCCCGGGGTCCAGGGCTCTACGTGAAAGCACGGCGAGCGCCGGATGCCCTCAGCCCTTCCCTTCCCAATTGTCTGACCATGGGGTCAAGTCTCATGGGCTTTAAGGCATCACCATGAAGCTGCTTCAGGCCCTGAAGGCAGAACCCAGGGCCCACAACTGGGTCCAGACAGCAGCTCCACTTTCACTGTGTTTCTTCTCAAGATTATTCTCCACCTGTGCTCACTGATATAAGGTTTGCATTTTCTTTTTACAGAATTTCAAGTTTTAACAAAGGACATCAAAGGAGTAAGTCAAGGCTGTATATTGTCTCCTTGGTTAACTTATATGCAGAGTACAGCATGCGAAATGACAGGCTGGAAGAAGCTCAAGCTGGAATCAAGACTGCCAGGAGAAATATCAATAACCTCAGATAAGCAGATGACACCACCCTTATGGCAGAAAGTGAAGAGGAACTAAAGAGCCTCTTGATGAAGGTGAAAGAGGAGAGTGAAAAGGCTGGCTTAAAACTCAACACTCAAAAAACAAAGATCATGGCATCTGGTCCCATCACTTCAAATAGATGGGGGGGGGGAATGGAAACAGTGACAGACTTTATTTTCTTGGGCTCTAAAATCACTGAGGACGGTGACTGCACCCATGAAATTAAAAGACACTTGCTCCTTGGAAGAAAAGCTATGACAAACCTACACAACATATTAAAAAGCAGAGACATCACTATGCCAACAAATGTCTGCACAGTAAAAGCTATGGTTTTTCCAGTAGTCAAGTATGGATGTGAGTTGGACCATAAAGAAGGCTGGGCACTGAAAAATTGATGATTTTGAACTGTGGTGCTAGAGAAGACTCGAGAGTCCCGTGGACTGCACGATCAAACCAGTCAATCCTAAAGGAAATCAACCCTGAATATTCACTGGAAGGACTGATGCTGAAGCTGAAGCTGCAATTCTTTGGCCACCTGATGCAAAGAGCCGACTCACTAGAAAAGACCCTGATTCTGAGAAAGATCGAAGGCAGGAAGAGAAGAGGACGACAGAAAATGAGATGGCTGGATGACATCGCCGACTCAGTGGACATGAGTTTGAGCAAGCTCCAGGAGACGGTGAAGAACAGGGAAGCCTGGTATGGTGCAGTCCATGGGGTCATGAGGAGTCAGACACAACTGAGCAACTGAACAGCAACAGAGGACATCAATGGACAAGAAAGAAAATGGCAGATTGAGAGACCCCACCCCATAAAAGCGACTGGAAAACTGACAATGGTCAGAACCAGACTGGTGGTGGCATGTGAACCAGAGAAAGGAGCAGACCTACAGGAGCAGTGCCTGAGACTGTGCGGTCCTGACCGGTGCCTCCTGGAGCACTGGCCATAAATACTGACAGCAAATGCAACAGTCATCACTGCCTGGGGCAGTAAATGCAGCAGGATAAGAAGGCTAGCCAAGAGGCCGAGAGGAAAGGCCAGGGCGAGCTGCTCTGCAGGAGGAGGCTGGGAATCTGGGAGCCAGCCTGGGCCCATCAGCAAAGACCTGCCAAGGTGCTCCCCTCTCTGCTCTGGCCAACTCGCAGACGTGTCAACCGACACGGCCCACGTGGCACATGTACCCCAACATACACCCATACCCACCCACTCCAGTATTCTTGCCTGGAGAATCCCAGGGATAGGGGAGCCTGGTGGGCTGCCGTCTATGGGGTCACACAGAGTCGGACACAACTGAAGTGACTTAGCAGTAGCACACAGCACACATACCCCAAAACACACATAGGGCCCATGTACCCCAACACAGTACACAAACCCCAACACACACATACCCCACAGGGCAATGTACCCCAACACAGCAACTCAGCCCAACACAGCAACTCACCCCAACACACATACCCCACACGGCATACACACCCCAACACAGCAACTCACCCCAACACACACGTACCCCACACGGCATACATACCCCAACACAGCAACTCACCCCAACACACACGTACCCCACACGGCATACATACCCCAACACAGCAACTCACCCCAACACAGCAACTCACCCCAACACACACACACCCCACATGGCATACATACCCCAACACAGCAACCCACCCCAACACACACATACCCCAACACACACATACCCCACATGGCATACATACCCCAACACAGCAACTCACCCCAACACACACACACCCCACAGGGCATACACACCCCAACACAGCAACTCACCCCAACATACACGTACCCTACACGGCATACATACCAACACAGCAACTCACCCCAACACACACACACCCCACCGGGCATACACACCCCAACACAGCAACTCACCCCAACATACACGTACCCCACACGGCATACATACCCCAACACAGCAACTCACCCCAACACACACATACCCCACACGGCATACATACCCCAACACAGCAACTCACCCCAACACACACGTACCCCACACGGCATACATACCCCAACACAGCAACTCACCCCAACACACACGTACCCCACACGGCATACATACCCCAACACAGCAACTCACCCCAACACACACGTACCCCACACGGCATACATACCCCAACACAGCAACTCACCCCAACACACACGTACCCCACACGGCATACATACCCCAACACAGCAACTCACCCCAACACACACGTACCCCACACGGCATACATACCCCAACACAGCAACTCACCCCAACACACACGTACCCCACACGGCATACATACCCCAACACAGCAACTCACCCCAACACACACGTACCCCACACGGCATACATACCCCAACACAGCAACTCACCCCAACACACACGTACCCCACACGGCATACATACCCCAACACAGCAACTCACCCCAACACACACGTACCCCACACGGCATACACACCCCAACACAGCAACTCACCCCAACACACACGTACCCCACACGGCATACATACCCCAACACAGCAACTCACCCCAACATACACGTACCCCACACGGCATACATACCCCAACACAGCAACTCACCCCAACATACACGTACCCCACACGGCATACATACCCCAACACAGCAACTCACCCCAACACACACATACCCCACACGGCATACATACCCCAATACACCAACTCACCCCAACACACACGTACCCCACACGGCATACATACCCCAACACAGCAACTCACCCCAATACACACGTACCCCATACGGCATATATACCCCAACACAGCAACTCACCCCAACACAGCAACTCACCCCAACACACACACACCCCACACAGCACACCTACTCCGACACTCACTACCACAACTCAGCACACATAAAACAACATGGCACATGTACCCAGCATGGCACAAGTACCCCCCCACAGCACACCTACTCCAACATACACACATCCCAGTATACAGACTCCAACATGGCTCACATACCCCAACAGGGCAGATGTACCTCACCATGGCACATGTACCCCAACACACACATACCTCAACATTCACATACCCCACACAGCACACAAAGCCCATCTGAAAAATGAAAGCTTTTCTTTCGTGGTTCCAGGTATTTAAGGACTTACCTGTCTACTCACTAGCTTATCACTCAGCTAACAGCACAACTTCACGGCCACTCATGACAAAGAACAAAGACTTTACGAAATTAGTTCAGAACACTTACCCAGCAAACAACCAATGACAACAAACAGCAAAACAACAGAAAATCTGATTTCCAGATGTATGCTACATTATATGTATATATGCTGCTGCTGCTGCTAAGTCGCTTCAGTCATGACCGACTCTGTGCAACTCCACAGACGGCAGTCCACCAAGCTCCCCCGTCCCTGGGATTCTCCAGGCAAGAACACTGGAGTGGGTTGCCATTTCCTTCTCCAACGCATGAAAGTGAAAAGTCAAAGTGAAGTTGCTCAGTCGTGTCGGACTCCTAGCGACCCCATGGACTGCAGCGTACTGCAGGCTCCTCCGTCCATGGGATTTTCCAGGCAAGAGTACTGGAGTGGGGTGCCAAGCTGCATTATAACATTAAAAATGCTCAGGGAAAGGAGACACATATATACCTGTAGCCAATTCATGTTGATGTATGGCAAAAACCATCAAAATATTATAATTATCCTCCAATTAAAATTAATTAAAGAAAACTGCCCAAGGACTTCCCTGGTGATCCAGTGGCTAAGCCTCCCCACTTCCAGTGCAGGCAGCCCAGTTCCATTCTTGGTCAGGGATCTAGATCCCACACGCTACAACTAAAATAGACTTGGTGCAGCAAAATAAGTAAACAAATAAACAGTTTATTTATGTAAAAAAAAAAAAAGCCAAGTTCTCAACAACAATAAATATTTATAATAGATGCACAAAAAAATGTGGGAAATGCCCAGGGGAAAAAAAGTCTATTACTAGAAGCAGTCGCTAAGAGACTCAGATATCAGATTTACTAGATAAAGCCTTTTTTAAGTTTGGTAGATAAAGACTTTTAATCTGCCATTTAAAATATGTTCAGAGAGCTACAGTGACCTAATAGACGAGTACCAAAAAGAAACAGAAGCTGTGAATCAAATAGAAATTCTGGAGTTCAAAACTATAGTATGTGGAAGATGAAATCACCAGAGGGGCTCAAAAGCAGACTGTGCAGGCAGAAGAGCGTGTGAACATGGAGACAGGTCAATCAAGACTTTTGGTCTAAGGAACAAAAAACGAAAAGAATGGAGAAAGTTCAGTGAACTTCAGTCTTGTGGAACACCATCCAATGTACCAACATGTGTACAACAGGAGGCCCAAAAGGAGAACAGAGAAAAGGGCAGAAAGAATATTTGCAGAGGAAATGCCTAATAACTTCCCACGTTTGATGACAAACATCCATCCACACACCCCAAAGGCTCAGTGAACTCCAAACAGGATAAACTCTAAGACAACACAGCATAGTCAAGCTACCAAAAGACAAGAAATCCTCAATAATATGAACAGTTAATTTCCCACCAGAAACCATGGAGGCCAGAAGGATTCCAAGTGCTGAAAGAGAAAACCCTGTGAATCATGAATTCTACGTGTGGCAAAACGATCCTGTAAAAATAAAAAGAAGTTTAGACATTTCCAAACAAACAAGAACCAATAAAATTCATAGCTGATATGCCTATAAGCTCTATGAGAAATGTTAAAGGGAGTCTTCCATGGAGGAATGAAGGATACTAGTCAGTAACTCAAATCTACAAAAAAGACACGAAAGATACCAGTAAAAGTAATTACAAAACATAAACAGCAGTGTGAATGTATTCTGGTGTATAATCCTATTTTTCTCTACATGATTTAGAAAAAAATCAGCTACACTAAAGAAAAAAAACTAGACTAACTGGATCATTCCACAGTAGATAGCACATCATTATGCTATACATCTGAAAGTAATGCAATGTGGCAACTACGGGTTTCCCAGATGGCACTAGTGGTACAGAACCCACCTGCCAATGCAGGAGACATAAGAGATGTGGGTTCGATCCCTGAGTTGGGTAGATCCCCTGGAGGACATGTTTCCCTGGTGGCTCAGTGGGTAAAAGAATCTGCCTGCAATGCAGGAGACTGGGTTTCGATCCCTTGGTCGGGAAGACCCCTTGGAGGACATGGGAATCCACTGGACGGAGGAGTCTGGCGGGCTACAGTTCATGGGGTCGCAAAGAGTCAGACAGGACTGAGCAACTAAACCATCACCTGGAGGACATGGCAACCCACTCCAACACAGCAACTCACCCCAACACACAAGAATCCCATGGACAGAGGAGCCTGGCGGGCTACCAGCCCATTGGGTAGCAAAGAGACAAAACTGAGGTGACTCAGCATTGCAAATATAGCTTAATTTTTTAAAAACCATATAAAACAGTTA
This sequence comes from Oreotragus oreotragus, assembly GCA_006410675.1. Lineage (NCBI taxonomy): Eukaryota > Metazoa > Chordata > Mammalia > Artiodactyla > Bovidae > Oreotragus > Oreotragus oreotragus. The sequence continues at coordinate 223,041 of SJYX01003712.1, read as the reverse complement.
TTATAAATCTATGTTGATGAGTACATGATGTACAAAGATAAAATCTGTGACAATAACCTCATAAGGGGGTAGATATATGGCTGCAAAAATTTTGCAAGTACCTATGAACAGAAAAAGCAGTAATGGGGAAAAAAGCAGTAATGGAGAAATATTTTTAAAAGATACAATATATAGAAAACAAATAACAAGACATTCACTGTGAGAAAAGGATCAATCCATCCAGAGATATAATAACAAAGATACAAGCACCTAAACTTGGAAACACTGCAGAATCCAGACCTGAAAGGACAGAGGGTGTGATTCCACTGATAGGAAATATTCAAAACAAGCCGATCCACAGACACAGAGTGGGTTCCTGGTTGTCAGGGCCTGGGGTGGGGGTGACAGCTCATGGGTATGGGCTTTGTGTGTGTGTGATGAAAATATTCTAGAATGTTAGAGGGAGACGGATGCACACCTGGGAATACACTAGAAACCAACAAATTGTGCATATTAAGATGGTTAAATTGATGGATTTTATGTTTGGGGAATTTTATTAAATTTTTAAAGAAGGAAAATAGGACATCAATCAAATGAAAAGTTCACCAGTAGAGATGGTGAGAAGGCAGACCAGAACGTGAGGGTGGGGGCCTGACATTTCGGGGAGGTGGGTCACCCTTTCTGACACCTCCTGCTCTGCCCCAGGACCAGATACCCCAGCCCCACCTAAGCTCCCTGCTGGCATGATGCAGGCACGGGCACCTCCAGGCCTTGCTCCTGCCCGTTCTCCACACCTTCTCAACCTGGCAGCTCACCCCGCAATACCCAGCTCCTGAGGGCCCTTCTGCAATCCCCACCCTCCTCCCCTCTGGGAGCACTGCCCACCTGGACTCCGTGACGTTAGCAGGGCTCCCCCTGCACACCTCCACCTGCACGTACGCCGAGCAGTTGACGCGGCTCCAGTCAGGGTCACACACAGCCAGGAAGTTGGGCCGCAGGCGGCCGGTCATGTACTTGGCCAGATCTGTCAGGGACTGGCTCACTGCCGCCCCAAACAGGAACGTCCCCACCACCTTGTAGAGGGCGGCCAGGTAGTTGTTGAAATCAGAGCGGGAGTAGAGGCGGTCTGTGTACACCAGGTAGGCTTCCCCGGCCGACACCTGCAGGCAGCAGCCGGGGGCTTCAGGGTTCCCAGCCTCTCTGAGGTCAGCGGGGAGCTGGGGACCCCAAGAGGGCTCTCTTCCGCACAAACACCACCCCAGGCAGGACTGGACCTGCCAACGCCCCAGCCGCCACCCCTCACGCCCTCCTGCCTTACAAGGATGACAGTGGCTGTGATGATGACCCCGGCCATGAGCCCATGGGTGATGGTGTCTGGACGGTAGGGGTATCGGATGGAATCATCTCCACAGTAGAAACCTCGCTTGTACGGAGTGTTGACGAACGTCAGGATGGCACAGGGCAGAGCGGCTGGGTGGGGTGGCGGGAGAGGAGGCCGGTAGCCATGAGGTGCTCCCCACAGCTGCTCCCCAACTGAGCCCCACACTCAGCTGTGCCTTCGTCTGGCACCTGGACCCGGCCCCGGCCTCCCTCCAGGTCTCCTCACCTCCTGCCCACCCGACAGTCAGGAGGAGCTTTCCTCACGGTAAATGAGAGGTCGCCACCCTGGTTAAAACCCCTGTGATTCCCCTTCATCATCAGATCAACACTCAGGTCCTGCCCAGGCCAAGCATCCACCCTCTGCACACTGCCCACCCTCTCCCACCCCTTGCTTCCCTCCAGCCTCCTCCACTCTGCTCTTCACCCAAAGCCAGCAGGCCACCCAGGCCTCTGCTCACAGCCCACTGGCTGCCCAAAACAGTTCTGACTGACTCCCGTCTGCCCCACTGACCGCCCCACTCCTGGGGCCCCTCTCACAGCCTTTCTCCAGGGTCCTCACCTTGTATAATCTGCAATCACCCTGTGATACCTGAATGACTCCCCAGACACTGCTCCCCCACAGTGAGCACCTGGGGGGGCCTGTCATCATCAAGGACTAGTCTCTGGAGCCTTCTCAGGTGGGGCCTGGCAGAGGTAAGTATCTTCCCAGGTGGTGCTAGTGGTAAAGAACTCACCTGCCAGTGCAGGAGATATAAGAGACTTGGGTTCAATCCCTGGGTTAGGAAGATCCCCTGGAGGAGGGCATGGCAACCCACTCCAGTATTCTTGCCTGGAGAATCCCATGGACAGAGGAGCCTGGCAGGCTACCGTCCATAGGGTCGCAAAGAGTCGGACACTACCTAAGTGACTTAGCACACACACACACAAAATGAGAAGGCCCTGCTCATTCTAGGGTTGGCCACAGACCAGGAACACCTGGTGAGACATCTGCATCCACACACTGTCCCTGAGCCAGCCACACAGGGACCGGACAGGCCCGGCCCAGGCCAAGGAGCTCAATCCAAAAATACACTCAGGAGTCACAAGTCATGACCAGACCCTGCCTGGCACAGCCGCAGGCCCGGAGTCCAGAGGCCCCAGGAGCCAAGGGCGGCTGGGGCACAGGGCTCCCCAACCCCCCCAGGGTGGGAGCACAGCGACAAACCCAAGCAGAGTGCCCTTTGGCCCTGGCAGGGCAGGCGACATGTGAAAAACGGTGTGACCAGAGCAGGAGGAGGGCAGGGCCACACCCCCTTCCAAAGGTCAAGTGCAGGGCCTTGGGGACCACCCATGATGGTGCTGATGCTGGGAAAGGCTCGGTAAAGAACACAGAGGTCTGGCTCATGGAGCTGAGGGGCTGGGAATAAAAACAACAGGCATGGCAAGACTGGAAGGTGACCGTGGCTGTCGGTGGAGTGTTGGGCAGGACACATGGGGAAGGTGGCTTAGAAATTCAGAGGACATCTGGGGGAGAGCACCCCCAGAGGGGCGGCCAGTACAAAGGCTGGAGAGTGGAGAGCCAAGTGCTGGGGGGAGCAAGGTGGGCTGAGCAGAGGGAGCAGGTTGGAGACAGAGGCTGAGGAGCAGAGGCCTGCAGGGCTGAGGAGAGGGGCTAGAACAGGCTGAGAAACCAAGTCGAGCCCCACTCTCAGGGCCTGAGCAGAGCAGGGGCTCCCATGGGGGTTCTCATGGCAGGGGGCCAGTGAGTTAACCTCCAATTCCTATCCCCCAGGCCCAGCCCTTTCCCCTGGAGATTCTCCAGGGCCAGACCTGGGGCCGGGCTTTCCTGGGATTCAGGAGTCAGGTGTGCCCACGCCAGAGCCTTCCTGACCTGGTGTCGACCCCCCGTGTTTCCCTCAGGGCCCTTGTCACCATCTAAAACTGAACTGCTGCTGTACTGAAGCTTCTAGACTGGGAGCTGGGTCGGCCTGGGCCCCAGTCCCTGGCACACGGGCAACCCTACCCAACCTAATCTCTGCTCAGTCACCCCCGGCTGTGTGACCTCCAGAGGGAAGCCAAACATCCCTGGGTGGAAAGGAAAAGGTTTAATTATCACAGGCGTCATATTGTCTGGTATACAGTAAGCGCCACGAGAACGATTAAAGACGTGCTCAGGAAAGGATGCCCAAGGTGAGCAGACACACAAAACCCCCTCTCCTAGGACTTTCAGCTGCCACCTGGCCCCTCCCAAAAGGGGTCACTTCTGGGACGTGGGGGCAGGCACTGCCTCGGCCTGCAGCCAGGGCAGACCCCTCCCGTCCCAGAGGAGGCGCAGGAACCAGACTGGGGGGAGGGCACTTGAGGCTGGTGGGGCCCCTCCCGGCGCAGGGGTAGAATTCCGGGGCCATTGTCCGCACAGCCCCGGAGCAAACACTCAGCCTTTGTTTCCGAGCCCCTGGGGGGGTGGGGGAGAGGGGGCTGGGGCTGCCCCTTCCCCCAACCTGGCCCGCAAACCCGCCCGACAGGTTTGATTCGCGCCACCCCGAGGCCCCCGGTTCGACAACAGCCGGGGGCCCGGTTTCTCTCCTGGCTCTCCCAGGCCGGAGACCGGAGGGCGAGTGTTCGAATCCCACCACCGCCTGGGAGCCCCCGGCCGGGGCTCCGCCCTCCCAAAACCACCCGACCGGAGCATGGCGCGCGGCGGAGGACCTACAGGGGGGCCCCGCGGCCGCGCCCCCCTCCCTGCCAGCCCCACCCGGCCGCCGCCCGCGTGAATCACCAGCCCGGCCTGGCCAGGCGAGGCGGGCGGTGGAGGGGGTGGGGGTGGCGAGCGGCCCCGGAGGCGACTTCCTGCTGTCGCGGAGGGGCGAGGGACACCGACCCCTCCGACTGGAGGCCCGCGGGGGAAACCAAGGCCCGGGAGGGCGCGCGCAGACGTCGGGGCCGGTGGAGGGGGCGAGGAGGTGAGCCAAGGCTCCGCCCACCTCTGGAGGCCTCCGAGGGGTGGGAGGACGGGGCCGCCCGGGAAGGGGTCCCCCCACGCCCCCAGGCCCCTGAGGCTCTTACCGACCAGCACGCACAGCACGTCGAGCAGCACGAAGACCCACCTCCGCTCCATGCTGCCCCCGCCCGGGCCGCGCCCGCGACCCCCGGCGCCCGTCCCACCGCGTCCCGTCGCGTCCCGGCGGGCCGCAGGGTCACATGGCCTCGGAGCCCGGCCCAGCCCGGGGGTGGGGAGGGGGGGATGAGGG
>SJYX01003712.1:187972-208229 GCA_006410675.1 Oreotragus oreotragus | reverse complement strand
CCGGTTGGGGGAGGTGGGGTGGGAGTGGGCCCACAGTGGGGGCTTCAGGAGCAGAAGCAGCCCCCACGGGAAGACCAGTGGGCCCGGGCATGCTGGGCCTGGTCTCGGGCCCATCCCTGCCCACAACAGCCCCACATGGGCCCCATACCTACTCCAACCCTGTGGGGGAGGACACTAAATCCCCAGCGGTGACCATCCCATGTGGGGGTGGGAGGACCCGGCCTGCCAGCCCTAGGGGAGCAAGGTAACTGTCAGGGATGTTGGGCTTGAGGAGGAGTCACGTGAGAACAAGAGGGAGAGTCAGGCCCCCAGACAAGCCACAGGCGCCCAGCCAGGCAGATGTCTGGGGCTGTGTGGGGAAGGCCGGGGTCGTGCCATAGGTCAGGGAGCCACAGGCGGGCAGCACCTGAGCAGGACATGGGGAGATCAGCAGTGGCCCAGGTCTGGGTGAGAGGGACATGGGCTTGGGGAGGAGGAGGACACAGGTGTGGGGAAGGGCACGTGGACCTGGGACCTGGCAGCCACTCGGCCACTCCCCGTGGGTGCCATGGCAGGAGAGCCTTGTCCTTGGGTAGAGTCAAAGTGGAAACCCTTAGTCCCCAGGCAAGGGAATTGAGGGGGAGTGCAGGTAGGGCTGGAGTTGGGGAATCAGCAGTGAGCACGGATCCGTCCCCAGACTGGAGCCTTTCCAGGGGAGCAGGCAGGAGGAAGCTAGAGCCGCCAGGAGCTTGGGCGGGGGCGGGTTTCGTCCTGACCTCCTGCTGCGGGTATGCCTGCTCACCTCGGGGGGCGGGGGGTGGTCCACACTGCCACAGGGACGGGAAGATGGATGGGGTGGGGGCGTCCACTAGACCATCCCCCACCATGAGCGGTTTCCAGGTGAGCTCGTCCCAAGCACAGGGCCTTGCTAGCCCCCGTCGCCCAGCCCAGCAGCCCCCCTGCCTGCGGACAGCCCACCTGCTCGCTGTCCTTCACGGCCTCTCCCTGCGGCAGCTGAGGCCCGGCCACCTCCTGCCACCTCCGCTTCACCGCCCGGTACAGGAACTCCTCCACCTCCCTCTCGGGAAGGATGCTGGGGTCCCAGAGCAGCTGGTCGTCATTCTCATAGACTGTGCAGAGGGGGCAAGTTCACGTGTGGGCACACAAGTCACCTCCTCTGACCACTTCCCAGGAAGCCCAGCAGGGCAGGCCAACTTTGCCCCTCCAGTGGACAAGGGCCTGACTGGTGGCCTGGGCTGGGCCTCCACCTCGGTGCCCTTCAGGGCCGGCTCTGGGCACCAAGGCGGGAGCAGGGAGAGGCCAGTGGGGACTGAGAGCCAGAAAGCAGGGCCAGCTTCCCAGAGGAGGTAGCGCTAACCCGGGGCTGGAACAGGGACTTCTGACCCTAGCCCTTGAGAAGGCAGCTGCAGAGCGAGCTCAGGGAGGGGAAAGGCGGTACCAAGGGAGGAACACGTGGAGCCCAGACTGAAGTATGGTGAGACCTGCGTGAGAGCCTCACTCAAGCCAGAGCCGCCCAGCCGCCACAGCCCTCAAGTCAGCACCACACACCAGCCAGACTTCCCCTCAGGCTGCAGTTTGCATCCAGTGGGCAGCCCTAGCTGGGCAAAACACGTAGTGAAGAGGCAGAGGGAGACCCCAGTGCCAGCACCTCTCAGTTATCCAGGGAAGAGCCACTGGGACTGAAAACTAAACAGCACACACAAGCCCAACACCTGGCGCAGGGGCTGGAGACGGAACCCACTCCAGGCTGGACTCTCTCCTGTGGGGGACCAGCAACTCCAGGGTTGATGCCCAGGGACCTGCAGCCACTTCTCTCCACCTCCAAAGTCAATCCGAGTCCCAGGCTGGACGGCGGCAGGAGGGAGGGGGGGTCAGCCAGAGGGGAGAGCAGGCCACTCCAGAGAAAAAGTGACACCTGCCACCAAGGCTGTGCGTTGAGCTGTCACAGCAGGGTGAGAGGAGCCGTGCAACCACACAGACGTCCACGGACAGTGGGACATCAGAGCTGACACGCAGGGTTTCAAAATAACCGTGATCCACGAGGTAAGATGACAGCAGAAAAGAACAAAACAAACAGAAAGCTGCGAAATTTCCACAGAGAACTGAACTCCATTCAGAAGAATCACACAAGCATCTGAGGGCTGGAAAACACAGTGTGTGAGTTATGAATCACCAGGCAGCTTCAACAGCAGCAGATGACATGATCAGTGACATCACAAAGAATTCTGTTCAAGTATACCAAACTGAAGCTTTAAGAGAACACAGTTTGAGAAGCGAGTGAGATGGACAAGCACCTGAGACATGTGTAACTGAGTCACAGATAACAAGGACAAGGCCCTGGGCAACTCTGGAGAGAGGAGGGCAGGAAGCCCACGGCAACTCTGACCCACAGAGCCAGGAGCTCAGGGCACGCCACAGTCTGAACCCCAAGAAACAGGAGAAGGCAGAAGGGAAATAAACAACCTCAATGGAAACAGACACAAAAAGACAGTGGAGTAAAGCTGGTCGTGTTGAAAGGATAAAGCCTAAAAACCTAGACTTCTGCACCCAGGAAAACAGTCTTCAAAAATGAAAGTGAAATTAATACTTTCCAGAATTCATCCACAGCAGAACAGCGCAGGGAGCACCGCAGAGAAAGTTCTGCACCTCCCCGCCATGGAGGCTGGAGGCACGGACCGCAGCATGTGGGTGCCAGGGGCAGAGATGCTCACAGCTACAACCTGCTGGTGCGAGCGAGGCTGGGGAAGAGATGGGACGAGTCACAGTGTCTGAGGCCCCTGAAGTGAAGGGGGACGGGGGCACATCCATGCAGAGCGAACCAGGGTAACCACTGGAAAAGTGACACAGACATTAAGACCAGAGTCCAAAGAGGACAAAACAACAGAATAAATTACCTGATGAATCAAAGACAGGGCAAAATACACGAACAAAGAATGGATGGGAGAGGCAGAAAACACACAGCACGACGGCAGACATGACCCCCTGCTTGCAGGGGCTGCAGGACGTAAGGACTGGACTCAACACGCGAACAGACAAAAATCAGATCCCAATACACTCCATTTACAGAACTACATTTTGTGCATAAGAAGGCAGACAGGAATGTACTGTGTGAAAGCCAGACAGACAGACACCACAGGAACACTCACAACACCGGCCACAGAGCCCAGCCCCCTGACCCCAAAGGACGGAAAACAGAGCAGGGCCTTGGGCCTCAGAGAACCCCAGCTCAACATGAGCAACAGGACGGGAACCAGAGAATCCGCAGCGTTCGTGCTTCTCAACAACCAGAGTCAGAGAGAAGGTACCACAGGGGAAACTAGAGAACAGCACGAAGCTAAAGAGAAGGAAGCGGGTAAAGACGGAAATAAAAGTCAGCTACACAGAAATCAGACAGAGAGACATCAACAAACCAAAAATTAGCTGTCCCTTGTGAAGGGCAATAAAATCAATATAAACTCCAAAAAGTCTGATCAAGAGAGGTTACAAAACAAAAAATGCAAATTACCAGAATCAGAACCCAAAAAAGGGACATTACCACAGGTCCCATAGACGTTAAGAAAAGAATAAGAGAGTATTATGAACTTTCTGCTGAAAAGTGAACAATTTAGGTGAAAGTGGCAAACTTCTCAGAAATATAACTTATCAACTTGATGCAACTTAAATAAACTGAATTAATCATTCAGACTCTTCCACACACACAAAAATCTAAACTGAACCCCGAGCCCACAGAGCATCACCATTGAACCCTTCCAACATCTAAAGCAGCAGCAGAAACTGTCTTACACAGATTCCTCCAGGCACTAGAAAAGGTACTTCCCAACCATTTCCCAAAGACGCGTGACCCTGAAACCAGAGCCCCACGAGGACAAAATGAACAGAAATGACAAGCCAGTGTCGCCACGGACACGCATGCAAAACCCTGTATAAGGAAGGGGCTGACGACACACACCAGCCCGCCTCAGGGGCAGCAGTGCTCGGCGGTGGCCAGCACAGTGTAGGGAGCACAGACCAAGGCTCCAGGGAGGACAGGCCAGGGTCCCGCAAGCCTCTGGTCAAAGCACGAGCTCAGCTCGTGCACACAGCTCAAGCCGTTCACGCGAGCTCCTGTTTAAAGACACCTCGTTTCATACATGCTGTGGGCTCACTAACACCGAGTTCACAGCAAGAGCTCATACCTGGACAAAGCTCGCCTCACACGCATTTTCTCTGACAGGCACACCTCAGCCCTCATGTGCTCAAGATCCCAGAGGGCGGCTAGCACAACACCTGGAGCTGCTTTAAACAGCAAAACACGAAAACCACAGGGTTCAGTGGAGGCAAATGAGGCTTCTGATGGCAGCTGAGAGCTGAACAGAGAAGGAAGCTTCCCTGGGTCAACCTTCCCGGGAACATGTGCTCTGGACAACTCGATGTTTCTACCCTCTGCACACGTGCGTACCCAAAAAGGACCCTGAAAGCACTACAGGTGTTCATTCTGGCCCCACACGTTGACTTTAGCCATGGGATAGATGCACAAATACAGAATCCACAAATAAAAAGGACTGACTGTACACACATGTATCATTATCATAAAAGACAGTATTTCATGACTTGATACAGTTTACTCCAGAATCCAAGGCTGCTTTAATGTCCGAAAATCTACCAATTCACTACATCGACAGAACAAAAAACACAATAATAACCACAGATATAGAGGCAGAAAAAGTATCTGACAAAATCACAGCAAAAATTCCCTGCTACTAAAATCAAAAAGAAACCTAATAAATGTAATTCTATGGTTACACCAAGTGGGGAATGACAGAACACCTCCCCGAGTCTGGGAACAAGACACAGATGTCCTCAGTCACCACTTCTTTTTACTTATGTTCTGGAGTCAGTGAAGTGAGGAAAGAAAAAGAAAACATACAAAGATCACAAAGAAAAAAGGTTATCATACACAAATGATATGACTAGTTACATTTAAAAATGCAAAAGAATCTACAAGGCATTAAAATTAGTAAGCGAATTTAGCCAAGTCGCTGTGTACAAGTTTAAACTAAAAGAATCCAAACTGCATTTTTGCCAGCAAGAATCACAGGATTGCTACCCTTAAAACTCTGAAACTGATGAACTTAAAGAATACCTAAACAGAGAGGCCAGCCACACTCACAAACTGGAAGTGTCCGTACGGTTAACATGTTGCTCCTCCCCAAATTAACCTTAAGAGCCAATGCAACCCTAATCAATCCCAGCAGGCACTTCTAGGCCAAAGGACAAGCTAATCTGAAAGCTGTGCATGCACAAACAAGTTACAAAATTGGAGGTTTCAGAGCATCTCAGACTTACTTCAGAGCTGCAACAATTAAGACAGAGTGGTCAGACAAAAGTTACAATGTTGGAGGTTTCACAGTATCTCAGACTTACTTCAGAGCTGCAACAATTAAGACAGAGTGGTCAGGATCCTGGGTCAGAAGAAAGAAAACAAGAGAAACCCCTAAAACAGAGGGACCTTGCCGACACTTATCTCTGATAGAGTCACCCCTGTAATTCAGTGGAGGAATGATGGACATGTCCATGTGCAGGACTTGCTGGGGGTGGGGGGGGCGCAGTCAACCCTGACCCATACCTCCAACCACGCATTAAAATTAAGTTAGATCACAGACGCCAACGTAGAAGGGGGTCTGCAGACTCCTTAGCACAGAAGCGAACTGTGGCTAAAATAAAGACAAGCTAGACTTCACTGAAATCAGACCCCACTGATGGGAGAACACGCCTGCAGTGCACACAGCCAGCCACGGACACACCCAGGACAGTGCAAAGCAGGAGAGCGAGGCACTCCATTCAAAGGGGAAAGGCCTGGGCGGGCACCTGCACACCAAGTGGGAGGAAAAGCGCTTAAAGCCACAGCAGGGCCTTCTCCACGCACCAAGACAGGCCACCAGGGCTAAGGAGGGCGCAGAGCAACTGGAGCTCCTGCACAGCTGGCAGGGCCCACGATGCCCACGGACGATGACCCGGGAACGGGCCCGAGTGTCCACCAGGACGGCCACGCCACAAACCACCAAACACCTGGCTAGAGGAGCCAACACAGGCGCGCACACAGGGGACCTGACGCCGCAGAGCCCACAGTGCACACACTGTGTGGAGGGGCCCCTGCAGGGAGAGGCCAGCTCCCGGCCCAGGGATCAAGGGCAGACCTGCGGGAGGGCACAGGCCCAGCCCGCGGCCTCCTCTGGGGAGATGCCGTGTGCCAGCGCACCCTGGGACCCGGTTCAGCTGCGGCCTCCTTCACCCAGACTGCCTATGAGGAACAAGCACACCCCACCAGCCCACATCCAAATTCGGGCCCCGGGAGGCATTCCCGTCTTTACCAAGGGCCCCCGACTCCCTCGTCTATCCCATCCCCCAATCCCAGCTCCCAAATCGTCTCAAAAAAGCCTCTGAGCTCAGAGTGCCAGCCCAGGGCATGCAGGAGCCCTAGGGCAAAGAAAAACAGATCTTAGTCAACAGGCACTTGCCTTCATGTCCCAATCTCAGCACCTGCACACAGAAGCAATGATTTCTACCTCAAAGAATGGAGGCCCAGCTCTACATTCCAGTGGGATCGACAGACAGACAGACATCAAGTCAGATGGCGAGTGCCCTCAGGAACAGGGCAGAGCAGAAAAACACAGGTCTCTGGCGGGTGTGCGGGAAGAGCCCCAGATGAGATGAGGGACTGGCCTGTGGGCAACATGGGGCAAGCCCACACACCCAAGAGAACAAGTACCGCAGCCCTGGGCGGGGGCTCAGGGTAACTTCAGGGCCCACGGCCAGCCAGCAGGGAGGGACAGCTACCTCCCAGAGCGCCCTGCGGGCCGGCTGCCCTAGGTGAGCACCCGAGCTGGGCCAGGACTCGCAGACTTGCTCAGAGGACCTGGGAACCGGCTCTGGCTGGACATCAAATTCTTTCCTGGAGGACTGGGTGGCATTTCTCCTGCTCCCTGGCCCCCCAGCTCCCAGGCCCACTTACTCTTCTCACCATGCCGGTTCGAGTGCAGGTTGCTGAGGTCAGCTTGGAACTGAGGTCCAACCATGATTTCCTGCAAAGGCAAAGGCCCAGGAGGGTCAGGGTGGACAGTGGTGCTAATGGGGGTGCAGGCCGCTGCCCAGAGCCTGGCTGAATCCGCCTGTCTGCTCTGAGGCCAAGCCTAGGCGTGTGCAGGTATGTGAGCAACAGTGTGTCCGGCATAGCCAGTTCTGTGGTGGGGTGGAGGCAATGGGGGAGTCCCCGGACAGGACAGGGGCCACAGCACTCATGCTTGAGTCCAATCCAGCGTCAGAGCTGCTCACCTTCTTACACTTGTTGGCGGGAAGTGGGTCCTCCTCAGCGTCTGATGAGCTAGAGGAGCCAGGCTCCTTGTCCGCGTCAGCCAGGAAGCAGGCTTCGGAAAAAGAGGAGCAGTGAGGCATGTGCCCTCTACCAACAGACCTTGGCAGACCCCGGGCCCCCACCCCGCTCTCCAGCCACCTGCCCCCGAAGCGTGCCCCTCCTGAGAGGCGGTGGACCCAGGCCCCAGCCAGGGGATGAGGCGAAAGTGCACAAAAGCAGGATCCACAAGGGGCTCTGCTGCGGTTGTAAACCCACTGGGGGCAGGAAACTCAACACCTCCTGCTGCAGTGCACCACCGGCCAGGTCACAGCCCGAGATCCCCTGGACTTAACAGACATTCAGCCACAAGAACCAGCACGCCCCCCCTCGCATAAACCCAGATCGCCAACCTCCGCACAGGGATGGTGCCCAGAGGGGCTCCAGGAAGAGCAGGCACCCCAGGGACCCCGAGGTCTGAGCCTCCAGCAGCTCAGGGGCAGAAGCAGGGGTCACCTACATCCACTCTGACTAGGGAAAAGGTCGGAAGCCTCGTGAGAGGTCACAGACGGGGTGAGGTCATCAGCCGAGGACTGTGTTTCTTCCTCTTCTTCCCCTGAAAGCAAATCCTTCGCTATTTGGTCCTTTTAAAAAGAAAGTAAAGAACATTTTTGTACTTTGTTTTTACGATCTCAAATAACACTAATGACAACAGTGTGGTGGTGCCAGTGTGGATGAGACTCCCTGTAGGAGCACCTGGGACCCCCGAGGGACTGTTCTCTCCAATCCCCAGGGGCTGCCAGCCAGGGAGGGGGTATGCCTCTGCCTGAGACCTAGGACAGCCAGGACCCCTCCCCTCTGACCCCACCAAGGCCTGCTCGGACCGGTGTCTCTCCCTCCCAGGGCCCTCCCCTTGGCCACACAGACCCTGGGGGGGCGGCCCGCACTTCCTGACCACACCCCTGCGTGTCCAGGGCCCTCCTGCCCAGCCCAGAAGCCTCCCCTCACCTTGTCTAGGGTCATGTCGGGCAGGTGGCCTGCGGTATCGCTGCCCTCGCTCTCCCGCTCCGAGATGGGCTCCGAGGTCTCGTAGCCGTACAAGGCCAATAGCTCGTCAAGGGGCATGTCACTGCTCTGTGGGGGCAGGGCTACGTCAGGGGCACTGCACTGGGGGCTCTGCCCCGCTGCCCTTGAGCCCATCAGCCCCACGACCAGTCCCAGTGGTTCACTCCAGCCAGACCACAAGTCTAGCCCTTGTCTACTGACTCCTTTCAGCCCCTCAGAGGGCATCCCAGTCTTGGACCAAGGGAGCAGCTCCTACGAGAGAAACCACTGACTTCCTGTTGCCAGAGTAAACCTTGGCATAAACGCTTTCAAGCAGAATATCCCAATTTTGGAAAACTTGGATCAGACAGCATGAAAATAATAAACCCCAATGCCCACTGTAAGGCTGGAAAGGGAATATAAAAGGCAGGCGTTTAGGCTTTTGCTTTGGATATTACTATACATTCTTTCTTTTCTTTAATCAGTAAATAAAAATTGTATCTGAAGAAAAAGACGTTTTTGGCTGCACCATGTGCCTTGCAAATCTCACTTCCCCAATCAGGGACTGAACCCTGTGTTCCAGTGAGAACACGGAGTCCTGCCTGCCAAGCCCTCCAGTGAGAACACATAGTCCTGACCACCTGACCACCCGACCACCAGGGAGCTCCCCTGAAGGAAATTAGATAAGGTATTCAGCTAAAGAATAGCTGACTTTTTTTTTCAGTTACTTTTGAGAAGTTTTGAATTCAAGTTGAACTCTTTAAAACTGTTCTCTCCTTTTAGAACATAAGATATGTTTTGGTTTTAAGATCAAATTAGTACTAAGTGATACACGGCACCAAGCTAAATAAATGTCCAAAATAAAAATAAAATAAAATTTTTTTAAAGTGAAAAAAAAATTTTTTTTAATACATGAAACAAAAATAAATGTCCAATGACTACTCTTTGGTCCCAGTACTTGAAAGACATTGGTAAGGTCAGTGTTGACATTTAACAAACTGAGGTCCATGTGCCCCACCTCCAAGCTGACATGATGAAGCCCCATTATGACTGGAGAAGTCCACACACCTCAACTAGAGAGTAGCCCCCGCTTGCTGCAACTAGAGAAAGCCCGTGCACAGCAACAAAGACCCAACACAGCCAAAAATTAATTAATTAATTAATTAAGGCCACAGGACAGGGCCCTAACCCAGGAGGCCAGTGTTCTCACAAGAGATCAGAGAGCTTGCTCTCACCCTGGAGAGGCTGCCCAAGAAGCCACATCTGCAGCTGAGCAGCACCCTGTGGACATGCCAGGCCAGCCTTGGTCTGGGGCTTCCAGGCCCCAAACAGCACAAAAATAAACCTGCGGTTTAAAGTATCCCATTCTGTGGGACTGACAGATGTGTGCTCTCTAGATTTTACACAGCGTACTCTGTGCACACGCACAGGACTTACACATCATGGAACCAGCACCCAGCCGGCATCTTATCCACACAGAAGGTGATGAGATCACACATGAGCCAGGACCACTCTGGGGTCAGGGCTGCCAGGGTCAAGGCCACCCTGGGGTCAGGACTACTCCGAGGTCAAGACCAGTGGACCCTAAAACAAGGACAGAGTTCATCGGATATGGCCACGAGGTCCAACCCATGAGGCTGCCACCTGCCGTACTCTGCTGCAGCATCAGAGAGCATCCACAACTATGTCAACAGACTGGTCAATACTCCTGCCTTTTCCATGAACAGATCTGTAAGAAGCAAGACTCACTCTCTAACCTAAGAGACAGACCACAGCAGATTGACATCTGCCTAAAGACAGCATTTCACAGAGATTTACAGAAATGTTAAACTATTTCATTCTTTTCCCTTTTTTTTTTTGGCTTCGAAAACAGTTATATTTTCTCAAAAATGTGTTATTTCTACTTACAATGGGTTTGCTGCATCGCCTACATAAACAAAGCTCCTTGAGATCATCGATAATTGTTAAGAACACAAAAGGGGGATCTGGAGTCACAAAGCTGGAGAACAGTGGGCTCCCTCTCCAGGCTGGCTGGTCTGGAGCCCAGCGCCCTACGAAGGCAGGACTGGCTGGTGCAGCCGGGCCTCTGCCGACAGAGCCAAGTGGGCTCGGAGACCGAGCGGACACATGGAGCAGCTGCGAGGCTGCTGATGCCCTGCTGGCATTGCTGGGTACCTGGGAGACGAAGTCCTTCTCCAGCTCCTCCTCCGGCTTCTCTGGGCCCTGCGCTGCACCCTCGTGTTCCTCCCGGACGCCGTAGTTCTGCGACAGGATCTCCGCCAGGTGGAACTGATGGTCCGCAGAGCCCATGGACACCACTGTGGCAGACAGCAGCCTGGTGAGCTCTGCACCTGTCCCAAACCTCGCGCTACAGCTGAGACCATGGGGCAGAGAAGCCCGGGGACCCTGGAGCTGTGTGGGTGTATGCACGTACGTGTATGTCCACACAGCCGCCCAACAAATTCCCCACCCTCCTCTGGTCCCAGCCCAGTAGCTGGGGGACCTGACCAGATCTGGAGCCTTCCCCAAAGACCCAGGATGTGCTCACTGCTGTATCTCCATGCTGCTCCTCAGTACAGTGACTTGTAAAGAAACAAGAAAGGACACAGCCAGGTCTCACTCAACCTCACCAGGGAATAATGAAAGTCTCCATGTGGGTCCCAAGAGTAACAGGAGGGGCTGGAGCCTCCAGAAGCCTGACAGGAGGGGCCAGTGGCCAGTTTGGGGAGGCACAGGGCCCCCAGACAGTACCCACCCAGCACCCTCCCTTCAGCAGCACCCGCCCCCAGCTTGGGGGCAGACCTGGCCAAGAGGGAGGTCCTGACCACCAGCTGGCTTGCCCTTTCCCCCACCGAGGCCCTGGCAACCCAGGGAGGGGTGGGGGGTAAGGTACCTGCTGTGGTCTGCAAGTTGGGCTCCCCAGGGCACAGACTGTGAGGCAGGCAGGAGGCCGCACCAGGGCTCTGCCTCTCCAGTGAGGAGGCCTGTGGAGGAGAGGAGCAGGGTTAGGGCCCGCGGGCGGCCAGATGACCTGGCCATGGTCAGAGCTGACCCCCAGGGTATATCAGGGCCACAGGAGCGACCTCCACTGGCTGGGGGTGGGGGCACAGTGGGCCAGACTTTCAGTCACGGTTGGAGTCCAAGTGCCCAGGCAGAGATGCTCAGAGGGCATAGGGCTGCCACCACCGAGTTTGGACCCTCCTCCGGGTGGGAATAGCACCTGTGGGCACCATGACGGGCCTGGATCAGCCAGCCACCAGCAGATGATCAGCCACAGCCAGGATACAGTGTCAGGTGAGCCAGGCCCACATACAGCCTAGCCAACACCTGCAGCCAGGTGCTGACACCACAGCCACGAAAAGGGCCCAGCCTTCGAAACGTCACATTCACCACAGAGAAAGAGCCACCACGGAGAAATCTGGAAATTCCTCCAAACATGAACAGTTACCAAATGACCCAGCAATCAACTCTACTCCTAGGTACACACCCCCAAGAGCCAAAAACATATGTCCATACTAGAAGGCATACACATGTGCTCACAGAAGTGTGACTCACAACAGCCCAAAGGTGTAAACACCCTAATGCCCATCAACAGGTGAGTGAATACAGAAGACACGGTCCATCCTATGATGAAAGGGGAGAAGCCCTGACACCCGCTACCACGTGGACAGGCCCAGAGAACAAGACGCTCAGGGAGAGAAGCAGACACAGGACACACAGGATGTGATTCCACTAACGACAAACGTCCACAACAGTCCGATCCACAGACACAGAGTGGGTTCCTGGTGGTCAGGGGCTGGGGAGGGAGTAACTGTTGATGGGGGTGGACTTCTATTGGGGTGATGGAATGTTCCAGGTAAGGGTGAAGGTTTCAAAACTTTGTGAACATACTAAAAACCACCAAATTCAATACTTTAGTTGGGGATATTATGGAGGACATAAACTATACCTCAAATTTTTAGAACTACGTTAAAAAAAGTACAACAGCTACCATTATCACGATGTTCAAAAGCTTATTAAGAACAAGAAAACTAGACCAATAACTTTTATAAACAGAACCACAGTATTCCCCCAACAAAGCACGAGCAAAGTGAATTCAGCAACACGCAGAGAACACTACAGTGACAAGGAGTGGCTCAGCACACAACGCAACACACAGGCGACACCCAGCGCGACAACCAAGCACAGCGCAGACCAGACATACAACCATGGCGTCATCTCAGCAGACGCACAGACACGGCACTGACCGAGGCCAACACCCTTTCACAAGGAAACGCTGAGTGCATGAGGTCAGCGAGGGACCTTCCACCCAACCCCAGGGAATGCTGCCTCCCCAAGCCCAGGGCACTGCCTACACAATGCCGTCCTGGAGGTTCCAGACGGCAGGAAAGTGAAATGAAAGGAATCCAAGTTGCAAAACCACGTCATGACCTGGGACATAGAAGATTCGAAAAGAATCCAGTGAAGAAACTGGAACCAGTAAATGAGTTCAGCCAGGCTGCAGGACATAAGACAAGCCACAGAAACTTTACTCCTATGCAGTAGCAACAAACAATCTAAAAAGAAAACAAGACAATTCCATTTACAACAGCACCAGAAAGAATAAAATACTTAGAGATAAAAGGAGCACAAGTTCAAAACTAATACTCTGAAAAGTGCAAAGAATGTTGAAAGAAACCAAATATCTAGATAAAATGGAAAAACACTGTACTCCTCGCTCAAGAGTTACCAGTGCCAAGATGTCGACGTTCCTCAACTCATCTAGAGGTTCAATGACAGGCCTATGAGAACCCCAACCGGCTTCCACACAGAGACTGTCCCCAAAATCACAAGAAAACTCAGGGACCCTGAACAGCCAAAACAATCCAGAGCGGAAAGAACGTTTCCTGACCCCAAAAGTACTGCAAAGCTACAGTAATGGATACAGTGTGGTGTTGATGACATAAGGCGGGATATTCAGACTAAATTAACAAACTGAGGATTCAGAAGTAAACCACAGATTACAGGCAAGCAAATTTTTTAAAGGGTGACAGAAAAATTCAACATGTAATAAACACTTTTCAACAAATTGTGCTGGGATGCCTGGCTATTCACACACAGAATAATAAAGTTCAACTCCTCTCCCACACCACATAAAAACTCACTCAAAATGGATCAAAGACCTTGAATATAAGAGCTAACACTATCAAACTCTTAGAAAAAACCAAGGCAATGAGTCTTTCTCACCAGGCAACGGTTTCTTAAGTAAGACACAAAAAACATAAACAACAAAGGAAAAAACAGATAAACTGTATTTCATCAAAATTAAAACTCTCTGCTTCAAACAGGCATCGTGAAAGTGCAAAGGTGACCCACAGACCAGTAAAAGATATGTGCAAATCATGCAGCTCTAAAACTGGACTTGCATCTAGAATACGTACAGAATTCTTACAGATCATCAAGAAAAAGGAAACTGGATTTTTAAACAGGCAAAGTCTCCAAAGAGCTGCACACACAGCCAGTCGGTACACGGAAACAAGGCTCGATGTTAGGAGGGCAGTGAGTACACTGAGACCAGGGTACATGACACCAAGTGTGGGGACGCGGCCCCTTGGGAGGGGACCTGCAGTGGACAGCGCAAGGAGCACACCAGGGGTTGGGGGACACCCACACCGCCCTGGCGCAGAGTGTCAAGCGTGGAAGCCAGCGGGAAAGCGCTGGGGCGGAGCACACACAGCCTACCGACCAGCCCTTGACCCCTCTACCCAGGGGCACCGCCGCCTCCGAAGGTCAAGGCCTTCCCTCTGCACTGACCACCCTGCTGTCCACACCCTCCAGGGGCCTCCTCACAGGGTTCTCCCACGTGACACCACCTGCCTAACAAGCTGCTTGTTTCTCTCTTGTGAACCTGCCCTTGTCAGCCTGAACCATGGGGCCCCAGCCAGGACCCAGGGGGGCAGAGGGAAAAGTCAAGCCTCTCCTCCCTGACAACATCCAAGAGAAGCGGAAATCTTTATCCACACTGAGACCTGTTCACAAGTGTTCTCAGCAGTCTGACTCACAATAGCCAGAGGAGGAAAGAACCCAAAGAGACATCAGGTGGAACATCACTCAGTCCCAAAAAGGGGAGAAGCCCTGACACCCGCTGCCACGTGGAGGGGCCCTGAGAACACGAGCTCAGGGAGAGCAGCACACACAGAAGGACACGCGGGGTGTGCCTCCACTGACGGGAAACGTCCAGAACAGGCGACCCACAGGCACAGGGAGCGGGTTCCTGGTTGTCTGGGGCTGGGGAGGGGAGAAAGACTAAGGAGTACCCGGTTTCTTCTGGGCTGGTGAGAATGTTCTAAAATTGACTGGTGATGCCTATACAACTCTGACTATACAAAGAACCACTGAATTGGACACATTAAAATGAGTGAACTGTAAAGTAAATGAATTACATATACCTCAGTAAAGCTGTTTACAAAAAAAAAAAAAAGATTAGAATAGTTAATAAACTAAACTTCAAATTTTAGAAAAAAGTTTAGTAAGAATTTCCATACTGATTTCCTGAGTCAAGAGGTTGCGTAATCATTTTCTTCATTAGAGAAATATGGGACTTAAAACTCTGAAAGGGCAAGTCACTCAGTAAAGCTCACACAGCATGTAAATGGTACAACTACAAGTGCTGCCTTGGAACTCCAGCTCTGGAACTCAGAAACGCTTACCAGAACTGCCCCTCTTCTTGGGAGCATGAACAAAAGTACCCAAATGGTCAGTAAAGCCACAGAGAGCCAGGAGGCAGAGCAAGCCGGGGCCCTGGAAACACCGAGGTAAGAAGTCTGACGTGTGCCAGACCGGCCCAGTTCTTTGGGAGGAAGTGTAGGGGAGCCCCAAGAGCTTGGCTGAGAGCACCCCAAGTTCTAAGAGGAAGTGTACAGGGGGAATACCCCAAGTGCTCTCTCAGGAGCATGTATGAGGAAGTATATGGGGCACCCCAAGTGTTCAGTGGGAGTACCCCAAGTTCTAAGAGGAGGAGGTGCCCAGGGGCACCCCAAGTGCTCTGCCAGGAGCACCCCAAGTTCTAAGAGGGAGTCCCCCCACACAGGCCACTTTAAGAAGGTTAGCCCCTCAGCCTGGGACAGGAGGTAACTACACAGGGAGCAAAGGAGCAGCCTGGACACAGCACCGGAGTGGCACCCTCCCCCCTCTCCAGGAAGGGGCCAGCAGCCTGCAGGCCACAGGCCACCTGCAGGTGCCAGCAGAGATGTTCCTTCTGGGCAAGGTCCGAGCATGAGGACAGCAGCAGACAGTCGGAGAAGGGCTCAGCCCAGCACCCCTCCACCTTGGGGTCTGCCCTGGGGCCCTGGCAGGGGAGCCAGGACAGCAGCAGGGGCAACAGGGGCCAGAGGACAGGAGAAGGCCGGGTCTGCTCAGCCTCCCCCAGGCCTAGATCCCCAGGCTCACCTCAGCAGTTCTGAGAGCATCACGGGCGTTCAAGCCAGGCCCATGCACAGCAGTGGGTTCCCCGCGTCCTGTCCACCTTACCCTCCCCCCACGCCATTCAGAGCACTCTGGAGCCCATGGCTCCCATTTTGCACAGGTGGGAGAAGGACAGTTGAGGAGCTGGCTAAAGGCATTCGAGTTAAAAATTTTTATAAAGAAGAAAAAAAGGGGGGAGAATCAGGGTTAGAAAAAAGGAAAGACAGCACAGCGGGGACGAAGAACAAGCCCAGGGTGGGGAGCTGCCTTGCCCTGCCTTGGCCTGGGGCCCAGATGGGAGGGAGGGGGCTCAGTCAAGAGGGAGGAGGGTCCCTGCCCTGCCTTCGGTGGAGGCTTAGACAGGGTAGGGGCTCAGACAGGACAGAGGCACAGCTGGAAGGGTCAGAGTGGTGTCGGGGCCAGCTCACCCACAGAGACATCAGGGTCCATCCTCCACTTGGCGAACCAAGCACCCCACCCACAGGCTCTTCCTCCAAGCATGGGACACCCAAAGAGTGGGGTCCTACACCCCCTCCCTATGCAATGGCCAGGCCTGGGACTCTGGTGGGAGGGATCCACGTGACCCCCAAGTCTAGGCTGTGAAAGGCAGTGTAACTTCCACCAGCCGCCATGCTGTGAGGAAGCACAAGCCACGAGGCCAGGCCACGCTAGTGTTGCAGCCACATGCGGGCGGCTCAGCCCAGCCAAGCCACCAACCAGCCACAACCACGGGTGGGACCAGCCAGACCTCCAGGCTGGGACAGGTGGTTAAGCAGCACTGGCTGCTTTGAGAAGCTGACTGCAGAGGTGGCTCATCACACAGCAGCAGTTAACCAAAACCCCCGGCCCCCGGCAGGTGCGTGGTCCCACTGGGCCGCCCAGCACCTCACTGCTGACTGACAGCCCGTACAGCACCTGCTCTGGGCTGGGGCGCAGCAGTCAGCAAACAGGTTCTGCCCGCCAGTCTCGGCAAGTCACCCACCCAGCTGGGGACACTGGCCAAAAGCAGATGTGCGGGGTACTAGGGGGAGAAAACAGGGTGGAGGCCCCGCGCCAGGGGTGAAGGAGGCCGCATGGCTGTCTCCACAGCGGCCAGCAGGGCAGTGGACTCCACCGCACAGAGAGGCCCCCGCGGGTGCAGATGCCACAGGGAGACAGGAACCGGGGTGGAGAACGTGCGGGGGGTCCAGAGAACAAGGCCACTGGGCTGAGGATCACAGGGGAAAGACGCACTTTACCCTAAGGACAACAAAAAGCTGTCTCTTAAGCACAAGATACCGACAGTGGACTCAGCTTTTTAAAGATCAGGTTGGGATCCACGAGCAAAACAGTAAGAAGCACCCCACCTTTTCTCAGGGTGCTGATGGCTACGCTGGTGATGAGAAAAATCAGCACTCACTGCTTGGTCAGGAATCACTATTTGTATTGGCTCAAGACAGGAACTGCACAAGGCTCAGCCTCTCTGTGCAAGCATGGAGCCAAGATCTTATGGGATCCCAGCTCAGAGACTGGCCCAAGGCGGCGCAGCGTGAAAGGCTCCAGAGACAGGGGCAGCCTCCCAGGCAAAGGCCAGCCATGCCCACCACCACTGATATTTGCATGCCTGCTGTCCCTCACTGCCAGGCCCTCAGGGCCTCCCACTGAGTTGGCGTTCTTTTTAAGAAACCAGCTCCAATTCACCCCAAACTGGACACCTGGCAGCCCTGACAGGGCAGAGTCAACAGCCAAACCAGGCACCACTCAGGGCAGGTTGGTTGGGGAGTTTGTCTCACCCACCTGTCACACAGGGCTACCTGCCTGGCCAAGACTGCTGGCCCCTGAGGCAGGTACATACATGGACAGCCACACCCCTGCTGGGCTGTCAGGAGACCTGGCTTCTACCTCCATCCCATGAGTACAGCCACTGCCCAGGAGGCTTGTCTCCCCAGATGCCCTCTAAGGAAAGAGAACTACTCTGGAAGGGCCCTTTAGGTCCAGCCACCAGCATATAAGACAGGAATGGGCTGGGGAGGTCTGGCCTTGCACTGGTATGCCCACACCCTCTTTGGCACAAACGCAGGGCCTCTTGCTGCCCCTGCGAAAGTCACTAGTGGGAGAAAATGGCCAGTTCCACCTCCACAACACCCACCCACTCAGCGCCAAGACATACAGCCCAACGTGGCTCCCCGATCAGGCCAAGCATCCCAGGACCCGGGCGGGTGTCTGCTCCTCTCTGGGCCTGGGCAGCCTCATCCACTGCGTGAGAATCACTTGCTCAGTCCAGGGACCTGCCTAGACACACACTGACCGTCTGCGCTAAGAGTCACGTCTGCTGAGTTCCTAGCAGATGCGTTATTCACTTCATTCTCCCTAGAGCCCTAAAAGGTGAGAGCAGGTTCGCACTGCTTTATCCAACATTCCAAAAAGCCCTCAAAGTGAAAGTTTTTCATCCCTGGTTCGACCCGCCACGAAGCTACCGGTTGTCTGGATCTCGACAATCCCAGCTGAGTTTGCTCAAGCATCACAGCCCGGAATCCCACAGATCCTCAAATCCGAAACACTCTGAACTCCAACATCGGTCCGGCCCCAAGGATTCGGGGTCTTGGGCCAGCTTTGCGGACAGAGAGAGGAGGCTCCGCCAAGCAACTTCAAGCCGCGGGAAAAAGCAGCCCTCCGGGCCGGGCTGGCCCCAGGTGGGAGCTCGAGTCCTGCCCGGGGTCCCGGGATCCGGCAGGAGCGCGACTCCGCGGGACCAGCGCCGGGGGGTGGGGAATGGATAGGGTTAGAGGGAGCAAGATTCTGCGAGGTCAGCGCCGGGGGGTGGGGGCTGGGTAGGGTCAGCGGGCCGGAGGGGGCACGACTCAGCACGGCGAGAGCCGCGGAATCGGGGGTGGATAGGGTCAGGGGGCCTGTCTCTTATACACATCTAGATGTGTATAANTTGATACTCAAATAACTTGAAAAACTTCCCTAAGTATGACCCTGTTCAATATACACTTTGTGACCTCTCAATTTGGCAAGGAGACTTCAAGATTTAGACCAAGAACTGTAATAGAATGCAGTGTATGGGAAGTCTGTTGGAAGTTCAGAGGTGATAGGAGTTTGGAGGCAGGAGGGATATGTCCGGCTATTCATAGAATCAGGGAAGGCTTTATGGAGCAGACTGCATCTGAGATGGATCTTAGAGGAAGGGTAGTAATTTGACATTGGAGAAAGACATTCTAAAGCAGGGAACAGTATAAACAAAGGGATGGGGGCAGAAAATCTTAGCACCTATTTGGGAAATTGTGATTAATTCAATTTGTTTTACTTTTGGGCTTTAGCAAGTTCTTTGTGCAAAGCTATAGAACTGAAAGTTAGAAGAGGACTAAAGTTCAGATGCTTTGGAGATGGATGGGTAGGAAAGGGATTATGCCTTAGGAAGCTAACTTTGGCTTCAGGGCCTGGGGCTAACTGAAGCGAGAAGGTGGCAGAAAGACTACCAATTCAGTGTATACTTACTGGGCGCTATTACATGCTGGGTATTCCAGCTAGAAGAATACAACAGACCAAGTATCCAAGCTGATTGCTTGGGAGAAAGGTGGTAATATTAGAAAAATGAGCAGATTTGGGAAAGAAGAGTCCAGATTTGTGTTTTTTGAGTTTGAGTGGCCCAGGGTATTCAGGTTGGTGCTTCAGAGAGGGGAGGGCTGGATGTCCTTATATTTGAGAGTTCTAGTTGATGGGATGGTCATGGCTGATACTGATATTGAGAGGCAATGGATATCAGTATGGTAACTGGTGAAATTGTGGAGGAAGTAATGGTAGATAAATATCTTAAAATTACTGACTATCCATCAGGCAATATTCTAAGCATTTTACAAGCTTTATCTCATTTAATCCTCAGAACAACCCTGTGAGATAGATGCTGTTTGCTTCTCCACTTTGTAGATATTCCATATTACTTGGAGATGTGGGTTAAGTTCCAGATGACTGCAAGAAAGCAAGTCACACAAATTTTTTGGCTTCCCAGTATATAAAAATTATGTTTATGTCATTCTGTAGTCTATGAAGTGTGCAATAACATTGTGTCTAAAAAGCTGATGTACATACCTTAATTAAAAAATACTTTATTGCTAAATGATGGTAACCATCATCAGTGATTCATAATCTTTTTGCTGGTGGAGGATCTTGTCTCAGTGTTGATGGCTTCTGACTGATCAGGATGGTTTTGCTGAAGGTTAGCATGGCTGTCGGGGAAGGCAATGGCACCCCACCCCAGTACTCTTGCCTGGAAAATCCAATGGACGGAGTAGCCTGGTGGGCTGCAGTCCATGGGGTCGCTAACAGTCGGACAGACTGAGCGACTTCACTTTCACTTTTCTCTTTCATGCATTGGAGAAGGAAATGGCAACCCACTCCAGTATTCTTGCCTGGAGAATCCCAGGGATGGGGGAGCCTGGTGGGCTGCCGTCTATGGGGTCA
>SJYX01003712.1:167391-180102 GCA_006410675.1 Oreotragus oreotragus | reverse complement strand
CTGAAGCGCTGGGGCGGGCGGGGGGCGCCTAGGCGGGGTCGGGGGCGGGGCCGGGGCGGGGCGCGAGCCGGCGCGTAGTAGGTGCGCGATCTGGGATGCGCGGGTTTCCACGGACCTTGGCCTCGGCTTGGAAGGTGGGGGCACCCTGGATGGAAGTGCCGATTCCTGATAAGCAGAGCTTAAGCGCGGGTCCCCAGTCCTCCTTCCAAGCCATGGTGTCCCCCCAAGTGTTACAGCTGAGGACCCCGAGCCCCGGAGAGACGCCCCCCTCCTTAAAAGTACTTAAGTCTGGGCAGCGTGGTTCTAGAACTTTCCGCACGTTTGCACCAGTGACGACGGATCTCACTGGGGGCTTGGAACCCGAGTGTCCACTGTCAGCAGGGGAGGTGGAGCCCAGCCCGTCCACTGGCTCTGGACCGGTTGTTGTCATGAGTTGTATCTAATCGATGAAATATTATGGGCCTGCTCTGGCGGCGAAGTGCGTGAACAAGAGGGTCCAGACAAGGATTCCCCATACTTTGTGTCTCAGAGATATGCTGAGGGCATCAGGGTGGAAGATGTAGACAGAGAAGGCAAAGCAGAGACTAGGATGGTGGCTAGAGCAGAGGTGGACGGCTGGGGAATATGGGCAAAGCAGAGAGGAGGCACACAGGTTTCAGGCTCACACAAACCAGGAAGAATGGATGCGGGGGAGACCTAGGACTCAGCCCCGGTCCTTTTCAAGCTGACTTTGATAGCAGTGTCAACTGGTGCTGGATACTTGATGTAAAAGCACTAGCCCAGGCCGGGGGAGCCTACCAGCCAGGAGAGAACCGGTCTTAGAAGGCCTGCCCTGCTCTCTTCTCTGCATGAGTCACAAGTTGCATGAGTCATGAGCTCCCCACTCACATTGGTGTACATCATCCAGATTGAGGGTTCAGGTCCTTGGAGGGAGGGTCTTCACTGATAAGGGATCAGCTTGGTCAATCAGTCACTCAGTGTCCCCTGCAGCCCTCAACTGGGTACTGAGCAACCAGAGGTCCAGTGAAGTAGGAAGGTAAACCAACAAGACACAGTGACAGTGGGGCTCTGTATAATCACACGTGGCAGCAACAGAGGGAAAGGGCTTGAGTAAGCCTAGGGGACCAGAGGAGACTCCTTGGAGGGAGCTTTAACAAGAATCATCAAAAATGAGGGACAGGGAAAGCCTGGTGTGCTGCAGTTCTTAGGGTCGTAAAGAGTCTGACATGACTTGGCAACTGAACAACAGCAGCAGACGGAGGGATGGAAAAAGGAATGTGTTCCAGGTCTGAAAGCTTCTTCCCCTGTAGTATGAGCTGCAGTCATCAAAGCAGCATGGTATCAGCACAAAACAGGCATGAATCAATGGAACATAACAGAGAGCCCAGAATTACACCCCCACCTATGGTCAGTTAATCTTAGAGGAAGTGAGAGTATACAATGGAAGAAAGTCATGAAATTAAAAGATGCTTACTCTTTGGAAGGAAAGTTACGACCAACCTAGATAGCATATTGAAAAGCAGAGACATTACTTTGCATACGTCAAGGCTGTACATTGTCACCTGCTTATTTAACTTATATGCAGAGTACATCATGAGAAATGCTGGCCTGGAAGAAGCACAAGCTGGAATCAAGATTGCCAGGAGAAATATCAATAACCTCAGATATGCAGATGACACCACCCTTATGGCAGAAAGCGAAGAGGAAATATAAAGCCTCTTGATGAAAGTAAAAGAGGAGAGTGAAAAAGTTGTCTTAAAGCTCAACGTTCAAAAACGAAGATCATGGCATCTGGTCCCATCACTCCGTGGGAAACAGATGGGGAAACAGTGGAAACAGTGTCAGACTTTGTTTTTTTTGGGCTCCAAAATCACTGCAGATGGTGACTGTGGTCATGAAATTAAAAGACGCTTACTCCTTGGAAGAAAAGTTATGACCAACCTAGACAGCATATTCAAAAGCAGAGACATTACTTCGCTGACTAAGGTCCGTCTAGTCAAGGCTATGGTTATTCCTGTGGTCATGTATGGATGTGAGAATTGGACTGTGAAGAAGGCTGAGCACCGAAGAATTGATGCTTTTGAACTGTGGCGTTGGAGAAGACTCTTGAGAGTCCCTTGGACTGCAAGGAGATCCAACCAGTCCATTCTAAAGATCAGCCCTGGGATTTCTTTGGAAGGAATGATGCTAAAGCTGAAACTCCAGTACTTTGGCCACCTGATATGAAAAGTTGACTCATTGGAAAAGACTGTGATGCTGGGAGGGATTGGGGGCAGGAGAAGGGTATGACAGAGGATGAGATGCCTGGATGGCATCACTGACTTGATGGACATGAATCAGAGAGAACTCAGGGAGTTGGTGATGGACAGGGTGGCCTGGCGTGCTGCGATTCTGGGGTCGCAAAGAGTTGGACACGACTGTGTGACTGAACTGAACGGAACTTGCTTTAAAAATAAGGTCTTTTATTTTTTTGAAAAGTAATAGTAGTTTATAAAAATGAAAATTAAAGCAGAAATAGAGGACTTAAAAATTAAAAAATATGTTAAAAAAAAGAAAAAAAAAACAAACAAAAAAGAATGATTGTAAACATGGTAAAGATATATCTAGGACTTCCTCTGGTGTTTTTGTGGGCAGTGTGGGTCAGTTCATTTTTGGATAGTTCCTTGGTCCAGCTTATATTTCTCAAAATCTATAGGCCCCTTTCTATGTAGTCGGTACTAATGACAGAGTTTTAATCTATTGTACCTGTCACTTCCAAGGCAGTTCCTTCTGTTTTAGCTTCTTCTGTTTGCTCGTCTCTTCAGTGTCTGATTTCTGCCCTGACACAAGGAGGGCGGTGGTGGACACTTTTTTTTTAGGTTCACTTGTTGAGTCGCACTGTGGGGAGGGAGGGATGCTGCAAACAAATAACACTGGCATGTGCTTGCAGTGTCTCAGCCACATTGGGCCTGGTGCACACCGCTCAGGCTCTAGGTTGCTCCACCAGGAACCGTCTGAGGCTGGCCCTGGGCTGCATGCACCTCCCAGGTCTAAGCCCTCAGGCTCAGGCATGCAGGTAGTCCTCAGAGGTGCAGACTTGTTTGGGCCTGCGTTTTGTGCCCTTCCCAGGTCTGAGTAGCTCAGATATTTGGCAAGCGAGGTTGCTGCGACTTATCACCTCACCTGTCCCTGCTGCTCAGTTTTCTGGGTGTACAACTGGTGCACCTTCTGAGGCGGATGATGACTGTCCAGAACCCCAAGAAGTCTTAGTTAGCAAAGAAGCCTGTTTGCAGTTTGGTAGATAATGTCTCTCTGGGGCTGCTATTGCCCTTTTCCGGCCCTTCTGGGTCTGGCTGCCTGTCCCTGGAGGGGGGTGGTCTGCAGCTGGCTAATTCTGTTCTGTCCTTTGTTCTGTGTGCAGTCCTGGTGGTGTCTTATGTTAGAGCTTTTTGCGTGGTAGCTACCCCACAGTCTGGTTTGCTAGCCCAAGTTAGTTCACTCTGGTTACACTTGGGGCATTCAGACCCGATCCTTAAAAAGCAATGCAGCCCGCGCCTCCCTGCCCAGCCCCTGCTTGCTAGTGGCGGATGCAGGTGTCTGCGCTGCGTCTCCACTGGGGGAGTTACCACTGGGCTCATAATCTGTGGGGTTTAATTAATTATTTATTTTCCCTCCCTATTATGTTGCCCTCTGTGCTTCCAAGGCTCGCCACAGACTTGGCAGTGAGAGTGTTTCCTGGTGTTTGGAAACTTCTCTCTTTTTAAGACTCCCTTCCCGGGACGGAGCTCCCTCCCTACCTCTTTTGTCTCTTTTTTTTGTCTTTTATATTTTTTCCTACCTGTTTTCGAAGACAATGAGCTGCTTTTCTGGGTGCCTGATGTCCTCTGCCAGCATTCAGAAGTTGTTTTGTGGAATTTACTCAGCGTTGAAATGTTCTTTTGATGAACTTGTTGGGGAGAAAGTGGTCTCCCCATCCTATTCCTCAGCCATCTTAGGACCACCCCCTCTAAGATGACTTTTTATAAGAATCAGGATTGCTTGATGTTCTAGAGGGTAGTAAAAATCAAAACCAGACACTAAAACCCCTATAGTGTGATTAACAAAAAAATTGTGAAGGAATTTCACATGTCCTGTCATTTCTTCTTCTCTTGGTTATTTCACTTAGGTTCTAGATTCTAAGATGAAAAATGGATAGTTTCCATTTTATTAAAAACTCTTAGGAAAAATGGGGAACTGCTCTCTGACTTCTAATTTAAATTCTTGTGTACATTAACTATAATTCCCCAAAAGTGCTGTTTGGCAAAACACATATTATGTTGTTATGGCCAAAAGAAACAAGGACAGAAATTGTTAAAAGAAAAAGAGCAGCATATTTCCAAGATTTAAGTAGTGGTATGATGTGTAAACTAAACTTAGTAAGATGCTGTAAAAGGAATGTGTTTGCCTGGTGAATTATATTTATCTCTGTATGAATACACATATATGTATATATATACACGTGTACATATATAAATTTATACACAGAATATACACAAACAGAGGATGTTAAGGGGCCAAAAATTATATATGCTACATCATAGATTTGTTTCATAAACAAGCTTTTAAATTTAAAATTGATCAACTTAAATGCCAAAAGCCTTAAGACTTCAATTGTATTTAGGAGGCTAATTTGCACATTCTATCCTTGGCCTTGGAAAACCATCCCTTCATCATTTTCATGTATTCAGTGAATAGTTATTGCATGCTTGCTATGGCAAGATGCTTTCTTGGTTCTGGAGGCATAGCAAACAAACAAAATAGACACAGATTCTTGCAACTTGCATCCCAGAGTAAGTTTACATTCTGGAGAAGCAGACAATGAGCAAATTGACATGTAGAGAATCAGTATATATAGACTGTGTGTGCATGCATGCTCAGTTGTGTCTCACTCTTTCTGACCCCATGGACTGTAGCTCTCCAGGCTCCTCTGTCCATGGAATTTTCCAGACAAGAATACTGGAGTGGGTTGCCATTTTCTTCTTTAGGGGATTTTCCTGACCCAGAGATTGAATCTGTTTCTCTTGCATCACCTGCATTGGCAGGTGGATTCTTTACCAGCTGAGCCACCAGGGAAAAGCAGAAAGATATATAGAATGTCAGGTGGTAATTTTCAAAAATAAGGCAGGAAGAAGGAAGTAGGGAGTGTAAGGGAAGGGAGGTAGGAGAGTGGGTCATGCAGGCATCGGTACTTTCTGAGAAGAAGAAACAGCATATGCAAGGCCTCTGAGTGAGCAGGGGCAGCCCACCATGTCTGAGGGACAGAGAAGCCCAGCGTGGCTCCAGTGCCCTGAGGCAGAAGCAAGGCTGCTGTAATCTGAGTGATGGTTTGGGCCAGGAAGTGAGGACAAGTGGCTGGATTAGGGGCTGGATGCTGGAGGTGTTCTGAAAACAGAGCTGCCAGGATCTGCCGATAGATTAGATATGGGGTTTGTGAATTCAAGGTTTTCAACCTGAGCAACTGGAAGGATTGAAGTTGCCATTAATTGAGATGGGGAACCCTGTGGGAAAGAAAAAAAGGTTGGAATTGGACATGAACTTTTTGAGAGCATATTGCATGTCTAAAGGAAACATTGAGTTTGTAGTTGAATATATATGTCTGGCATTCAGAGAAGCATTCTAGACTGGACATTTAAAGCTGATACTTGTCAGACCGTCAGAGGCATTAAAAGCCACAAGATGTTTTGAGATAGATCATTAAGGCAGTGAGTGCAGATAGAAGAGGGAAGAGATAACATTGAGTTTGTAGTTGAATATATATGTCTGGCATTCAGAGAAGCATTCTAGACTGGACATTTAAAGCTGATACTTGTCAGACCGTCAGAGGCATTAAAAGCCACAAGATGTTTTGAGATAGATCATTAAGGCAGTGAATGCAGATAGAAGAGGGAAGAGATCTGAAGAGTGAGCTTGACATACTCTGAAACAACCTTATAAAAGCTCTATTATAGAGGTTGGGGTACTGAGTATTAACAGCAAAGGTTAGGAAAAAGAATGGCCAGCATGGGAGGAGGAAAATCAGGAGAAAATGGTGTTCTGGAGGTCACAGGAAGGAGATATTTCAAGTGGGAATGAGTGATCAACAGTGAATATGCTGCTAATAGATTTAAGATGAAGAGGGAGAATTTGTCTGTTGGGTTTGGCATTGCTCAGATCATTTGTAAATCTTAGCAAGAGCAGTTCTGATTAGTAAATAGGAACAGTCTACTTGGGCTGCATTCATTTATCCTATTTGAAATAGAAAAAGAAGTTATCTATGCAAGAATATCTGAGATAAAACACTCAAAACTATTTTTTTGTGCAAAAGACCTAAAACAGGCTTTCAGATATGGAGACAAAAAATAACAACTGACATTTATTCAGCACCTACTTGTGCCGGGTACTGTGCCAAAGTGCTTTGGAGGAATGATTTTATCTGACTTTCACAATAAATCTATGAATTAGATGCTATTATCTCCATTTCATGAGCGAGGAAATTCAAGTTTGCCAAGTTTAAGGGGCTTTCCTAAAGTCTTGTAACAAGTAATTGACAGAGCTCAGGTATTGGAAGTATTTTCATAATGCCCTTAAACTGACCAATGATTTTGTTTCTAAGTTGTATCTATTGCTTTTGGAAACTAATAGCCTCATTCTTTACAAACTTTTTTTTTTCATTTTGTTTATTCCATTTATTTCATGCCTTTATTTTTCCAATATCTAGCACTTCTGCAATACTGAAAATTTATAACCAGTTGCTTTGATAATTGTTTGATTTTTTTCTTGATGCAGAGAATTACCCAAAACATTTCTGTCTATTGAATTTGATTGATATGGTCAATCAATGTTAAATGTTAAAATACTATTGAAAGCCTATATGGGAAAGAATCTATAAAAGAATGGATATATGTATAACTGATTCACTTTACTGTACATATGAAACACACAACATTGTAAATCAATTATACTCCCATAAAAATTAAAAATAAAATAAACCCAGAAGTGTTGTTAAAGAACATGTAATTTTCTAGAATAATGCCCGTTTTTCCTACAAAAGTTTTATTTTGAGGAACTTGATTAAAATTTTTGGAAATACACTCTTTTTTAAAATTGAAGAATTGTTATATACAATATTATATAAGTTATAGTTATACAGTATAGTAATTCACATTCTAAAAGTTATATTCAACTTATAGCTATTATCAGATATTTACTATATTCCCTGTGCTGTACAACATTTCCTTGTAGCTTATTATATACCTAGTAGTTTATATATTCTTAAAGTAATGATATGGAAAGTAGCTGAGCACTGAATTTGCTCATTTCATGTTTATGACCTCTCTGTGAGATGGATATCATTATTAGCTACATTTTATACTCAGGGAACCAGAGGTTTGGGGAAATTGAGTAAATTGCTCAAAGAAATAACTTGTATGCTGCTGCTGCTGCTAAGTCACTTCAGTCGTGTCCGACTCTGTGCGACCCCATAGACGGCAGCCCACCAGGCTCCCCCATCCCTGGGATTCTCCAGGCAAGAATACTGGAGTGGGTTGCCATTTCCTTTTCCAATGCATGAAAGAGGAAAGTGAAAGTGAAGTCGCTCAGTCTGTCCGACTGTTAGCGACCCCGTGGACTGCAGCCCACCAGGCTACTCCGTCCATTGGATTTTCCAGGCAAGAGTACTGGGGTGGGGTTCCATTGCCTTCCCCGGCACACTCCCATACACATGCACAAAAATAAACTCAGGTTGACTTAAATATAAGACATGACACAAAAATACTCCTAAAAGAGAACATAGGCAAAACATTCTCTGACATAAATCTTACCAATGTTTTCTTAGGTCAGTCTCCCAAAGCAACAGAAATAAAAGCAAAAATAAAGTGAAGAAGAACCAGATTCTCTTGGTGAAGGTGAAAGAAGAGAGTGAAAAGGCTAGCTTAAAGCTCAACATTCAAAAACTAAGATCATGACATTTGGTTTCATCACTTCCTGGCAAATAGATAAGAAAAAAATGGAAACAGTGGCAGATTTTATTTTCTTGGGCTCAAAAATCACTGTGGATGCTGATTGCAGCCATGAAATTAAAAGACGCTTGCTCCTTGAAAGAAAAGCTATGACAAACCTAGACAGTGTATTAAAAAGCAGAAGCATCATTTTGCCAACAAAGGTTTGTATAGTCAAAGCTATAGTTTTTCCAGCAGTCGTGTATGGATGTGAGAATTGGACCATAACAAAGGCTGAGCGCCAAAGAATTGATGCTTTTGAATTGTGGTACCGGCGAAGACTCTTGAGAGTCCCTTGGACTGCAGAGATCAAAGCAGTCAATGGTAAAGGAAACCAGCCTTAAATATTCATTGGAAGGACTGATGCTGAAGCTGAAGCTCCAATACTTTGGCTTCCTGATTCGAAGAGCTGACTTATTGAAAAAGACCCTGATGCTGGAAAAGATTGAAGGCAGGAGGAGAAAGGGGTGACAGAGATGAGATGGTTGAATGACATCATGGACTCAACATGAGTTTGAGCAAACTCTGAGAGATAGTGAAAGACATGAGTTTGAGCAAACTCTGAGAGATAGTGAAGGACAGGGAAGCCTGGCGTGCTGCAGTCCATGGGGTCACAAAGAGTCAGACACCACCTCGGGACTGAACGACAACCAACAAATGGAAACTAACCAAACTCACAAGCTTTTCTAAAGCAAAGGAAACCATCAACCTACAGACTTGGAGGAAAACATTTACAAATGATTAAGCAAATTAAGAAACGGCTTGATTTCCAAAATATATGAACAGCTCATACAACACAACCAATAACACAAAAACAAACAACCCAAAAGAAAAATGGGCAGAAGACCTAACTAGACATTTCTCCAAAGAAGACAGACAGATGGTCAATAAGCACATGAAAAGATGCTCAGCATCACTAATTAATGGAGAAATGCAAGTCAAAACTACAATGAGGTACTGCCTCACACCAATCATTAACGCCATAGTTAAAACCCTTACAAATTACAAATGCTGGAGAGGGTGTAGAGAAAATGGAACCCTCCTACAGGGTTGGTGGGACTGTAAATTGGTGCAGCCACTATAGAAAACAGTATGGAGTTTCCTCAGAAAATGTAAAATACAGTTTCCATATGATCCAGCAATCCCAATCCTGGGCATATGTCCAAACAAAACTATAATTCAAAAAGATATATGCACCCCAGTGTTCATAGCAGCACTATACACAGTAGCCAAGACACAGAAAAAAACCTAAATGTCCATCAACAGATGAATGGATATAGAAGACTTGGCACATATATACAATGGAATATTATTCAGCCATAAAAAATGAAATGATGCCATTTGCAGCAACAAGGATGGACCTGAAGATTTGCAAACTAAATATGAAAGTCAGGGAAAGAAGGAAGCCAGACAAATACCATATGATACCCTTTATATGTGGACTCTAAAATATGACACAAATGAGCATCTATAAAACAGAAACAGACTCACAAACATAGAGAACAGACTTGTGATTGCCGGGAGAGGGGGCCAGCGGCGGTGAGGGAGGGCTGTACTGGGAGTCCGGGGTTAGCAGACGCAAACTATTCTATATAGGATGGGTAAACAACAAAGTCCTTCTGTAGAGCACAGAGAGCTACATTCAATATCCTGTGGTAAACCATAATGGAAAAGTATGAACAGAATGTATATATATGCATAACTGAATCATTTTGCTGTATAGCAAAAATGAAACACAACATTGTAAATCAACAATACCTCAATCAAATAAAATTTAAAAATAAAAATGTGTAAGTCTCTTCCCACAGATTAGAGAAATGAGGCAATCATCCCACCAGGTGAGAAACATTAACCCCACAAGTGAGGGAAGGAAGTGTGCCCAGAGAAAGACCATCATTTGTGCCCAGGAATACACAACCTGTGTCTATATTTGAGGGGCTTCGCACAAACCTCAAATAAGGAACATTCTATTAACAACAGTTAGAACCAGACGTGGAACAACTGACTGGTTCAACATTGGGAAAGGGGTAGGACAAGGCTGTATATTATCACCCTGCTTATTTCACTTATATGCAGAGTGCATCATGCGACATGCCAGACTGGATGAATCACAAGCTGGAATCAAAATTGCCAGGAGAAATATCAACAACCTCAGATATGCAGACGATACCACTTCAATATGGGCTTCCCTGATGGCTCAGCAAGTAAAGAATATGCCTGCAGTGCAGGAGACACAGGAGACACAAGTTCGATCCCTGGGTCCAGAAGATCCCCTGGAGGAAGAAATGGCAACCCACCCCAGTATTCTAGCCTGGGAAATCCCATGGACAGAGGAGCACGGCACACTACAGTCCAAAGGGTCACAAAGAATTGGACATAACTGAGTGACTAAGCACACACATATGCACCATTCCAAAGGCAGGAAGTGAAGAGGAGCTAAAGAGCCTTTTGATGAGCATGAAAGAGGAGAGTGGAAAAGCTGGCTTAAAGCTCAACATCCAAAAAAAAATGAAGATTGTGGCATCCAAGCCCATCACTTCACAGCAAATAGAAGCGGGAAAAGTGGAAGCAGTGGAGATTTTATTTTCTTGGGCTCCAAAGTCACTGCAGACAGTGACTGCAGCCATGAAACTGACACTTGCTCCTGGGAAGAAAACCTATGACAAACCTAGATAGCATATTAAAAAGCAGACATCACTTTGCCAACAAAGGTCCGTATATAGTCAAAGCTACGATTTTTCTAGTAGTCATGTACAGATGTAGAGCTGGACCATAAAGAAAGCTAAATGCCAAAGAACTGATGCTTCTGAATTGTGGTGCTGGAGAAGACTCTTGAGAGTCCATTGGACTGCAAGGAGATCAAACCAGGCAATCCTAAAGGAAATCAATCCAATACTTTGACCACCTGATGTGAAGAGCTCACTCATTGGAAAAGACCCTGATGCTGGGAAAGGTTGAAGGCAAAAGGAGGAGGCAGCAGAGAATGAGATGATTAAAGGGCATCATTGACTCAATGGACATAAATTTGAGCAAACTCGGGAAATAATGAAGGACAGAAGAGCCTGGTATGCTGCAGTCCACGGGTCACAAAGAGTCGGACACAAGTTAGCGACTGAAAAACAACATAAACAAGGGGGGAAAAGACAGTATTCTTCAAAAATACCAACACCATAAAAGACCGATCTGTGGAAATGTTCCAGATGTGAGAACTAAACACGTTGCCTGATGCTGGGCTGGATCCAGTAGGTTGGAGGGAAATCACTAGGTCAACTGACAAAGCTGAAACTCACATGTAGATGGAATAATGCACTGTATCAGTGTTAAGCTTCCTGGAATCAGTAGCTGCTCTGTGATTCTATAAGAGAATGTACTTCTTAGAAAATTCACATTGAAGCCTTTAGGAGCAGTTGTAGGCAAAATATGTGTGCCCTAAAAATTGGTATATTAAAACACAATCCCCAGTGTGCTGGTGTTAGAGGAGGTGGGCCCTTGGCATGTGATTATATCAGAAGGGCAGAGCCACCATGAAGGGATTACTGCCCTGATAAGAAAGACCCTAGAATGCTCCCTCAGCCCTTCTGCCCTATGAGGGCACAGCCAGAAGATGGCCTTTGAACCAGGAAGCAAATCCTCACCAAACCACACATCTGCTGGCACCCTGATCCTGGACTCCAGTCTGCAGATGAGAAACACAATCGCTGTTATTCATAAGCCCCCGGTCTGTGGCCTTTTTGTTAGAGTCACCCCAGTGAATGATGACAGGGGTCAAGGGCCACGAATATACAGCTCACTCTCAAGATCTTCAGAAAGATGTGTTTTCTGTCTACAAAACACAGACATGGAAGGGAGAGCAAATGACAAAGCAGGTGATGGTAAAACCCAGACAGATAGATTTTCCTTTCTGTTCTCAACAAAGCAGACCACAGATCTGCATGGCTGAGTCTGGAGGCAAAGTTTGCAGGGCTTTTCTTACTATGCTTTTTCTTGCAATTATTCTGTAAACTGGAATGATTTCAAATAATAGAGGTCAGGAAAGGAAACTAGGAAAATAAAATCAGTGTCTTCGGCAGAGACGTCAGGGAGGAAAAAGAGAGCTGCAGAGGGTGTTCCCGGCCTTGGGAGCAGCACAAAGGATGCACCGTCCAGCAGGGTGATGGGCAGGGCCTCCAAGGCCCTTCTCCTGGCACAGCTGTGCCTGGCCTAACAGTTGAGCAGTGGGCTAAGGTCTGGGGTACCCCCACAGCTGAGCGCAGCAGAGGGAGAGCTGGCAGAGGGGAGGGGTGCTGGGTGCTCGCAGCTCGGGGGCAGCGGTTCACCCACTAACCTTTCTTATCTTTCAGTGTTATGTATTCATTTTTGGCTGTGCTGGGTCTTCACTGCTGTGTGGGCTTTTCTCTAGCTGCAGCGAGCAGGGGCTGCTCTCTAGTTGTGCTGTGTGGGCTTCTCATTGGGGTGACTCCTCTTGTTGCAGAGCACAGACTCTAGGGGGCTAGGCCTTCAACAGGTGCAGCTCCCGGGCTCTAGAGCACAGGCTGAGCAGTTGTGGTGCACAGGCTTAGCTGATCTGCAGCATGTGGGATGTTCCCAGACCGGGGACTGAACTCGTGTCTCCTGAATTGACAGGCACATTCTTGACCACTGAGCCACCAGGGAAGCCCCCCTAATCTTTCTGTTGCAAGTTCCCCCCACCCACCCACCCAGAAAAAGAAGCCCTGGA
>SJYX01003712.1:134387-165536 GCA_006410675.1 Oreotragus oreotragus | reverse complement strand
ACACACCCCCATACCCCACCTCACCCCCACATCACACACACACACAGTTTCCCCACTGCTGGGAATGCACAGAGGCCAACGGGGACAGCATGAGGCTCCAGAGCTCCCGCCGGATCTGCGGGGACTCTGTCGCCTCTTCTCAGAGTCCTGCCAGTGTGACCGCGAGGGCCGACCCCCGGTGCTTCTCCGTCTCAGCCTCTGTCTCACGGTCTGGTTCCTGGGAACCTATAGCCCCTGACACAGAGCTTGAGTCATATTTTGAAACATTTAAAAGCACATAAAAGAAGTAACATAAGTTGAAAGTAGTAAGGTAAAGCGGAGGAAGTGAGCCTGACACCAGTCCTGTCAGGAAACGTGAACAAGCCCATTTCTGCACTATCCAGATGAATCACAGGGAAGGTCCTGACCCTGAGCAGACATGTCGTTGTTCAGTCGCTCAGTCATGTTCAATTGTTTGCAACTCTATTGACTGCAGTGCGCCAGGCCCCTCTGTCCTTCACTATCTCCCAGAGTTTGCTCAAATTCATGTCCATTGAGTCAGTGATGCTCTCTAACCATCTCATCCTCTGCCACCCCCTTCTCCTTTGGCCCTCAAATCTTTCCCAGCATCAGGGTCTTTTCCAGTGAGTCAGCTCTTCACATCAGGTGGCCAAAGTATTGTAACTCAATGAAGCTCTGAGCTGTGCCGCGCAAGCCCACCTGAGAAGGACAGTTCAGAGTGAAGGCTTCTGACAAAACGTGACCCTCTGGAGAAGGCAATGGCAGCCCCCTCCAGTATTCCTGCCTGGAAAATCCCATGGACAGTTACGAAAAGGCAAAAAGATATGTCGCCAGAAGATGAGCCCATAGCACAGAAGGTGTCCAATATGATACTGGGGAAGAGTAGAGGGCAAGAACCAATGGCTCTTTTGCAGTGAGCCAGCATCAACCCTGAGGATGAGGGTCGCACAGAGTCTCCTCCGCCCGAACACTTCCCGGTTTACTGAGTCCTGGACACTTCAGCCTGCAGGGTCAGCGAGCAGCTGCCAGTCCAGGAGAAGAGCCTGGACTCAAAGCAGCTTCAGGCAGGGCTTAAACTTGTGGAAGCTGACTGCAGGAGTGGCTACACTCACCTGCGTCAGTGATGGTAAAACCCAGACAGATAGATTTTCCTTTCTGTTCTCAACAAGGCAGACCACAGATCACACTGGACTCACGAAGTATACACGCCTGTTTATCCGCTCACTAAATCACGATATAATGGTTGACATGTGGGCAGTTAAGGTCACATTTTATTTCTTCGGGACATGTCAGTGTGCAGTGCTTTTTTCTCAGCTTGAAGAGGAACGCTAAAACACAAGGGGTCTTTGACAAGAGAGAGTGCGCCGTTTTGGACACTCAGCTGGTTTAAAGCCTCATTTTGTGTTGTGTGATGAGGTCCCTAGGGTTGACCACCCCTATTGGTGGAGCTGCACGCTGCCAGCACAGCAGGTACCAAGGGTCTAAAATTTCTAATCTGCACTAGTTTCCTACTCACCACACATCAGTAGCTGGAACAACAGACCCTAATCCCCTGGGGGTCGGGCGTGTCTGCAGGGCCTCCTCCCTCCCTCCCAAGGCCCGAGCTGAGGCCATGGGGCCTTTCAGGGCTGCACCCCTCCCGCCTCAGGCCAGGGCGCAATGCCTGGCTTTGATGTCACCCTGTCTCCTCAGCTTCTCTCTTAGGACATGCTACAGTACTGGACCCACCCAGGGAACCCACGACAGCCTCCCTGGGCCCTGTCTGCAGAGCCCCTCTGCCGTCCAGCATGCCATGTTCCCAGGTTCAGGGCTTGGGACCCGGACGTGTTTGAGGCGGTAATTAGCTGACCCCATAGTCCACCCTGCTGGATGCAGACCACCCTGGTTCCAGGCGGGACTCCTGACTTACCGGCGGTGTGAGTCTGCGTGGATATGCTTCTGGGCCTCATCACGACAGTGGTACCCACCAGAGCAACAGGGAGAGAGCAGGGGTCACGTCTTCATCAGACGAGCGTGCGTGGCCATCACCCTGCCTGCCCGAAAGAAACCTGCACGCAACGGCGCCCACAAGTTCAGTGAGGCATCTGTCCATCCATCCATCTGTGCTGCCGGGTCATCCAGAGAAGATGAGCGTGGGCTTCTTTTTAACCTTTCTCTTCTGAACCTCCGTCCAGGTCTGCACCTATTAATACTCAACAACTGTCCTTTACGTTACTGAGTGAAGTAGTGTCCTCAAAGCATCTGGGAATCATGGCTTGGGACCTGACGCACGGTGGGCTTGAGAGAAGATGTGAGAGCAGTCAGCATGCCACCCCTTCAGGACCCAGCAATTGGTTCCCAAGTGAATGAGCAGGAGCCAGAGGCAAACAAGACTGTCTAGAACTGCAGATGCAGACAAGAGATTCTCCCACTGTGCTCAGCAGAACAGCCCCAGAGACACCCCCTCCTGGTCTCTGGGCCTGTAAACATGTCATGAGGCAGAAAGGACTTTGCAGGTGGGATTAAGCTAAGACCCCTGAGATGGGGATTACCCTGGATTCCCCAGGGGTCCCAGTATCATCACAGGATCCTTATGAGA
Organism: Oreotragus oreotragus; assembly: GCA_006410675.1. Taxonomy (NCBI): domain Eukaryota; kingdom Metazoa; phylum Chordata; class Mammalia; order Artiodactyla; family Bovidae; genus Oreotragus; species Oreotragus oreotragus. The sequence continues at coordinate 162,958 of SJYX01003712.1, read as the reverse complement.
GGGAGTGAATGTCAGAGGCAGAGAGACAGGAGATGCTGTGCTATTGGCTGTGAGGATGGAGGGAGGGGCCACAAGCCAGAGATGCGGTGCTTCTAGAAGCTGGAAAAGTGGGGAGCCTCTGCTCCCTGGGAGCCTCCAGAAGGACCAGCCCTGCCCAAGCCTGGATTCAGCCCCATGACGCCCAAGCTAGACTTCTGACTTTAGGATTGTCAGAGAATGAATCTGTGTGGCTTCCAGCCCCCTGTTTGAGGTGACTTGTTCCAGCTGCTGTGGGAAACTCACATGGGGATGGGGACTGTGGGTCTTTTACCGACTCTGTGACCCTGAGTCTCCACCTCAGCACAGTGGTCCCCACATGGGGACCTCAGACACTGATGGTCTCCAACAGGTACCCCCCTCAAAGATCAGTAAATTGTGCAGCAGGCATTAGCTGGTTCATCACAGAGCTCAAGGTGCTGTGGACACTATAGATCAGCAAATCAGAACAGAAGGACTCAGAGGGAAATTTCTGACATGGGGAGGGGGAGGTGTGCTGTCCGAGGGGCTGGCGACGGCAGGGGAACATGAGTGGGAAAAAAGGCTGCAGGATTGCGGGCTGGATGCAAACATAAACATCATTATTATTATTGTCTCCTCTTTCAGCCACTGTCCTCCCGCCTCCAGGCCAAGACGCTCAGAGCCACACACAGGGTCAGGTTGCACTTGGGTGTTTACTGGGAACGGGCTCGGGGGCCAGGCCTGAGGCTCATGCTTTCTTGGTGACGGTCTTGGGGGTGGCGAGCTCGTACAGCCGAGGGGATGCCTGCGCCACCAGGGCGGCAGGGGACACGTGGGAGGGGTCGTAGCCCTCATTCAGGTCCTTCCGCACTCGGGGTTTTGCCAGAGACAGGATGCGGGGACTAGCCACTGCCTTCTTGGTGACCTCCAGCACCTCCCAGCGCGGGTCTCGGTCAGGAACACACTTGTCCGACTGGGCCTTGGGCGCTGGAGGGGGCGGGAGAGGGGGCGCAGTGTTAGCAGCCGGAGCACCCTCTCCCCACGGAGCGCGATCTTCTGAGTCAGAGCTCCCAAGTGCAGTGTCCCTTCCCTCGGCAGATGATGGATAAACACAGGCGGCCCTCCACATGCGCGAGCATCACTCAGCCCTGAAAGAGAAGCCCTGACACTCGCGGCCACGTGGACGGACCTGAGAGCACGATGTTCAGTGAGGGAAGCACTCGCGACCACGTGGACGGACCCTGAGAACACGATGCTCAGTGAGGGAGGCACTGGCGACCACGTGGACGGACCTGAGAACACGATGCTCAGTGAGGGATGCAGACTCAGAAGGACACACAGGGTGAGACTCCACAGGTGGGAAACGTCCAGAACAGGCAGACCCACAGAGTGAGTGGGTTCCTGGTGATCATGGGGCTGGGGAGGGGCTGAGGGGGCCAGCTGATGGAGATGGGGCGTCACTTTGGAGTGGTGGAATGTTCTGGAGTTGATTGTGTGGGACATAGGGAACAGACTGGTGGGTGCCAGTGGGGGAGGTGGGAGGGAAGGGAAGGACTGGGGGCTTGGGGTGAGCAGATGCAAACTGTATTATACACAGGATGGACCAACGACAAGGCCCCACTGTGGAGCACAGGGGACTGTAGTCAATATCCGGCAATACCCGGAACTCTGCTGCTACGTTCTATATCTCGGTGGTATGTGGCAGCCAGGATGGGAGGGAGTTTGGGAGAGAACAGATACATGTATGTGTATGCCTGAGTCCCTTCACTGTTCACCTGAAACCGTCACAGCATTGTTAGTCGGTTATATCCCAACACAAAATTAAGAGTTGAAAATTTCTGTGATAAAAGATAATGGAAAAAAATATGAAAAAAAATGTGTATAACTGAGTCACTTTGCTGTTCAGCAAAAATTAACACAATATTGTAATTCAACTATACTTCAATAAATTTTTTTAATAAATAAAATAATTTTTTAAATAAATAAAATAGGTTGTAGTAATGCGCCCACGGCTATCTGTGAGTATACTGGGAAGTACTGAACTGTGCATTTTGAAGGGTGAGTCATAAAGAACACTGTCTCAAATGGTCACGGGCCCAGACAGAGACTGGAGGGGCAGACATAGGTGCCCTGGTGGCTGGGGGTGAGGCCGGGGTTCCATCAGCCCCACTGCCCATGCACTTGTGGCCCCAGCTGAATCCTTCCCATAGGGTCCACCAGCTACATGTGACCAGCACCCCATATGGACTGGGATTTTATCCTCTTTAATTTTAATAAAATCCATTATTTAAATTAAATCAATAGGTTGATTGACATTCAGTCCATTGCAGTCATGGACAGACAGGTCTCAGAGTAGACCTGTGGCTCAGCCGGGCCCACCGCTCACTGGCCAGGAGCCCTGGCCATGCTCCTGCTTGGACCCCCTACCTCTTCACCACCCTTTCCCCCGAAGCAGGAGCCTCGGGGCTTGGCCCGCATGAGGGCCAGGAGAGAGCGACCGCTGGTGACTACTGGTGAGCACTCCTATCTCTAGGCCCTTCAGTTTTGAGAGTTTCCTTTCCAAGCCCCTCTTTGCCCCAAGACTCTGTAAATGCAAAAAGGCCATCTCTACTCAGCAGAGGAGCTGCAGCTCTGGGAAGAGGCACTCAGTGAAAAGAATGGGAGCCTGTGCTGGGGCCCCCAAAGAGGGTTCTGGGGGGCCTTGGGAGGACCTGCCAGAGTCCACCTTCCTGGAGTCCTCAGGGAGACTCAGGGTCTCCCCCTGTTGTAACATCTGGGCTCTGAAAATCTATCGGTCACAAGTTAACAGTGCCTGTCCACAGCCACACAGAACCCGTACTGCAATGGACCAGTGTTGCCCAAGGACCCTGCACTGCATGTTTCCTCTCTTCACTTTTTAAATGCCGGTCAGAACCATCAGTGGGTGGGAGTCTGCAGTTGGAAATACACGGTCCTACACCAGTTTTATCCATACACACACACACAGAGGGATGTGCATTGATAACATGCTCCTGTGAAGCTTGGATGAATACACATACATGTGTATGTACAAACGTACATGTGCTTATGTTCCACATGTGTCTGTGTCCATGAGTGTGTGTGTGAGAGAGAGAGAGACAGAAGTGCGTGTATGCTTGTGTCTATGTTCATTTAACCAATCTTTAACAAATTCAACAAATACTTTAACAAATATTAAGGGGCTTCCCTGGTGGCTCAGTGGTAAAGAATCTGCCTGCAATGCGGAAGACTTGGGTTCAATTCTTGGGTCGGGAAGATCCCCTGGAGGAGGAAATGGCAACCCACTCCAGTGCTCTTGCCTGGAGAATCCCATGGACAGAGGAGCCTGGCTACGGTCCACGGGGTCGCAAAGAGTCATGGACGCAACTGAGCAACTAAACCACCACCAAGGGAACAGATGATTGAATCAACAAACAAAAGAAACTATAAGCAAGCTTGAAAGAAAAATGACTGGGAAGAAGTTACTTTGCAAAGTGCTCAACAAAGGGTAAGTGATCATCTTACATAGAGCTGCTGCAAATTAATTCCCTCCCCCAAACCCCCAATAAAAACAGGAAATAGGAAACAGAAAAAGACACAGCAGAGTGAACCGAAATGGCCAGTCAAGCTCCCTGGTGATCCTGTTGACTGGAGCTGTGGCACAAAATTCAAGGAGCCGGGACACGCTTGAGTTTCCCAAAGCCCCTGACTGCCTTCGGGTGGTGAGATCCCTTTCTTCTGCCTTGCTACATTCTTCATGCCTTGCTACATTTTTCAGATGCTTTGCAATAACTGCATATTACTTCTGTTGTGGGGGAGCCCGGTCTTCCTTTGTTTTCAAGGACAGGAAGAAACTCTGGCCAGCACCCTTAGGTCCCAGCTTGGCCCTCCAGGCACTGGCCTGCATCCCAGGTTTCCCTTCTGCACCTACATGCCATGCTGGAAGACCCACTCAGATGACGCGCTCAGCTCAGGCCCACAACCCCCATCCTGAGGGGCGGGGGAGGTGATGCCCTCTGCCAGCCCCCAGGGAATGCAAGCAGCTGCAGTATGAACTGCCCACAGGGATTCAAACAGTGGGTCTGCAGGTTAGTGGGAGTCAGGGGAACACGAATCTTGCAGAACCAGCTCCAAGTGCACTGGCTGCTCCCAACTGCATCCAGTGTGGAAGGGTGCTTCAGGAGACATCGAGCACCCCCTGGGACCCACTTACTGGCCAGGTGAAGAAGGCGGTTATAGTCTGACACATGTGGCTTGGGTTTTGGCATGGGGTCCCACTCTTCCAGTAGGGTGGCTGGAGCCTTGGGCTTTGCCAGTTGGATGATCCTTGAACTGGGAATGGCCATCTGGGCTGCCCTGGACACTTGGGACACCTAGAAACAAAGTTAGAGGGAAAGAGTAAAGCAGCCTGCACTGTTTCACACACCCCTGGGTCAAAAGATCCCATAAGCAATGCTGAAAGACAAAAGACTGGCTAGGAAGTTAGTCTGCAGTGTGTTCAGCAAAGGATTAGTAGCCATCATATATAAAGAGGTTCTCTAAGTCAATAACATGAAAAATCAGTAGGAAGTAGCTAATCATGAAGGAAAGTAAACCCAAAGGGTCAATAATCCTTTCTGTGCACCAGGGAAATGTAAATTAAAACAGCAAAATATCACTCCATGCCAACAAATTTGGCAAAAGGGACCAAGTTTGGCATTATCCAGCCCTGGCAGGAAGGTGGGAGGACAGAGAACCAATACATGGCTGGTAGGAAGACAAATTGTACAAGCACTTTGTTTCTGCGAAACATTTAACATTTTACAGAAGCTCTCCACTGGGTGCACTCTGCTGGGTAGGATACAGCCCAGTGGCAGAGGATTGGCTGAAATGATCCTTAGGGCCATCATTAAAATTTGTGTCTCTTTCCTCCTGAAATTGTGCTGCTTAGAAATCACATATACTATTCATACCAAAGACATCCTGGTGTTTACAAGTTCATGTCCCTCTCAACCACCCACCAATACATGGCTGGTAGGAAGACAAATTGTACAAGCACTTTGTTTCTGCGAAACATTTAACATTTTACAGAAGCTCTCCACTGGGTGCACTCTGCTGGGTAGGATACAGCCCAGTGGCAGAGGATTGGCTGAAATGATCCTTAGGGCCATCATTAAAATTTGTGTCTCTTTCCTCCTGAAATTGTGCTGCTTAGAAATCACATATACTATTCATACCAAAGACATCCTGGTGTTTACAAGTTCATGTCCCTCTCAACCACCCGTTCCATCCCCCCTCCTATCTTCCCCTCCTTCTCTCCCCGCCATCAACGGTCTGCACAGCTCCAGTCAACAGCTGAGGTGGATGAATCAGCCTGCAGTCCTACCCTCAGGGAACCGCCAGCCTGGAGGGGTGACAAGCAGGGAAAATTCATTCATCCACTCAAATAATATTGATGACCACTCCATGCCCTGTGCATGCCAGGGCCGAAGACTTGTTGAGGGACCTTCATTTAGTCCCCCGGGAGGCACAAGGGAGAGTAAGGGTGGAGAAGGCCCCATCCTGCCAGCTTTCTCAGGTACTGGGGAGCCACAGAGGGTGCTGGAGCACAAAAGGGCTTAAAGGCTGAACCAGCAGAGGCAGGACAGGGGCCGGGAAAACAGCAGGTACACCTCCTGGGAAAAGCTGAGGCCAGACTCTCCTCTGGATCCTTGTCCAATCTAATTGACTGTGAAGCCTTCTTTGAGACAACTGGGGAAATGGAACATGGATTGGGGATTTAAACACTAAGGTATTATTGTTAAATTCTTCTAATTAGACCACTGTTGGTATGTTTATTACTTTATTTTTATTTTTTTATCTTTTTGAGAGTTATGAGTTAGTTTTGTTTGGGGAAAAATGAGGACTGCAGCCCGAGGGATAGCTCTGAAAAACTGCTCCCCATTGTTGGTATGGTTTTAAACCATCACAAACCATGTGATGTCTGAATTCAGTTGTAAAAGTCTTCAAGTCAAGAGTGGGGGAAGAGGATTGGTCTACCAACAACCACACAAAAACACCCAGGGACAAGCTCTTCAGTGCAGGTTAAACCACACGGCCCAGGACTTTCCGGGTGGTCCAGGGGTTAAGACTCTCCCTTCTAATGCAGGTGGCTCAGACGGTAAGAGAATCTGCCTACAATGCAGGAGACCGGGCTTCAATCCTTGGGTCGGGAAGATCCCCTGGGAAAGGAAATGGGAACCAACTCCAGTATTCTGGCCTGGAGAACTCTAAGGACAAAGGAGCCGAGTAGGCTACAGTTCATGGGGGTCACAAATGGTGGGACACAACTGAGCAACTAAGACTTTCACTTTCAGTTTTCCAATGCAGGAGACCCAGGTTCGATCCCTGGTCGAGGAACTAAGGTCCCACATGCCATGGGAAGAAATAAGAGCCGGATTCAGGATGGACTGAACTCTGGTGTTACCTCTGAACCAGTTATCATGCACTCGTTCAAGCAGACGGCTTGTGGGGAGTAAAGGGGGCGGGGAAAGTGGAGGGGCGGGGCTTCTTGAACCCACACTAGGACTCCCGTTGACCTAGAGAAGCAGCCACACGCCTGTTCCCTCTTATCCTTGTGTGTCCTCTGAGCCGCTGGGTGGGGGGTGGGGGACAGGCGGGGCCCCCGGAGGGAGCCAGGGAGCTCCAGGGACAGAAGGGCACCCACCTCGGACATATTTATGCTCCAGATGTTGTTTCGGACCTTTGGGGTGGCCAGTTCCCGTAGGCGATTGGACGCTCGATACTCCAAGGTGGACCGTGGAACGGGCCAGACAGAAGTGGTCCTAAGGGAGAGTCTAAGTCTGAGACCCCAGCCAACCCGGGGGCCGTGTCTGTGTGTCTGAGACCCTGGCCCTGCAGGAAGATATGTCTGTGCACGCATGTGTGACTCCTCTCTGATTCTGAGGTTCAGGGGAGCCTGGTGCATAAGAGAATTTTCTAATTCCTCCGAGATGAGTCCTTAAAAGACCAACAGAGCCCAACCTTCCTCTCAAGGATGGAGCAATGCTCTCCTGGGTTGTACCCTCCCTGCCGCCCCCACAGCCCCCGCCATCAGGATGGGTCAGGAGCTGGACCAAAGAGATGAAGTGAGCCCTGCCTGCCTCCTAAACTCATGTTTCAGCTCTGCCTCTGCCCCAGAAACAGCCTTATTTCATTGATCTGAGGCCGATTCCTCTCTTAGTTTCACCTCTGTGAGCCTGGCATGCAGTCCTGTAATCTGGGATGACCTCTGTGTGACCTGTAATCTGGGGTGAGGCTGGAATGAAGCAGATAAATGCTGTCAGCCCAACAGAAGACCTAGGACCCTCCTCTCCAGGGCGAGCATGACAGAACTGTCTGTACGGAGGTCACTCCAGATCACAGGTCCCACAGAGGTCACCCCAGATGACTGGTCCCTCAGAGGTGCCTCCATATTATGCTCTGACCAGCATTAAGAGGAAAAGCTATTGTCACAAGACCAGCACAGAGCCAGTGGCTGGAACCGGTTAACACTGGTAAGTGGGACTCCCCTCAGTCACTTGTCTGTCCATGTGAGTGAGAGATGAAAGCAGAGTCTGTGTGGAATAACTTCAGACCCCACGCTGGCCATCATGGAAGCCCCATGTGCTAAGACAGAGTCATGCCAGGAGGCAGGCACCTAAAACTGTAAATCTCACAGCCACCCGCTGCCTAGGGGACTCGAACATCTGCCTTGAGACCCACAAGCATCCCATCCCATCTGGGCCACTGAGCCTCAAAGGCTTGGTGCCCCAGGCCCGGGCCGCGTGGATGGTCACCTGGCCCCCAGACCTGGGCCCGCCCCTGCTATGACACCCTGATGGAGAGAGGTCTCTGCCCGGAACCCCCTACCTGTTGTTGTTGTAATACTCCAAGTAGAACCTCTTGGGTCGGGCCAGCTCCTCCACCCGGCGGGACACCTCTGCACAAAAGGAGAAGCAGCTGCCCTCCCCTCCCACCTAGGGCTCTCTTCCTCCTGACCTGGCTTCACACCAGGTGACAGCTCATACCAGACACCCCCACTGGGGACCACCAGACACATGAGGGGCGTTGCTCAGAGCCCTCTGCTCCTTGGCCCTGCTGTGGATTTGGGCCTGAAGTCAGGATGGGCCTGGGCTTGAGGGGGCCTCTGTGCTAACTGGGGGTGGGGGAATTCTAAACCTGAGTGAGAACTTGCCCTGAGGCTCTGAGTGTCTCTCCAGAAACAAGCTTTGGAAAGGAAAGGGGTCTTTTGTGAAGTTCATACTGACCCTACTTTGGCTGAGATGCAAACTGCAATTTCCCCTGGAGAGTTTGCTCCCACTCCTCCCCCAGGACCAACCTCCAGCTAGGACAGGAGGCACCCTCCATGGAAGGCTGGAGGGACCCTCCTGGAAGACAGGAGAGTGTCCCACAGGGGACCTGAGAAGCTTGGGCCTGGGAGGCCCCAAAGTCTCCCCTATCAGAGCAAGGCACAGGTCAGGGTGAGATAGGGGCGACCGGACCATAGGCACCAGGCCAGCCCCAGTCCCCATTCCAGCACCCCCACAAAGAAGCACAGGCAAAGGGCAGATATACCTACCGGGCACTGTGATGGTGAGGGTGGTGTCCTCGAGAAATCTCTTTGTCCAGTACACGGATGGCCTGGAACATAGCCAGCAGGGCTCATGAGGGGAGCCAGCCCTGGCAGGTGTACTCCACTCAGAAGCAGAGCTCAGGGCACCCCATGAACACAAACAGTGGGAGGAGTGCAGCTAGAGAGGGAGACAGGGAGAGAGCAAGTGGATGGCAGCAGAGGCAGGTCAGAGAGGAATAAGACAGAGAGGCCTCAGGGGCACGGGAGAGCGTAGATTATTTAGCAAGGCTGGTATTCAGAGAAAGAGGGAGCTGTAAAAAAAAGAGGCATAACTGAGAAGGGAGCCCAGGCGGTACTGGCACAGACCCATCTCAGGCAGGGGCTGGGGTCCAGAGCTCCAGGTGGAACTGAGAATCCTAGGGTAGGGCCCAATGCACAGCCCTCTCCCCTCCCCCACCCAGGAGAGGAGGGGGCCCCCAGACTCACCAGTAGATACAGAACTGCAGGCTCCGCATGCGCGGGGACACCCAGGCATGGCCCCTGCAGCAGCACCCCATCCTGCGGGAGACAGGCCTGCCAGCCTCCGCACCGGGCTCCGTTGGACCAGGTCGGTCTGGGGTTGCTGGGCATCCCCTCTCAGGCCGCCGCCCCCACCACCACCACACCTGCCAGGCCAGCTGCAGGCCCGTTGTCTCACCTGTCTTTCAAGACTTGCCAGTTGGTCTTGGGCTTTGCCAGCTCAAACAGCCGCCTCCTCTTCTTCCTCTCTGGGCTCACGGAGGTGCGAGGGATCCTCTGGGAGATGGAGAGCCGCCTGGGGGGAGGTGGATGGTGAGGTCCAGCCCTTGCTCCCCCAGCAGGCGGCCCCACCCTTCTGCTCCCACCCTGTCCTCTAGAGGAGAACCCAGCACCGTCAAGACCTGGTCTGAAACCGTAGCTCTGCCACCAGCCAGTCCCTCAATTTCCACCTGCCGGGCCCCAAAGGGGATGCTGGGCCAGGATGGGTGCCCCTAGGAAGCCCCCGAGAACCCCAGACATCCCGTCTTCCCCTCCTGGCTCAGATGTCCTCCTCAAGCCCCACCCATGCCCCCATTACCCTGCCTGACCAGCCACATCACACGCCATCTGTGTACTGGTCACACCAGCTCTGTGGGAGCCAGAAATCAATGTGCCCAGAGGGCAAAGGCCCTGTCTGTGTCCAAGGAGATGTGTGCTGACCCAGGAGTAGGGGCTGAGGGCTTCCAGCTAAGGAACCCAGGCATATGCCAGGGCACAAGGTCCCACAGGTAGGAGGGAGCACCCACTCATTTCCCGGTGTCCTCCTCTCACCCAAAAACATTTCTGATGATTTGTGGTACTTGGAAGGATTTCAGCTTTAGAGCTTTTTCTGTCTATGGATGGCTGCTCACAACCTCTCAACTCTGCCATCTGACCTCTGCCCACTCCAAGTCTCCTGCCACGTGGATGGAGCAGTTTGCCGACATCCTCCTCGGGGCAGCAAAGAGCTGACCCTTTCACCCTTAAGAGCGAGGGCACGGGTCCAGAGCCCCCAGGCCAGTGCGGCCACCCCCAGGGACACCCCTGCCACACCCCAACCTGGGCGCCCGCTCCCCAGCCCACCTCATCTCAGGCACGCCCTCCTCCATGTCTTTCTCCAGAACCCTCTCGAGCTCCAAGAGGGCCTCTTCTGAGTTCTGGGCATCCGCAGATTCTTCCCCAGCCACCTCCTCGGGGGGAATCTCCTCTTCTTGGTCTTCCAGTTTCAGGTCCCCATCATCCAGACCCTGGAACTTGGGGTCCTTGGACCCTGCGTTCTCATATACCGTGCCCTGGAGGCCCAGTGAGACATCATCCTGCCCCCCCTCCGGCTGGTCCTCGGCCTCTGACGTGTGGTGGTTATAGAACGAGTTTTGCTGGTGGTCCCCCATGTGCCAGGCCCTCCCCAGCTTTGCTCCCGCAACACCCAAATGTGTCTGTGGTCACCCAGCAACCGGAGAATGGCCTGCCCACATTCTTGGCCCACATTCCACCCCCAGCACGTCTGTCTGCAGTGGCCCCCCACCCAGACGGCACTGAGGCTCCCAGAGCCACCCAGCCCTCCAGCCTCACCTGCTGGTCCCTTTCTATCCTGTCCCCTAAACGTGTGCCCACTCCTCTGCCCACACTCATCCTGGGGGGCGCCTCCTCGGGAAGGCAGACCGACCCCCGGGTCTCTCTGCATCTTGGCATCTGGCATGACTTTTCTGTGGTGTTTGGCATGGCCTGAGATGATGTTGCTCACTTATTCCTTTCTTCTTTAGTGTCGATGTCTGCCTCGTAGAAAGTAGCCTTCCCAGGCCAGGGGCTGAGAGCACCCGATCCACTGGAGCCTGGGGGTGCCTCTCGGGGAAGGGCTCCTGCTGGAGCACTCAGCTCACCCTACACTTCCTCTTAGGCCTATTTGTGCCCAGATGGGGGAGTTGCTGCTGGTGGTGACAGTTCACCAGGGGTCCCGCACCCTCCCTGGGACAGGCTCAGAAATGGGACCGGAGAGGGTGTCTGCAGGGGCTTTGGGGGATGGCATCCTCTGTCTTTAAAGGGGACAGGAGGAAGAGACTCTCTCTCTTCTCGGTTGTTTTGGGGACTATGTGTGATGTCTGGAGCTCAGGCAGCCATCTTGGTCCTGGTCACAAGTCCATGTGCCTGATGCACGGTGAGGCCAAACAAACCATAACATTAGAGTCTGAAGCAGAGAAATGTTTATCACAGGCCATACAAGGAGAGGGGTGGCTTCCACCCCAACACCCTGAACTCCCCAGAGGGATTCAGTAAAACCTTTTTAAGGCCAGGTAAGGGAGGGGTGTGGTTGTTGTTGCAAACTTGCTGGTACAGGAATTCTTTGTTCCTGCAGCCATCATGTAGGTCAGGTCACGACGCTCCTGTAAACCTCTAACAAGTCACATGTTATTCTCTGCTCCACAACTTTTCATCTTCATATGAGTGGGCTCTTGGAGGTCAGAGCCCTGAGTACAGGATGCAGGCAGCATCCTTTTAGGAGAGGTGCATAGCCAGCAGGGGTAAGCACAGGCAGCAGGGAGCAGATGTAATGTGGAGTTAGGTTTGTTCTTCCCTGTCACACAGTGACCCTGAGACCAGCAGGGTTTGAGCCTGTAAGTTGTTGATGAGCCTCTGAACCTGGCAACCCTGGAGCCCTCTGCCTGGACTTCCTGTTACTTGACACAATTAATTCTCCTGGGAACTTAGGGGGACTCGAAGAACAATTGAGACCAGCCCACGGGCCAGACACACCGGAAGTAACAGACTGTGATTTCAAGTGGCAACTTGGGGCTGTCTGCACCCGAAAAGGCATCATTGAAGCCCACCCTCCCCATCCAGTCCTGGGTCATGAGGGAGTTTGCTGAAGTGGCTCAGGAAGGTCTGCGGGGTCCCTGCTACCCACCACCCTGCCCCCATCACCCTGCAGGGGCCCCCTGCCTGCCCATCATCCAACTTTTTGCGGCCCAAGGCCAAGCTCCTACTACTTGTAGCACAACAGGAAAATCCGAAGGGCTGGGGCAAGGAGTAGCGACTGTATTTGGAAAGCCAGCAGATGGAGATGGAGAAGACAATGGCACCCCACTCCAGCACTCTTGCCTGGAAAATCCCGTGGACGGAGGAGCCTGGTGGGCCACAGTCCATGGAGTCGCTAAGAGTCAGACACGACTGAGCGACTTCACTTTCACTTTTCACTTTCATGCATTGGAGAAGGAAATGGCAACCCACTCCAGTGTTCTTGCCTGGAGAATCCCAGGGACGGGAGAGCCTCATGGGCTGACGTCTATGGGGTCGCACAGAGTCGGACACGACTGAAGCGACAGCAACAGCAGCACCAGCAGCAGCAGATGGAGAAGGCAGAGGACTGTGCCCCAAGAACCATCTTACCTGAGTTAGGATTCAAGCTTCTTTTCTACTAAAGGGGAGCAAGCATTTCCTGGTTCCCGGCAGCCTCTGGACTTCTTTCTCTTGCAGCTGTTCATAGCTGGGCCTGGTCAGGCAGTTTTCTGTGAGCTAAACGAAGATATTTTGGCTTAATTCTCATTGCCTGGGATGCTGAGCTCCCAGAGATGGACCATTGTGTGTGATTTAGGTTTAGATGCAACATCCTGTAGTGATTTGCTTGTAATAGAATATGAAGTTTCTCTCCTATTCCACCAATCTGTGCACTCACCCTTCCCTTGATTTTCATGTGAATGAGTTCCCCAACAGGCACCTTAGATATCACCTCCTCCAAGAAGTCTTCCTGATCACCCATCTGAAGTATAGCTTCCTTGTTTTCCTACCTAAATTTGTTGCTGTTGTTGAATGGCATTTATCATGACCTCACATATTGCATTTTTAACATAACTGTCATCTTGTTAACACATTAGGATGGAGGTTCCACTGGAGCCAAATGGTGCCTGGACTCCCCGCAGCAGAAACAGCTCACGAGCACAGGGAAGAGGCTGCAGTATGATGTGATGGACACAAGATGTCGCTGCTCTCAAGGGCACGTTGGTCCCTCCACCCGGGCGTTAACATTGGACCTCACGGACTTCCCAGTAGCGTCTCCTTGAAGGCCGACCAGCCACCCCCCACCACCTCCCATACACACACACATGCACACAGTCTTTGCAAGGTACGCTTTATCATCATCATCCCCATTTCACTTTCACCCAGGGAGAAACAGGATCAGAGAGGCAAAGTCATTACCTAAAACCGCACAGGGACTAGAACCCCCAGCATTCAGAGCTAAGCTCCTTCCAGTGGTGCCTCCGGCTGGGGCCGCATTTGCAAACTTCAGCGATGATGCGGAATACCCTTGAGCAAAGATCAAAGATGCATGGGTCTTCCTGAGGCTAAATTAATCTCCCTAGAAACCAGCCACACTCTTCCCTCACTCAGCATGCTGCCCTAGCTCCCACCTTCTACAAGAATGTTTCCCGAAGCAAGGACGGGGGCTTGGTGTCTTCAAGGTGCCACTGAGTGGGATACAGTCCCTCCTTCTTCAAGAGATGGGAATACTAGATCACCTTATCTGCTCCTGTGAAACCTGTATGTAGGTCAAGAAGCAACAGTTAGAACCGGACATGGAACAATGGACTGGTTCAAAATTGGGAAAGGAGTACATCAAGGCTGTATATTGTCACCCTGCTTACTTAACTTATATGCAGAGTACATCATGCAAAATGCCGGGATGGAGGAAGCAAAAGCTAGAGTCAAGATTGCCAGGAGAAATATCAATGACCTCAGATATGCAGATGAAACCACCCTTATGGCAGAAAGCAAAGAGGAACTAAAGAGCCTCTTGATAAATGTGAAAGAGGAGAGTGAAAAAGCTGGCTTAAAACTCAGCATTCAAAAAACTAAGATAATGGCATCAGGTCCCATCACTTCATGGCAAACAGATGGGGAAACAATGGAAATAGTGACAGACTTTATTTTCTTGGACTCCAAAATCACTGCAGATGGTGACTGCTGTCACCTCATCGTGATGACCAAAATCGGAAAAAAGTGGCACTGATACGTGCTTGTTCGGATCTCATAGGTTGTCCCACGTCCTTTACAGCTATTTCTTTTTTTTTTGTCCTGGCCCGGGAGCCAGGCCTGGTGTGACAAGATGTTTCTGTCTCCTTGGTCTCCCCAAATCGAACAGCGCTTCACTCCATCTTTCATGATCTGAACTCCCCTCGGCCGCCTCCTCCTTTGAGGAGTTCTGGTCTGTTATTTTACTGCCCTGGGTCTTAGTTGCAGCAACATCGTTGCAGCATGCAGCATCTTTAGTGGCAGCCTATGGTGTCTAGTTCTCCGACCAGGGATTGAACCTGGGCCCCTGCATTTGAAGCGTGGAGTCTTAGCCACTGGACCATCAGGGAAGGCTCCCTGACCAGTTATTTTAGAGGAGATCCTTCCACCTGGGCTTCTTTGCTGTCGTCTCGCAATCAGTGAGAGGTGTTGTGTGTACGGTGCCCTCCTGGGAGGGTGGTGTCCAGAACACCGGGCCTCTCGCTGGAGGGATGACTTCATCCTCTGAGTTAGGTGGTCGTCCCGGGCTTCTCCACAGTCAAGTAAGTGCTTCCCCTTGAAATTAATGCCATCTTTACAGAGCCACCTCATCAAGTTTCATCCACTAGTTTTGACCTTCTTTTCTTTTTTTAAAAAATATCTTCTATTTCTTTATGGCAAGTGGTACTGGTTTTCCCTTATGTAGACAATACACTCCTTTTTGCACATATTTATTTAGGTAAAAGATTTGAGGACATATAACAGGCCATAGGTATACAAGTGGACATGGCCAAAATCATGACAGGAAGTCAGAATTCATAGGCAGTGCATCAGGCCGCGAGATACAGGTGAACGCAGCCAAAACAGGGATTCAGAATTCAAAGACTGTGCTCCCTTCCCAAGGCTCCTCCTGCTCAGTGGCCACATCACTCCCAGACTGCGGGCATCCCTGGGGCAGTTCCGTACTGCAAGGGAGGCTGACGGGTCACCACGGAACCCAGCACCTGGTGGCACTGCATGCGTCTCTTGCGGTTGCTGTAAGAAATCACCCCAAATGTAGTGGCTTCAAAACAGACATGTTCATTGTTTTTACAGGTCTGGGGTCAGAAGTCCAGCTGGGTCTCACTAAGCTAAAGATAAGGTATGGTGGCACAGTTTTCCCCAGGAGACTGCAGGGGAACCTGTTCCCACAGATCTGAGAAGCAAAATGAGGTGAGGAGACAACTCAGAGATTAGCTGCATCCAGGAGATATGACCACCAGGGGTGGTGTTGGAAGGGTGGGAGCAGAGGCCACCTGGTGGGAACTAGGACCTCGGCCAGCTGCTCCCGGGAGCTGGAACCACAGGGGTGATGCAAGAAGAAANCAGGAGACTGCAGGGGAACCTGTTCCCACAGATCTGAGAAGCAAAATGAGGTGAGGAGACAACTCAGAGATTAGCTGCATCCAGGAGATATGACCACCAGGGGTGGTGTTGGAAGGGTGGGAGCAGAGGCCACCTGGTGGGAACTAGGACCTCGGCCAGCTGCTCCCGGGAGCTGGAACCACAGGGGTGATGCAAGAAGAAAAGGAGACGGAGACCTTGAGGGAAAATCTGAGCTACAGTAAAAATCTTCAATGTTTTTGCCTGTGGCACGATTGCATTTTGCTGTAATAATTAAATTTGTCCTGCCCCACAGCATCTTTTACAAACCTTAATGCCCGCGGAACATGGCCTGCACAAAGGCCCAGTGCTCACCCTCCCCTGCACCCACACCCTCTGTCATGGGACCCTGGGGCTCTCTCCCTAAAGCAGACTACAGTTCTCCCCTCTGGACTAGCTCTGACAGGGTCAGGTGGAACGGGTGGTTTTTCCTTCCCCATCGCCATGGAAACGTGTCTGGAGGATGAGACGTGGACCACGGGCAAGGAGGCAGCTGGCCAGGCCCAGGCACGTGGGCCAGACCAGGTCAGGCCAGGCCAGTCAATGGTCACTGAGTTGCAGAAGCCTGTTCTGAAGGCAGCAGCACCCCAGGGAGGCAGATGGCTTGCCTCGTGCAGTTTAGTGACAGAAGCCAAGGGACCCACTGCTCTTCCTGCCTCTGGGGGGCTGGACTGTGCAGTGTCCATCTCCTCAGGAAAGGGGTGTCCCAGAGGAGTCGGAACTGAAGTTTCAGGGTCCCAAGCCCTCCACATCAGGATTTCAAAGTGCAGTCCAGTTCCTACAGAGATGCAGGAAAGGAAACCTATGACCAGCAATTCTCCCTGAACTCCACCCCCTACCACTGAGACTGGTTTCTCCTGAGTTAGAGGGTCAACAATCTGGTGAGAGTCCACCCGGGGGGTCCTGGGAAAGGCAGTCAGTCCACCTACCTGAACTGGTGTGGGGGAGATGATGGGGGCGGGGACCCGATAAGCTAGGGGTCTGTTGTTATTGTTCAGTTGCTCAGTCATGTCCGACTCTTTGTGACCCCATGGGCTGCAGCACAGCTGGCTTCCCTCTCCTTCACTGTCTCCCAGAGTTTGCTCAATCTCGTGTCCATTGGGTGGGTGATGCCATACAACCATCTCATCTTCTGTCGTCCCCTTCTCCTCCTGCCTTCAATCTTTCCCAGCATCAGGATCTTTGCCAATGAGTCAGCTCTTCACATCAGGTGGCCAAAGTATTGGAGCTTCAGCTTCAGCATCATTCCTTCCAGTGAATATTCAGGGTTGATTTCCTTTATGATTGACTGGTTTGATTTCATTGCTGCCCAAGGGACTCTCAAGAGTTTCCTCCAACACCACAGTTCAAAAGCATCAATTCTTCGGCATTGAGCTTTCTTTATGGTTCAAATCTCACAACCATACATGACTACTGGAAAAACCATAGCTTTGACTATATGGACCTTTGTCAACAAAGTAGTGTCTCTACTTTTTAATATGCTGTCTAGGTTTTGTCATAGCTTTTCTACCAAGGAGCAAGCGTCTTTTAATTTCATGGCTCCAGTCATCATCTGTGAAGGGGGGCGCAGATGGTGACCAGTATCTGAGAAAAGCCTGAGGAGGTGGCGTGGGGCCTTGCATCTGCTGTGTGTTTCATTTGTACATAGCAGGGTATCCTGGGCACCGTGGACACTGGGTCACCCTCTGTGGGGCTGTGCTGGCTCTGTGGGTCTTGAACACATCCCTGGCCTCACCTCCTCCATGCCAGAAGCTCCCAGTTGTGACAACCACAAACGTCCCCAGACATGACCCTGCATCACCTCGGGCAGGACCATCCCCAAGAGGAAATGACTGATGACAGTGAGGCCCGGTGAGGGGTGTCCACGTGGCAGGATCCTGCCATCTGCTCATGCCTCAAATAGCAAACGTCCTCCACTCGTGCTTAAGAAACTTAGTTCTTCCTGAAAATGACGCTGCTCTTGGCTTGACTTCTCAGCCCTGAGGAGGAGCGTCTGACTTCTTCCCACGGTGAAAAACTCTGGTTGTGGGTTTGGCTGAGAGATCACAGCAGGCCCCTTGCACACCCGCTGGTGATGGGTGACATGCATGTTTCCTGCCTGACTGGAAAGGGCACTGGTGTGAGCAGAGAGAAAGTCGGGCCTCAGCAGACAGCATGTGGAGTTTAGTTCCCAGGAGCAGCCAAGACCCAGAAGGTGCTGGCTTATTAAAATAGCAGCCTGCTTCTTCCCACAGACGTCTGGGAACGAGCAGCCCATGCCCAGCTCGAGCTGTGGCTGTGCCCCATCCCCTTGGCAGTTTTCTACTTTTTAGAAGGACTGAAGATCATCTCTCCTGTGTGGAGCACAAAGAACTTTAACAGCAGACCACACCCAGCTCACAGGACCCCCTCGAGCCCTCTCCATCTCCTCCCTCTTTCCTACTCCCCTCCTTGCCCTCCACACACATCTCAATATTAGAACTTAGTCACGTGGCCACATCTGGCACACCAAGGTGGGCTGAAGCAATGAGGTTTGGAAGCTCTCTCCTCCAAAAAGATGCTCCTGGACTCCTCCCAGCAGGACTCTCTCTTCAGAGCCTCCTGGCTCTGCTTCTTCCTTGACTCTGCCTCCTTTCACATTTATTCATCCTCAGATGGTCATCAGGGCTGCAGCTGCTCCAGACATCTCATCATAAAGCTGCAGTGGCCACAGGCAGAAACTTTTCTGCCCCGCCCCTCTTAGGAGCAAGGAAACGTTCTGTGGCCAGCAGAATTACAGCCTCCAAAATGTCTACGTCGGATTCCCCAGAGCCTGTGAATATGTCATGTTGCTCCACCAAGGGATGGAGATGGGGGAGGGGCAGATGGAAGGAGACTTCTAATCAGCTGCTTTGAGATGGGGAGATTATCCTGGATCATCTGCATGGTTCAGTGTGATCACAAGGACTCTTGTAAGTGGACACAGGAAGCAGAGGAGAGAGACCCAGAAACTGCAGCTGGAAGGATCAGTTCATGTCTCGGGGTGGTGGGGGTCAAGAACTGAGGAGCCGCCCCCCCAACTGCCCTCACATCTCACTGGCCAGAAGGGGGCACACATCCACCCACAAAACAGTCCCCCACAAAGGGGTAGGACGCCCACAGGGATTCATGCCAGCACCCAGGCAGGGTGGGGAGTGGGTGCCAGACAGTCGCCAGGCTCCTCCACAGAAAGAAAGGCCAGCAGGCATGTCTGCTCCGAGAGCACAAGGGCTGGCGCCAGGGGGGCAACATGGTGTGCAGGAGGCAATCGAGGGGGCTACCAGACCAGGGACAGCTTGGAGATGCCCAGTGTGGATGCCCACCCATAGCCTTGCCCAGCCATGCCTAACCTCTAAAACCCATGCCCCAGGAACTTAGGCCCCACTTGTGCTATCTCCCCAGAAAGACATGCTCAGGTCCTAGCACCACCCTATGATCTGAGAAGACCAAGAGGAGCCTTGCTCTATAAAAGCTCAGTATTGGAACTTAGTCACGTGGCCACACCTGGCACACCAAGGTGGGCTGAAGCAATAAGGTTTGGAAGCTCTCTCCCCCCACAAAGCTCTATAAACTCTCGCCCAGGACCAGCACCATCTCCAGGCTTGGGGAGGGGAACTGCCCTCACATCTCACTGGCCAGAAGGGGGCACACATCCACCCACAAAACAGTCCCCCACAAAGGGGTAGGACGCCCACAGGGATTCATGCCAGCACCCAGGCAGGGTGGGGAGTGGGTGCCAGACAGTCGCCAGGCTCCTCCACAGGAAGAAAGGCCAGCAGGCATGTCTGCTCCGAGAGCACAAGGGCTGGCGCCAGGGGGGCAACATGGTGTGCAGGAGGCAATCGAGGGGGCTACCAGACCAGGGACAGCTTGGAGATGCCCAGTGTGGATGCCCACCCATAGCCTTGCCCAGCCATGCCTAACCTCTAAAACCCATGCCCCAGGAACTTAGGCCCCACTTGTGCTATCTCCCCAGAAAGACATGCTCAGGTCCTAGCACCACCCTATGATCTGAGAAGACCAAGAGGAGCCTTGCTCTATAAAAGCTCAGTATTGGAACTTAGTCACGTGGCCACACCTGGCACACCAAGGTGGGCTGAAGCAATAAGGTTTGGAAGCTCTCTCCCCCCACAAAGCTCTATAAACTCTCGCCCAGGACCAGCACCATCTCCAGGCTTGGGGAGGGGTGCTTTCCCTTCCTCCCACCAAGGCTGGCTCCTCAGAGCTGCTGCCTGGTGACCTGGCTGCCAGTATCCACTTCCATGGCAACCTGCTCGGGTACCAAGCCCCCCTCCCTGTGGGGCATCATTGAAGCAGCTGGTGACATTTTGAATATGGACATGGGCTGGATATGAGTACTGTATCAATGTGAGATTTCCCCATCTTGAGAACTGCACCAGATTATAAAGGAGAATCCTGGTTTTTAGAAAATACAGAGTGATGTGGTTATGGGTGAAGGTGCACCACACTTCTAACACAGACGTAAACAGTTGTGGAAATGAATACAAATATCTGTATATGCATACAGAGCACAGATGTAGACACAGGTACAGGTAGTAATGGACACAGAATGTGGCAAAGATAACTGGGCAAAATGCAACCAATTGGTAAATCTGGGCAGACTCTATAGGAGTTTCTGGCACTAATCTTGAGATTTTCTCTAAGCTTGAAATTATACCAGAATTAAATGTTATGAAAACAGTATCCACAGTGCAGCATTCTAGACCCCCAGAGACTTGACTCTGCAGGTTGAGGTGGGCTCAGAATCCAACTTAACCAGCAACCAAGGACCAGGAGAGTTCGTGGGTGAATTGTGTCCCCAAACAGACAGGTTCAAGTCCTAGCTCCCAGTTCCTGTGAATGGGACCTTATTTGAGAATAGGAGTTTGATCATAAACAGAACAAAAAGACAACCCATGAACTGGGAAAAATATTTGCAAATGATATGACCAACAAGAGGTTAATTTCTTAAACATACAAGCAGTCCATACAATTCAATAACAAAAAAAACAAACAGCCTAATCAAAAATTGGGGAGAAGACCTAAATGAATACTTCTCCAAAAGGGACAGACAGATGGCTAATAGGACATGAAAAGATGCTCAACATCAATAATTATTGGAGAGAGGCAAATCAAAATTACAATGAGGTATCACCTCATGCCCATCAAAATGGCCATCATGAAAAACTCTGAAATAATAAATTCTGGAGAAGATGTGGAGAAAACTTCCCTACACTGTAGGTGGGAACACAAACTGGCACAGCTACTATGGAAAATGCAGCTAGTATGGATGTTCCTTAAAAACTCAAAATAGGGACTTCCCTGTGGTCTAGTAGTTAAGAAGCCACCTGGCAATGAAGGGGTCACGAGTTTGAGCTCTGGTCTGGGAACTAAGATCCCACATGTGTGGGGCAACCGAGCCCAGGCACTGCAGCTACTGAGCAGGCGTGCTCCGGAGCCTGCGCACAACAGGAGAGTCCGTGTGCCGAAATGAAAGGTCCTGCATGCTGCAACTAAGACCCGGTGCCCCACAATCAATTAACTTTTAAAAAACTAAAAATAGAATTGCCATATGATCCAGCAATCCCATTCCTGGGCATATATTCCAACAAAACCATACTTCAAAAAGATACATACACCCCAATGTTCATAGTAGCACTGTTCACAATAGCCAAGACTTGGAAACAACCTGAATGTCCATTAACAGATGAAAGGATAAAGAAGGTGTGGTGCATACACAATGGAACAATACTCAGCATAAGAAAAACGAAACAGGGACTTCCCTGGTGGTCCAGTGGCTGAGGCTCTGAGCTCCCAATGCAGAGGGCCAGGGTTCAATTCCTAGTTGGGGAACTAGATCCCACACGCCACAACTAAGAGTTCGCATGCCACAGCTAAAGATCCCACATGCTGCAGCCGAGACCTGGCGCAGCCAAATAGATAAAATTCAATATATTAAAAAAAAAAGAAAAGAAACAAAGTCGTCACAGCAACATAGATGTAACTAGATATTATCACACTAAGAGAAGTAAGTCAGACAAAAACAGATACCATATGATATCACTTATATGTGGAATCTAAAATATGACACAAGTGAACATATCTACAAAACAGAAACAGAATAGAATGATGGATGCCATGGAGGAGGAGGTGGGAGAGGGTTGGATGGGGAGTTGGGAATCAGCAGAGACAAACAATTGTACAGACGACAGATAAACAACAAAGTCCTACTGTAGAGCCCAGGGAATTATATTCACTATCCTGTGATAAATCATATTGGAAAAGAATATGAAAATATGTGCTGGTCCTCAGTCATGTTCGACTGTTTGTGATCCCATGGACTGTAGCCCACCGGGCTCCTCTGTCCATGGGAATTCTCCAGGCAAGAATACTGGAGTTGGTTCTCCAGGGGAATCTTCCCAACCCGGGGATGCAACCCAGGTCTCCCGCATTGCAGGCGAATTCTTTACCATCTGAGCCGCTAGGGAAGCCCATACACATGTAAAACTGTCACTTTGCCGTATAGCAGTAATGAACACAGCGTTGCTATTCAACTATACTTCATTAAAAAATAAATTTTAGAAAGAGGTTTGGTACACATATACAATGGAATATTACCCCGCCCCAGGCAGTCCGCCCAGCCACAAGCAGCCGCCCCGCCACAGGCTCCTGGAGCACGTGTCTGGGAAGGTTTCCCCTGCAGGCCGCGAGCGTGGACACGTGAAGGACCACGAGGGCCGGGCGGCCCCCGCACATGGGCTGCGCGTGCTGATGAAATTTTAGGTTTCCTCGCCCAAGGCCCGCCACTATTATTGTGCAATTATAGCACTGGATCAGGCGGTAGAAAATAGCCCGTCCCCGTCAGCCAGAGCGGGGAGAGGTGGCGGGAGCCGCCTGCAGCCGCCTCGCGGGGAGGAGGGGGCCTGCCCCGCCCCTGCTGGCGACTTCCCCACAAAGTCCGAGACCGGAGCCTCTCGGTGGTTCAGCTGGACGGACGGCGGGGGCCGGCAGCCTGGCCCTCCTGGGGGATAAAATAAAGAGGGGAAAGGTGGGGGGGTGCATCTTTCATGAATGGCTAGTGACACCCTTTCTGCGGTGAGAGCCGTGGGGAGACCAGTGGAGAGTTTAGTGGGGGGGGCGGCTACTGGGACAGCCCTGCGCCCGGCGGGTGGGAGAGGCCGCGGGGAGGCCCGCCCGTGCGGGTCGGAGTGGAATCAGCGGGGGACAGGGGCAGGAGATGAGAGCGAGGAGAGGACGGGAAGGAGCAGGGCGTGTAGAGCCCGGGGGCGCGGAGGGCTCCACTCCCACCAGAGAGACACGGAGGCCCCTGGGCCGGGGAAGGGGGCAGAGGAGAGACACGACTCGCTCGCTGCTCACCGGCGCCCTCTGGCGGCATCGGGGAGAACAGGCCGTGGGCGGCGCTGGGCCACAGGCGAGGGGACTGCGGGGGTCCTGGACGGGTAGGGGGAGAGGGATGATGGAAGCGGAGGATGGGAAGGTACGGTGCAGGAATGGTGGGGAATGGGGTGGGAGGTGGGGATAATGGAAGATGATGGGTGTTGGGGCGACGAGGTGGGTGGATGATGGAAAGGGCTGATGGGGTGGATGTGGGGGCAGCGGTTGGGGGTACGTCCGTCCGTCGTCCGTCGGGGAGGTATAGGGGGTACGATGGTGGCATGGTAGGTGGATGGTGGGGGGCCTGGCAGGGAGGGTGGAGGTGGATAGTGGGACTTGGGTAGGGGCCAAAGAGGGAGCAAGAAATGGGCAATGATTTTCTTCATGTCCTTTTGTAATATAGCTTACATATACAATGCACAAATGGTTAAGTACATCAAGCTCCGTCAACTTCTTTTTATTTGATTTTATTAAAATTCACCTGTTTTTGGCTGTGTTGGGTCTTCACTGTCGGGCAGGCTTTCCCTAGTTGCCTCTAGTGGGGGCTACTCTGAGTTGCAGTGCACAGGCTCCTCCCAGCAGTGGCTCCTCTTGTTGCAAAGCACCAGCTCCAGGCGGCCAAGAAGTCCAGTAGTTGCAGCACAGCACGTGGGTTCAGTAGTTGTGGCTCTGGACTCTAGAGAACAGGCTCAGTAGTCCTGGCACACTGGACCTAGTTGCTCCACAGCACATGGGATCTTCCTGGACCAGGGATTGAACTCATATCTCTTGCATTGGAAGATGGATTCTTCACCACTGAGCTAGCAAGAAACCCCTCAATGAACTTCTTTAAAAATTAAAGTATAAGTTACATAAAATACAATCATTTGCGGAATTTCCTGGTAGTCCAGTGGTTAAGACTCCATGCTCCCAATGCAAGGAGCCCGGGTTCAATCCCTGTTTGAGGAACTAGATCCCACATGCCGCAACTAAGGCCCAGCAAAATCAAATAAATGAATAGCTAAAAACACAATCATTTTAACATGAATAATTCAGTGTCATTTAGTACAGACACAATTTGCAACCACCATCTCTAATTCCAGAACATTCCATCACTTCAAAAGAAAGCCTCATCCCCATCAGCAGTTATCCCATCCAACCAGGAACCACTCTCTCTGTCTGTGGGTCGGCCTGTTCTGGACGTTTCCCATCAATGAATCACACCCTGTGTTTCCTTCTGTGTCTGCCTCTCTCACTGAGCATCAGGTTCTCAGGGTCTGTCCACGTGGTAGTGAGTGTCAGAGCTTCTCTCTCTTTTATGACTGAAGAATATTCTAGTGTGTGGAGGGACACACTGTGTGTGTCCACCATCTGTTGATGGACACATTGGCTGCTTTCACCTTTTGGCTGCTGTGAACAATGCTGTTATGAACATTAATGTCCAAGTTTGGGTTTGAGGAACAGTTTTCAAGTCTTCTGAATATATCTAGACATGGAATTGAGGGTCATATGGTAATTTCATGTGTACATTTTTGAGGAAATGGCAGTCTGTTTTCTGTAGCAGCTGCATAATCTCACATTCTCCAGGCAGCATGGAAGGTTCTAATTTCTCCACATCCTCACCACCCTGTTTTTAGCTTCCATTTTCCTGATCTCGGCCATCGTATGAGTGTGAAGTAGTATCACCTGTGCTTTTGATGTTCGTTTCCCTGACGACTAATCATGTCGAGCATCATTTCACGGAGTATTAGCCATTTGTGTATCCTCTTTGGTTGTTGTTCAGTCATGAAGTTGTGTCCAGCTCTTTTCTACCCCATGGACTGCAGCACGCCAGGCTTCCCTGTCCTTCACTATCTCCCAGAGTTTGCTCATACTCATGTCCATTGAGTCGGTGATGCCATCCAACCATCTCATCCTCTGTTGTCCCCTTCTCCTCCTGTCTTTGATCTTTCCCAGCATCGGGTCTTTTCCAGTGCATCCGCTCTTCGCATCAGGTGGCCAAAGTATTGGAACTTCAGTTTCAGCTTCAGCATCAGTCCTTGCAATGAATATTCAGGACTGATTTCCTTTAGGATTGACCGGTTTGATCTCCCCGCTGTCCAAAGGACTCTGAATTCAGAGTCTTCTATAGCACCACAATTCGAAAGCATCAGTTCTTTGGTGCTCAGCCTTCTTTAGGAAAGCTCTTACAAAACCTGCTGCTGCTGCTAAGTCGCGTCAGTCGTGTCCAACTCTGTGAGACCCCATAGACGGCAGCCCAACAGGCTCCTCTGTCCCTGGGATTCTCTAGGCAAGAATACTGGAGTGGGTTGCCATTTCCTTCTCCAATGCATGAAAGTGAAAAGTGAAAGTGAAGTCGCTCAGTCACGGACTACAGCCCACCAGGCTCCTCCATGGAGTGGGTTGCCATTGCCTTCTCCACTAACAAACCTAGACAGCATATGAAAAAGCAGAGATTTCACTTTGAAGAAAAAGTTCTGTACAGTCAAAGCTATGGTTTTTCCAGTAGTCATGGACCAATGTGAGTTGGACCATTCAGACTACAGCCCACCAGGCTCCTCCATGGAGTGGGTTGCCATTGCCTTCTCCACTAACAAACCTAGACAGCATATGAAAAAGCAGAGATTTCACTTTGAAGAAAAAGTTCTGTACAGTCAAAGCTATGGTTTTTCCAGTAGTCATGGACCAATGTGAGTTGGACCATTCTCTCTGGAGAAGTGTCTTTGTGGGTGCCCCACAAAGAAGGCTCAGTGGGCTTGCCCATTTTTAGCTGGGTCATGTGTCCTTCTGTTGTAAAAATTTTTAATGTCTTCTGGATAGTTGACACTTAAAAGCCCAGTGAACATTTATAAACTCACTGAGCAACCGTCACCCAGTGGGAATATCAGTGGGAGTGACAGCTCTGCAGAGGCCGACCCACCCCTGCTGGTCACTGCCCCCAGGTGGCCATCGCTTTGACTTCTGTCTCTGCAGACCCCTATGGCTTGTTCTTTCTTACCCATGGAATAGCACAGTGTCCTTCACCTGATGCCATTCCCACCGAGACACCCCTGGCTACCGCATGCAGCGGTCCCCTCTCTGCAGTGAGGTTTCCGGGTGTTAGGAAGGCAGAGCTGTGTTGGCTGGCAGCAGGACTGAGTGGAGCTGAGAGAGAGAGATGTTCCAGCAGATGGCCCACCCCACACCCCTCACGTCCAAGCCCAGCCGAGCCCAGACACTGTACATGTCACATGTGTCCCATCTACCTCTGCCCAGCCCAGTCCCAATGCACCCCCCTCCTCTGGACTTAGCGGCAGCCCCAGCCCAGTCTCCATGCCCCCAACAGTGCCCCTTCCTCCCAGATGCTGGAGAGACTAAAACATGAACCAAAGCCCCTGTTCCCCTAGCTCCCCATCCCATCCCAAGATAAAGTCCACCCTCCCTGCAGGGTTCACTTCTCCAACAACCAGCCTCCTGGATGTTCCCAACCTCAGACCCATACAGCTCTTCTCCTCCCCATCCCTTTCCTGGGCCTCCTCCTCCAGGAAGCCCCCCAAGGGCAGAGGTTGCCGTGACTTAGACCCTTCAGCTTGTGGATTCCACCAGGAACTGGGTGGCTACAGTGGAGCAGAGGTCAGGGGCTGGAGGCTGGCAAGCCAGGCGCTGACTTGAACACTCCACTGTGCCATCAGCCCAGCCTCTGAGTTGAGTCCAAGTTCATCACCCCCTCTTACACACAGGGAAACGGAGGCTCTGGAGGGGACGGGCTTGCCCAAGGGTCTCCATAAGGAGTGTGGGAGCCAGGGAGCCATCATGATCCCAGGGTGCCTCCCTGACTTCAAAGAGCAAGGAGGGAATTTCTGCTGCTTGGCTGCGGGAGCGGAGCACAGGGAGGGGGCAGAGTGGGCTATGGGGGGCTGGGCACCTCTGGATAGCCTTACTCAGGTTTTGGGGATTAGGGAGGTGAGAATGAGGGGTGATTGACAATGACTCAGGTGGAGGGGGGGCTGTCTCTTATACACATCTAGATGTGTATAAGAGACAGTCCCAGAGGAGTCGGAACTGAAGTTTCAGGGTCCCAAGCCCTCCACATCAGGATTTCAAAGTGCAGTCCAGTTCCTACAGAGATGCAGGAAAGGAAACCTATGACCAGCAATTCTCCCTGAACTCCACCCCCTACCACTGAGACTGGTTTCTCCTGAGTTAGAGGGTCAACAATCTGGTGAGAGTCCACCCGGGGGGTCCTGGGAAAGGCAGTCAGTCCACCTACCTGAACTGGTGTGGGGGAGATGATGGGGGCGGGGACCCGATAAGCTAGGGGTCTGTTGTTATTGTTCAGTTGCTCAGTCATGTCCGACTCTTTGTGACCCCATGGGCTGCAGCACAGCTGGCTTCCCTCTCCTTCACTGTCTCCCAGAGTTTGCTCAATCTCGTGTCCATTGGGTGGGTGATGCCATACAACCATCTCATCTTCTGTCGTCCCCTTCTCCTCCTGCCTTCAATCTTTCCCAGCATCAGGATCTTTGCCAATGAGTCAGCTCTTCACATCAGGTGGCCAAAGTATTGGAGCTTCAGCTNTGGGGAGGTAGCCAAGTTGGAAAGGTCAGAGGGCACAGTCTCCACTTCTGACACCAACAGGAAATTTGGGGTCCCCCAACCACCCTTGGGTTTGCTGATTCTATGGAGAGGATTCACAGAACCCACTGAAGCCACCTGAGGGGGTCACAGTTTACAGAAAAGGAGGAGCACATGTAGGGAGAGTGGGGGAAAGTCACAGCGGCACCTCCATCCTAGCGGTCCACACGCGCCACCCTCTCCACACCCTCCCCCCCGCCACACACACGGCTGGCATCACGGGTCCCACACGGGGCAGGGAGTGGGGGGTCCAGCGCAGGTGTGTGCAGGCATCCTGGGCAGCCGACCTCGGGCTCCAGGTCCACTGACTCCATCCTCCAGGCCACCCTAAACCGGGAGGCTGGTCTTCCTGGAGTGGCTGGTCCTGTCAAGCGGGACTGGGGCAAAGCTATATAAGGCAGACCTCACCCTCCCAGGAGCCTCCCAGGGCCAGGTCGGGGCAACTTGTCTGTCTGGATCTGCACCTCCAGCCCCCACCACCACAGGGCGGGGCGGGAGACAGGGTGCTGGAAGGGATTCCGAGTCACAGAGAGGAGGATGACTTGTCAGGATTCAAACCCAGGCGAGCGGCCCACGAGGAGCCTGGAGTGCTCCCACGGGGAGGAGGAGCCTTCTGGCCCGTGGGAAGACAGACCAGGCGGGATGGAGGGCTTGGGATCTGCTCCCATCGCTGCTTCGTACTGCATCCTGTCCATGCCGCCCCTCGCCTCCCCCAACCCCGCCCCAGGGAACTGGGCAGCTTTAGGAAGCCCCCATCTCCTTCCCGGGCCTCTGCTCCCCTCTGCGGAGGGGCGGGGGAGGGGGAGTTGCGGGGGGCGGCAGGGTTCTGCAGAGGATTCGGAGGGTCCCCTCTCTCACCCAGCACTGGCTTCTTAAAAGGCCCCTCCACAGTGGTTTGTGCTTACCTTAGGGGCCCTGCGTCAAATGCCCCCATTGCACGGGGATGCGGAGCGTTAACTGAGACCCCAGAGTCAGGCCAGCGGGTGCGCAGGGCAGCCAGGACCGGGGGCGGGGGGCGCGATGCGCGTCCCTTCCTCTCCCCACACCGTGGCTTTTTAATTGAAGTCATTTTTCCCCC